>QRDG01001946.1:0-355099 GCA_012064385.1 Puccinellia tenuiflora
TCTCATGCTCTTCCTCAAGGGCATTTTCTAAAGATGCTTTTTCATTCGCATCCTCTCTTTCCATCCTTCCCTTTTCTTCAAGGCTTGCTTCCAAAGCCTTAATGGTATCCCCGTGCAACAAGGGTGCTCATGATTTCATAGAGGTTATCACAAGCATTTTTATTCTTTGAAAGAGCCTTAAGAATCATTAGACCTTTATTATGAAAGAGAGCATCATCATTTTCCTCATCATCTTCTTCATCATTATTATTATCATCACTACTAGAAGATTTAGCCATAAGGCAACGAGTGGTGGATGAAGAGAACAATTAATTTTTGAACTACTCAAGTTCACATCTTGTTGCATAGCTAATTGGGTTTCCTCTACATTATTATTCATGCAAGAGTTAGAGGGAACACAATCATTTTTATCATGGCAACAAGATAAAGCAAAATATCATCAAGAGATTTATCTAAGCAATTTTGGATGATATGCAAGGACTATCAACACTAGCATGTATGACATTTATAGTGCTATGTGTGTTTAGGTCCAAAGATGAGGCATTGCAACAAGATAGAGATAAAGATCATAAAAAATGAGCTCACTATCAATATTGCAAAACCTATCACTATTCAGCATCACATTAGTTTGTGGCTTACCACATTTTGGTGAAGTAGACCAAAGACGAGAACTCGTCACGGCCGGCGGTGGAGGGAGAAACAATCATCCTCAATAGAGTTGGACACTCCATATTTATATTGAAGCTTGGTCCAAAGCTCATGTGCGTCCCGAGAGGCATGATTGACTCGAAAACTACAACACTCACAAATTTGCAAAGCTCATTAGAAGCTAGAGCATCTTGATATAGTTTTTCTCATCCTCTAAAGTCGTACTTTCGTAATCCTTTGGAGGAGAAAAACCTATATCTAAATATGCTCAATATTGGGGTCCAAGACCCGTAAGTGACTAAGCATATGAGTTTTCCAAACATTAAAATTTGTGCCATCAATATGAAAGTGTGATATGCACTAATCCTCTTGACGACATCTTTACTCTCTAGGCGGTGAAGCCCAACAAGAGAGCCGAGCTCTACCAATTGACACTAGTAGGAAAAGGGCTATAGCCGCCGGGGCCTCACTAGCGAACCTGGAAATCACATTCGCCAGCGGTAAATAGCACTGGCGAACATGATTTCCTGTTCGCCAGTGGTAAGGCGAGTACACTGGCGAACAGAGCACGTAATGCGCCAGTGGTAAGCGCGGGTTCGGGCAAACCCTAACGGGCCACCTACCACTGGCGAATGGTCTGAGTGGTTCACCAGCGGTAAGGTAAGTACCGCTGGCGAACCGTCGTCCCTGTTCGCCAGCGGTAGTTAGTGTACATAGCTGCTCGCGGTCGAGCTCGATCCCATCCCCACCCGTCCTTTTTCCTCTCTCACACACGCGCCCCGCGCGTACGTCGTGCGCCGTCGCCCTCTCCCATCGCCGCCGCCCCCGCCGCCGTCCTCCTCTCCCCGTCGCCGTCCTCCTCTTCGTCGTCGCCGCCGCCGTCCTCTTCCCCGTCGCCGCCCTCCTCTCCCCGTCGCCGCCGCCGCCATCCTCCTCTCCCCTATCCCACGCCCGTGCCGAGCACCACCACCCCTCCGTCGAGCACGTACGCCATCAAGCAAGCAAGGTGAGCATATTTCCACTCCCCCTCCTCTCCCCTTGCCCTTCTTGGTGTTCAAATCTGCAGTTTGTTTTTAGTTAGTGGTCCGAAATTAGTTAAATCAGCAGTTTGTTTGTTTATCAGTGGTCCGAAATTAGTTAAATTGCGGCCATATGTGACCGTCTATCCCTACAATTTGTTTGTTTATACCATGATGTTGTATTTTAGATGGAAAATGGCAAATCTGTCAAATCTGGGAAGGCTGTTGGGATGCCTTTGCATCTGTCTTTCCTTAGAATTATTTGAACTTGGTATACTCTCATTGATATCCACGCTTCTTTCTATTTGAGTTGTAATCAACTAAAAAAAATAACCTCCTATTTGTATTGTAATATTTATTAGCACTTCTTCTATTGTATGTGTATGCAGATGCTTTGTTCTACAATTTGTCTTAGCATGCTCCTGCATGCCATTATGTTAGCATTTTGTCCAACTTGAAATAATTGTAAATAATGTCTTATTACATTGCTTTACTATGATCGATGAGCTATTTAGGGTTGCTTCTGTGTGTGTCGATGATTAAAAATGTTGTGGCGCTATGTGGTAACCCTGAAGGTCTGCGGAGCCTTGTGATATGCACAAGTACAAGTCCTGTGCATCCTACTTGGCTCCGCCGATCCTTCAGGGCTACTAATTGTGTGTCCGACCTAAGTATGAGGCGCAAAATCTAAGTCATTTTTATTTTGTTTTGTCTGTTTATTCGAAAGCCGATGATTAAAATGTTGTGGCACTAGGTTGTAGGCCTGCAGGTCTTGTGAGCCTTGTGATATGCACAAGTACCAAGTCTTGTGCATCATACTTGGCTCACCAGATCCTGCAGGTCTACTTATGTGTCCAACCTAAGTATGAGGCGCAAAATCTAAGTCATTTTTATTTTGTTTTGTCTGTTTCTTCGAAAGCCGATGATTAAAATGTTGTGGCACTAGGTTGTAGGCCTGTAGGTCTTGTGAGCCTTGTGATATGCACAAGTACCAAGTCTTGTGCATCATACTTGGCTCACAAGATCCTGCAGGTCTACTTGTGTGTCCGACCTAAGTATGATGCACAAAATCTAAGTCATTTTATTTTGTTTTGTCTTTTTTTTCTAAGCTGATGATTAAAATGTTGTGACACTGTATGATTCAGGGAGGAACTAGTGAACCTTGTGATATGCACAAATAAACATTTTGTGCATCCTACTTGGTTCACTTGCTCCGTCTCAGAAATGTGTGTCCAATTTAAATATGTATGAGGCACAAATCCGAAATCATTTTGTTTTTTCTCTCTCTTTCCCAATGCCGATGATTAAATGTTGTGGCACACTATGTGATTCATGGAGGTGCTAGCGGACCTTGTGATATGCACAAATAAACATCTTGTGCATACTCTTACTTGGTCCGCTTGCGCCGTTCCTGATCAATGTGTGTCCAATCTATGTATGAGGCATAAACTCGAATCATTTTGTTTCTTCTCTATGAATTGACAAAAGCCGGTGATTTAAACTATGCCACGGTAAAGGCAAGGAGAGTGTCTACAATGCCTTGTGGTATATACAATTGGAGTGTTTTGTATTAATACATGGTCTTGTAGACACTCTTTTTGCCTTGTTTTGCACGGGCAATGATATATGAGGCTTTCCATTTTAACTTCTCGCATTTCGTAAATTTTAATATTACTTTTGTAACAAAATTTTGACTTAGACGTTTTTGACTTAGGTGTTCTCGGCGACGATGTCCATGTTGGACCAGAGGGGCGATGTGCGGGACTGGGCTCCACCGGGCTGGCACTGGGAGGTGCTACCTTCCGGGACGCGCATCTTGGTGAGTAATCCGGGTGACGTCGTCGACCCGGATGTTCTGTGGTGGCAGTCGCGTGGGCCATGCTCGGTGCAGAGGGAGCTGGCCCCCGAGGAGGTGGTACGTCGCCGTATCAGGGAGGAGGATGAGCACGTCCGTCGCTACATGTATCTATTAGATAGGCAGTATGACTGTAGGTGGTCGTTTCTTCAGAGGGTTCCTTCTCACGTGAGCTATGACCCTGTGAGGGTTCCTTCTCTTTGGATGCGCAGCGCCGGCGGCTCAGCACCCCGCGGCTAGGAACCGGTCGAAGTTAGTTTCAGAGCTTCATGTATTAGCTAGTGATATGCACAAATAGCCAAGTAGATGGACTTGGTTGTATGCTACTTATACTGTTTTGGAAATTGTGTATTTGAACTGGTTTTTCAAATACTTCTCTATATATACTGCTGGAATATGAATTTTGCTATATTTATATTGCTGTAATACATTTCTGCTTTTATTTTAAAAGCAGAAATATATATTATTGGCGAACAGGTTCTTGTTCGCCAGTGGTAAGGGTCAATCGCTGGCGAACATGTAACTGGTTCGCCAGTGGTATCTCACTTACCGCTGGCAAACATGATGTTCGCCAGTGGTAAGCTGTTACCACTGGCGATACTACCACTGGCGAACCACCAGTTCGCCAGCGGTAGCCGAATTTGGTTCGCCAGTGGTAGGCTTTTTCTTACTAGTATGAAAGAACAAACGATGCCGAGATGTCGCCTAGAGGGGGGAGTGAATAGGCGATTACAACTTTTCCGGTTTAGGGCTTGATAATTGCGGAATAAAAGTAGGTGTTTAAATTAACAAGCAAACAACCTAATATACTAGGTTCACCTATGTGCACCAACAACTTATGCTAAGCAATATAACAACAAGGTGATAGCAATATAAATATCTTCAACCACGAAGGCTATCACAATGTAAATTGCATAAGTAAAGAGCTCGGGTATATAAATAACCAAGACACGCGGAGACGAGTATGTATTCCCGAGTTCCTCCTTGTTAAGGAAGTACGTCTCGTTGGAGGGGTGTGAGCTCGTCACAAGAAGCCTACTCAAGATGCCACAAAGGCCTCACCCTATTCTCCGATGAACCGCACCCAAGGGTTTGGTTCACCTTCTGAAAGAACAAACGATGTCTCGGATGTCGCCTAGAGGGGGGGTGAATAGGCGATTAACATTTTTTCTAATTAGGGGCTTGATAATTGCGGAATAAAACTATGTGTTTAAATTAACAAGCCAACAATCTAATTACTAGGCTCACCTAAGTGCACCAACAACTTATGCTAAGCAATTTAGGCAACAAGGTGATAGCTAGATATGAACTTCAAGCACAAAGTCTATCACAATGTAAATTGCATAAGTAAAAGCTCGGGTATAGAAATAACCGAGGCACACGGAGACAAGGATGTATTCCCGAGTTCCTCCTTGTTAAGGGAGTACGTCTCATTGGAGGGGTGTGAGCTCGCTACAAGAGGCATACTCAAGATGTCACAAAGGCCTCACCCTATTCTCCGATGAACCACACCCAAGGGTTTGGTTCACCTTCCACTATCAGAATCTGGGAAGGCTGTTTGGGATGCCTTTGCATCTGTCTTTCCTTAGAATTATTTGAACTCTGTATGCTCTCATTGATATCCACGCTTCTTTCTATTTGAGTTGTAATCAACTAAAAAAAATAACCTCCTATTTGTATTGTAATATTTATTAGCACTTCTTTCTATTTGTGTGTGTATGGGCAGATGCTTTGTTCTACAATTTGTCTTAGCATGCTCCTGCATGCCATTATGTTAGCATTTTGTCCAACTTGAAATAATTGTAAATAATGTTTTATTACATTGCTTTACTATGATCGATGAGCTATTTAGGGTTGCTTCTGTGTGTGTCGATGATTAAAAATGTTGTGGCGCTATATGGTAACCCTGAAGGTCTGCGGAGCCTTGTGATATGCACAAGTACAAGTCCTGTGCATCCTACTTGGCTCCGCCGATCCTTCAGGGCTACTAATTGTGTGTCCGACCTAAGTATGAGGCGCAAAATCTAAGTCATTTTTATTTTGTTTTGTCTGTTTATTCGAAAGCCGATGATTAAAATGTTATGGCACTAGGTTGTAGGCCTGCAGGTCTTGTGAGCCTTGTGATATGCACAAGTACCAAGTCTTGTGCATCATACTTGGCTCACCAGATCCTGCAGGTCTACTTATGTGTCCAACCTAAGTATGAGGCGCAAAATCTAAGTCATTTTTATTTTGTTTTGTCTGTTTTTTCGAAAGCCGATGATTAAAATGTTGTGGCACTAGGTTGTAGGCCTGTAGGTCTTGTGAGCCTTGTGATATGCACAAGTACCAAGTCCTGTGCATCATACTTGGCTCACAAGATCCTGCAGATCTACTTGTGTGTCCGACCTAAGTATGATGCACAAAATCTAAGTCATTTTTATTTTGTTTTGTCTTTTTTTTCTAAGCTGATGATTAAAATGTTGTGACACTGTATGATTCAGGGAGGAACTAGTGAACCTTGTGATATGCACAAATAAACATTTTGTGCATCCTACTTGGTTCACTTGCTCCGTCTCAGAAATGTGTGTCCAATTTAAATATGTATGAGGCACAAATCCGAAATCATTTTGTTTTTTCTCTCTCTTTCCCAATGCCGATGATTAAAATGTTGTGGCACACTATGTGATTCATGGAGGTGCTAGCGGACCTTGTGATATGCACAAATAAACATCTTGTGCATACTCTTACTTGGTCCGCTTGCGCCGTTCCTGATCAATGTGTGTCCAATCTATGTATGAGGCATAAACTCGAATCATTTTGTTTCTTCTCTATGAATTGACAAAGCCGATGATTTAAACTATGCCACGGTAAAGGCAAGGAGAGTGTCTACAATGCCTTGTGGTATATACAATTGGAGTGTTTGTATTAATACATGGTCTTGTAGACACTCTTTTTGCCTTGTTTTGCACGGCAATGATATATGAGGCTTTCCATTGTTAACTTCTCGCATTTCGTAAATTTTAATATTACTTTTGTAACAAAATTTTGACTTAGACGTTTTTGACTTAGGTGTTCTCGGCGACGATGTCCATGTTGGACCAGAGGGGCGATGTGCGGGACTGGGCTCCACCGGGCTGGCACTGGGAGGTGCTACCTTCCGGGACGCGCAGCTTGGTGAGAAATCTGGGTGACGTCGTCGACCCGGATCTTCTGTGGTGGCAGTCGCGTGGGCCATGCTCGGTGCAGAGGGAGCTGGCCCCCGAGGAGGTGGTACGTCGCCGTATCAGGGAGGAGGATGAGCACGTCCGTCGCTACATGTATCTATTGGATAGGCAGTATGACTGTAGGTGGTCGTTTCTTCAGAGGGTTCCTTCTCACGTGAGCTATGACCCTGTGAGGGTTCCTTCTCTTTGGATGCGCAGCGCCGGCGGCTCAGCACCCTGCGGCTCAGGAACCGGTCGAAGTTAGTTTCAGAGCTTCATGTATTAGCTAGTGATATGCACAAATAGCCAAGTAGATGGACTTGGTTGTATGCTACTTATACTGTTTTGGAAATTGTGTATTTGAACTGGTTTTTCAAATACTTCTCTATATATACTGCTGGAATATGAATTTTGCTATATTTATATTGCTGTAATATATTTCTGCTTTTATTTTAAAAGCAGAAATATATATTATTGGCGAACAGGTTCTTGTTCGCCAGTGGTAAGGGTCAATCGCTGGCGAACATGTAACTGGTCCGCCAGTGGTATCTCACTTACCGCTGGCGAACATGATGTTCGCCAGTGGTAAGCTGTTACCACTGGCGATACTACCACTAGCGAACCACCAGTTCGCCAGCGGTAGCCGAATTTGGTTCGCCAGTGGTAGGCTTTTTCTTACTAGTATGAAAGAACAAACGATGCCGAGATGTCGCCTAGAGGGGGGAGTGAATAGGCGATTACAACTTTTCCGGTTTAGGGCTTGATAATTGCGGAATAAAAGTAGGTGTTTAAATTAACAAGCAAACAACCTAATATACTAGGTTCACCTATGTGCACCAACAACTTATGCTAAGCAATATAACAACAAGGTGATAGCAATATAAATATCTTCAACCACGAAGGCTATCACAATGTAAATTGCATAAGTAAAGAGCTCGGGTATATAAATAACCAAGACACGCGGAGACGAGTATGTATTCCCGAGTTCCTCCTTGTTAAGGAAGTACGTCTCGTTGGAGGGGTGTGAGCTCGTCACAAGAAGCCTACTCAAGATGCCACAAAGGCCTCACCCTATTCTCCGATGAACCGCACCCAAGGGTTTGGTTCACCTTCTGAAAGAACAAACGATGTCTCGGATGTCGCCTAGAGGGGGGGTGAATAGGCGATTAACATTTTTTCTAATTAGGGGCTTGATAATTGCGGAATAAAACTATGTGTTTAAATTAACAAGCCAACATTCTAATTACTAGGCTCACCTAAGTGCACCAACAACTTATGCTAAGCAATTTAGGCAACAAGGTGATAGCTAGATATGAACTTCAAGCACAAAGTCTATCACAATGTAAATTGCATAAGTAAAAGCTCGGGTATAGAAATAACCGAGGCACACGGAGACAAGGATGTATTCCCGAGTTCCTCCTTGTTAAGGGAGTACGTCTCATTGGAGGGGTGTGAGCTCGCTACAAGAGGCATACTCAAGATGTCACAAAGGCCTCACCCTATTCTCCGATGAACCACACCCAAGGGTTTGGTTCACCTTCCACTATCAGAATCCTTCAAGACGGAATCCGGAGCCTTTACAACGTTCTTGGGGCACACACCCACAACTCAATTGGGGCTCCCAAATTCGTGCCTAAGCTTCACAACTCGAAGTCTTCGCGGCACCTCCAACCGTTTAGGGTACACAATGCATCCAAGAGGCACAAAGCTCTTGGGAACACAATGCACCCAAGAGTAACAAGCTTCTCAACGTCGATCTTCACGTATCACCGTAGGGAGAGCAACCCGATGCAACAAATGCAAAAGGCAAGAACACACTAAGTGGTCAAATACTTCACTCTCAAATTCCAACCAAGCAACAAATGCTTTGGGGGGATTAAGAGAGGAAGAACAAAGGGGATGAACACAAAGCAAACCCAAAATCTAGATCCACAAGATTCCCTCACTTAGAGGAGATTTTGATTGGTGGAATGGTAGATCTAGATCTCCTCTCTTGAATCCCTAAATTTAGGCAAGAATCATTGGAGGGATAGAGAGGAATCAAGCTCACAAGGTTAGCAACAATGGAGGAGAGAGGAAAGCAAGTGAGCAAGACCAGCAACCAGGTTTTGGGGAAGAAGGAGGCTTTTTATAGCCTCCCCCAAAAACTAGCCGTTGGAAAAACGTGGGGCCGGATATTCCGGGTTTAAGGGCCAGAACTTCCGGCCGGGGGCCGGATATTCCGGGGCTTACACCGGAACTTCCGGCGCCCCGGAAATTTCCGGAGCAAACCTCCGGTGCAAAGTTCCGGACCCCCACCCGAGAGGAAAGCGCAAAGTACTTAGCCAAATTTTCCTTGGGCCGGATATTCCGGACCAAGGACCGGAATTTCCGGAGCAAATTTCCGGAACCCCTCCAGAGAGAAACGCGAAAAAGACTTAGCCAAAAACCTCGGAAGGAAAAATAGGGCCGGATATTCCGGGGTACAGGCCGGAACTTCCGGGGGCCGGAATTTCCGGCCTCCGGGCCGGAACTTCCGCCCCACAGAAAAACAGCAGAAATTGCAATACGAAAACGGGCATAACTTTCGCATCCGGACTCCGTTTTCGATGATCTTGGGCTCGTTGGACTCGCAACGGAAAGCTCTACAAGATCATGCAGAGAAACATCATTGTCCATCATGTGAGGAGGAGGTCACAAGGAGAGAGTTTGACCTCTCTAAAAGGGCACGCCGGGAAAAACCTCCAACACCAAAAACGCAAGAAGATATTCATGAAATTCATTTTTGATGAACTAGAGCTTGGTATGGATATGAACACAAGCTCTAAATTCTCACATGGATAAAAGCCAAATAAGAACCAATAAAGATGATTGCATGGATGCAAAGGTTTGTGCTCTCTACGACGATACGATCACGATATTCGGTCGAGAGCCCCTCTTGATAGTACGGTTATCTATCCTATAATCCGGTCTCTCGCTAAACAACATGAGACTGGTAAAATAGAAACCCTATCAAGATCATACCTTTGCCTTGCGCATTAATCCACTTGAGGTTGATGAGGACGATCTTCATCTACTCAAGATGCACCACCTTCCTCAATTGCGCTTCGGTGAAGATTCACATGTTTCTCCCCCATACACAAGATGGGAGAAGAACCACATAGGAAAATCTTCACATGGCCTTTATCTTCAAATGGATGGCACGCTCCAAGCATATGACATCTTCTTGTTGATCATCTTGAACTTGCACCACACCACTTGACACCATCCTTCATGAGCTACACGAGATCTTCCTTTTGATGCAAGCTCATGACAAGACACCTAACCCAACATAGAGATACAAAGCACATAGATCATGGGTTAGTTCACAAGGCTATATTGACGAGTGCTTACCATACCATGAGATCACATGATCCCTCATGGTACATTACTAGCCTTGTGTGTTGATCAACTTGCACATAGCCTTGATCAACATATAATCTTCTTCTTCCCTTAGCCTTGATTCCAACAAATGGAGATCAAACAAAGCATATGGACACACCTACAAGTAGCTCAATACAAATATTAGTCCATAGAGATTGTCATTAATTACCAAAACCATGCATGGGAGCAACCATGCACTTTCACCTTCCACTATCGGAATCCTTCAAGGCGGAATCCGGAGCCTTTACAACGAGCTTGGGGCACACACCCACAACTCAATTGGGGGCTCCCGAATCTTCCCGAAGCTTCACAACTCGAAGTCTTCACGAATCCTCCAACCGTCTAGGGTATACAATGCACCCAAGAGGCACAAGCTCTTGGGAACACAATGTACACAAGAGTAAAAAGCTTCTCAACGTCAATCCCACGTATCACCGTGGGGAGAGCAACCCGATACAACTAATGCAAGGCAAGAACACACCAAGTGGTCAAATCATTCTCTCCAAAATCCAACCAAAACAACTAATGCTATGGAGGGATTTAAGAGGAAGAACAAAGGAGAAACACTAAGAACTCCAAAATCTAGATCCACTAGGTTCCCCTCACTTAGAGGAGGAATAGATTGGTGGAAAGGTAGATCTAGATCTCCTCTCTTGAATTTCTAAATTTGGGCAAGAATCATTGGAGGGATTGAGAGGAATCAAGCTCACAAGGTTTGCAACAATGGAGGAGAGAGGGAGTAAGTGAGCAGCCAGCTCTTGGGGAAGAAGGAGGCTATTTATAGCCTCCCCCAAAAACTAGCCGTTACAGCCTGCGCAGGCCGGAGATTCCGGTGTAAGTGGGCCGGAGACTCCGGCCCGGGCCGGAGATTCCAGCCAGGCTCCGGGCTTGCTGGGTCATCGGGGCAGACCGGAGAATCCGGTCCAGAGGGCCGGAGACTCCGGACACACTCCAGGTATGCTCCGGGCCCCTATCCAGTACCGCACCACAAAGATGCAAAGGGCAGAGAAAAAGCTTGAGGCCGGAGATTCCGGGTCCTTTGGGCCGGAGACTCCGGCAGACCGGAGACTCCGGACTATCTCCGGGGTACCTCCGGACCCCAATACAGTACCGCACCACAAAACGAACACAGGGCGCCGAAAAACACAGGACCGGAGTGTCCGGGTCCTTTGGGCCGGAGACTCCGGTGGTACCGGAGACTCCGGACCATCTCCGGGCTAGATCCAGACAGAAAAACCAGAACACCCATAACTTTTGCAAATGAAGTCCGAATCGAGTGAATCCAATTTTGTTGGAGAGAGGACGACAAATGCTACCCTATAAAAAGTAGAAATATTGAACCCAAGCAAAGGAGAGTTTTCTAATAAATGGAAGAGCGAACCCTTCCATAGGGACTAACCGACAAAATCTCCAAAACCGAAAACGCAATAGAAGACGCATATGAAAACCGTTTTCGGTGAGCTTAGCCTTGTCATGACAAGCACGACAAGCACCAAGACCACACCACGATAAGAGCCAAATAAGAACCAATAAAGATGATTGCAAGGATGCAAAGGTTTGAGCTCTCCATGAACGATACGATCAAGATACTCGGTCGAGAGCCCCTCTTGATAGTACGGTTAACTATCCTATAATCCGGTCTCTCACTAACATGATGAGACCGGTAAAATAGAAACCCTATCAAGATCATACCTTTGCCTTGCGCATAATCCACTTGAGGTCGATGATGACGATCTTCATCTCCTCAAGACGAACCACCTTTCTTGATTGCGCTTCGCTTGGTGAAGACTCGCTAACAGCTCCCCATACACCAATATGGGAGAACCACTTCTTCGTCATGACTTCACTTGGCCATTATCTTGATGACGAACACCACGTGACGCCATCCTCCATGAGCTACATAGGATCTCCTTTTTGTTGCATGCTTATGGAGAAATACCTAACCCCACATAGAGATACCAAGCACATATATCATGGGTTAGTTCACAAGGCTATATTGACAATTACTTACCATACCATGAGATCAAAAGATCCCTCATGGTACATCACTAGCCTTGTGTGTTGATCAACTCGCACTTAGCGTTGATCAACATATATTCTTCTTCCCTTAGCCTTGACTCCAACATATGGAGTTCAAGCAATTGCTATGGACACACCTACAAGTATAGCTCAATACAAATATTAGTCCATAGAGATTGTCATTAATTACCAAAACCACACATGGGGGCAACCATGCACGTTCACCCTCTTTTTTTGGTTGATTCATGTCGCAAGTTTATGTGACCCTTGATGTAATATTTGCACTTTGGATACTTCAATAAAGCAATAAAAAGCCGCATGCATCAATCGATGTAGAGGTTGGGCTGCCCCTTTTCGAAAAAAAATGAGCTTGCTTTGTCAAACTATGTAATATAAATATATGTTGTGTGCATTTGTGTTTTGATTTGCACAAAATCTCCGGCTGGCACGACGAACTAGGGGCTCGGCTGGGAATCGGTGCCCCTGGGGCGGAAAATAGCGCCGACGACCCCCCAAACGGTCCAAAATAGTTGTAGCACCCCGACCCCGGAATTATACAGAGATACTATGTAACCCACAGGCCATGCTACACAATCGAAGGTTACTGGGGTACCACTCCCAGGCCAAAACCTTTGGCAGGCGTGCTCGGAATGGATCATCGGCAACGCAACACCTCGATCATGCCATGAACACTGGCATAGTTACCAATGCATAATAGATAGATCAAGACTGCGGAACATCTGGCACATCACAGACTCTACGACACAAAGAGATCATAGTTCAACTCATATAATGAGAAAGATAGCAAATAACACATCAGAGGTCACAGACCCAACATTACATCAAGCGGAAGCAAATTTAGTTGTCTAAACAACAAGATCCAAATTATGGCCTAAGAGGCCTACAATAACATAACCCAGCCAGCCAGTTCCATGACATCCCAAGATGCCACCTGGGAACCCCAGACTACTCGTCGATGTCAACATAGAACCCACCTTCCTGTTCGGACGTCCTCCTCTGAAACAAATAATAATCAACAAAGCAAGGCTGAGTACGACGTACTCGCAAGAATTACTAGGGCGATATAGGCCCCATGCTGAGTGGCTCTAAAGCTGTTTAGTAGTTGTTTTGCATAAAGCTAGTTTTCCTTATTTTAAAGATAAAGACTCATGGCATCGACTACTCAGAAGGTTTTTCACAAGGGGATAAGATAGTAACTTTCTTTTTTCCGTTCACCTTGAACCAATTAGTAGCCAGAAACCACCACTCATCTCCACCAAGGCACTCCCTCGAATCACCCTTGAGGAAATGAACCTTTTACACACGTTGCCAAAACTGCAACCTCTAGTTGCCAAATTTTAATTAAGTTCAGGTTTTCTATGATCTTATCGTCCATTCCCAAGTTGTCCATAACCGTGGACACGGCTTTTCGAAAAGATTAAACCCTGCAGGGGTGTACTGTTTTTACCATTGGTACTGTCTGGCTCGCCTGTTTAGCTCTCTTCCGGGGAAAAGCTGGCAAGTGGGCGCGGTTAAACCTTTACCTCGCATGAGACTATCCAAGGGTCATCGTGACGACAGGACAAGTTTATCCAGCCTATTTCAGCCCCTGCCCCCATCACCACATCCTAAACACCACCATCCTCATCGAGCCTTTTTCCACCAACCCACGCACACGCAAATGGAAAGCTCGGACTAGAGGACCCTTGAATACGCCCGCACAAGTTATTCAGTTAGTAAGGATCCAATATGTCCCACCGATGGAAGCACGCTAGTCTTGGTTCAAGAGGTAAAGAACTCGCACCTAGGCGGCAAGAATGAGGCAAAACACCATAACCCCGATGGCAACTCATCCAAGCCTTTTAAGCATTTTAATTAAGTACCACAAGTATCCACCATGTCCGAACATTCCATCAATCGTCATAATCATGGAAAATAATCACCGAACAACTGAGCATTCGACTAAGCATGGCTAAGCATAGCTAAGCATATATACGACAGATATATTCTTTAACTCAGGCCAACACATTAAACATATGGTTCATAGGAGGGAAGACAGGTAAGGGTTTAGGGATCATGCAAATCATCGGATATTCTAATATTGACCAAAAGTGGACATTGGAATCGAATGCAATATTATGGTGGCGAAAATACTTGTATAAAACAATCAGATGATATATGCCAAGAAGGTTAGGTTATCTCTTGCCTTGCTGATAGTGCTGGTCGCGCGGATCGTCGAGGTATTGTGGTGGAACCTCGACTCCTGAATCTACCGGAACACAAACAATAACAGGAGAACAATAAATAACACGAATACAAAGGTGCAATGCACACTCATGATGAGATGGTCAAATTATGCACTGAAATGGTCTTGGGCATGACCCACAAGTTAAATGGAACCCCAAAAATAAATATCGCAACTTACGGGTTAACACTCCATATTTAACTTAGTGGATTAAGCATTTACCCAAAATGTACAGTACTAAAATATGAGGTCTACATGCATGGAAATGACATTATTAGATAGGTATTGTTCTCCTGATCATTTTGGTACTTCGTTTGCAATTTTTCGATTAACGAGGAAGAAATGGTGAATTAAACGGTTATTCAATTTAAATCATTTTAACCATTTCAAAAATGACATCAAAGTGAAAGTTGTTGTCATGCTGTGAAATTAACATAACTAAATAGCCTTTGATTTGCTGATCATTTTGGTATATCATTTGCAATTTTTGGATCAATATCTATTTAGTTATGATTTTCCCAAAATTGGAATTAAATCTGCCCTTTTATATTTATTAAGTAAAGGAAAATAATTTGTTCAAAAGGTCAAGACAAGGGTACTAACATGTAGCTTATGTCCAGCTGAACATTTTGAGCTATTAAGCATAATTTTTGAGTCATTATTCATCAAGTTATGAATTTTCCAAAATGGGGTTATAATCTGCCATTTTAGTTAATTCAATTAAACAGGAATTTATATTTTTTATTTTATTATGTACTTGGCACTAACAGGTAGATGTTATTTTGCTGAATAATTTGATACCTCATTTACATTTTTCTGATTAGTATTTGAATTGATATGCATTTTACAAGTTTTAAAGGTTTTCTGTTTAAAAATCAAAAACACAGAAATTCGGGCCAAAGCATTTTTCACTCGGGCTGAGCTAGCCACACACGCTGACTGCTAGGTCCCGGGCCACATCAGCGGCCACATCGGAGCGACGGCCCACGGTCAGGTTTGACCCGGGACGTGCCACGACCGGCGCGCGCGGTGGCGGTGACCACCGGCGCGTCGACCACGGATCCGTCGGAAGGAGGCGCGCGTGAGCCCGAGAGGGGGTGCATTTCACGTGGCGCATCGTAGGGATCCTAGTGGCGGCGCGACGGACCTAATGGTCGCCGGAATGTGCTCCGGCGACGAGCTACGGCGGCGGTGCGGTCCGGCCTACGGCGCTAGGACGAATTAGAGGGAGAGGGAGAGCATGAAGGGGTCCCGGAGGACGGGGTGCTCACCCTGAGCGCGTGTACGTGTTCGTCGGGGACAGAGGAGGACAGCACTGGCGGCAATCGGCTCGGCGGCGGCGGTCGGAGTAGAAGAAGACGAGGATGAAGGCGACGACTCCGGGCTCCCCAGCACGATTCCTTGGACCAGGAAGAAGAGGGAGGCGAGGCGGAGCTTTTGCCCCATGTCGATCTGCTCTGCGGGCTCCCTAACGGCGGCGATGCACGGGCGACGGCGACGGGCAGACGACGACCATGGCGCTAGGGTTAGGGTTTCGGGGAATGGGGAAAAAATGAGGGCAGGGAGAGAGAGCAAAGCCTCCGTGGCCGTATTAACCACCAGGGCCTGGAGGCGGCCGAGCTGGTGCGTCGGGGACGCGGGAGACGCGCTCGGTCGCTACAGCCATGGCGCTACAGGATGAGAACGATGACCCTTTTACAGATAACCCCCTATGCTATTTTCTTCTCCCTTTTCTATTTTTCATACAAAAGCAGCGGACTTTAGCTATTTTTGGGGCACTTAAACAATTCACAAAATTACGAAAATATTTATGGAGGATCCCAATAAAATAATGTAGCTCCCTATATTTTTATTTTGAATTTTTGAACAGTTTAACATGGTTTCAAAAATAGGAAATGATTTGCACCAATTTTGAATTCTCAAATTTATTTCCTTGCTTAACAAGCAACTGTCTTTGATAATCATTTAAGAAAGGTAAAGTTGGAACTTCCTGGACAAATTGGAAGTTCAAAACAATTTGGTTTTGCCAGATTGAGCAATTGCAATTAGTTTGGAATTTGGGAAGGTGTCGGTTTCCCTTTTAATTGTTTTCCATTTGTTGCTTGTTGAACTTTAGCAATTTAAACATATGCCATGATGCAACATGAATGCAAAAGTGGAAAAATTATTCATATTTTTCAGATACCAAACTAGGGCTGTTACAATAGCGCCGGCTGAACCCTGGGGCTCGCACGTCTCGAGATTCTCTAGAAAATGGGTAAACTGTTTTGGAACCAAAACATCAGAAATTCATTTCCGCACATGGGAGCATATGCTTTTGCCATCAAAAAACCATTTTGACATGTCAAAAAATTCAGAATATTTTTTTTTGCACGTACTCTCGATGTTCTATGTGCGTACAAAAAATTCCACAAAAATTCGGTATTTTTTGTAACCTCTGTGAAAAAGATAAAAAATATCTAAAAGACTTTTCTAATACCGAAATTTGTCATTTTTACACATGTCACATAAAATATCGGTATTTTGTGAAACGACTACGTGAGCATGTAGAATGTTAAGATGTATTTTTATCTAATTTTTTTATTATTTCAAATTCGCTTAAAGGTTAGTATTTTTTAAAGCGAGAACACGTGCTCGGAGGTCAAAGGGAAAATTTTGTTTTTGCCCATTTTGCTTTTGTCAATCTAAATTTTGACATTTTGCTTTTGGCCTTTTAAGTGACAAAACCAAAACCAAAACAACAAGAGTAGGGGCAAAAGCAAAACCAAATTTCGCAGTTTTCATTTTGGTTTTGCCATGCATTACCAAGAACTGGGAGGCCAAAAACAAAATGTCAAAATTTAGAGTGGCAAAAGCAAAATGGACAAAAACAAAAGTGGCAAAAACAAAATTTTCCCGATGTCAAAACATCACCCCCAAAATATGGGTAATCGGGCCGATCGGACGGCTGAATAGGACATCTGGGTTTCACATTTGGCCGTTCGGGAGCGCGCCCGAAGCCCCGAGCGCGGACTGCGCTTGTGCGTCTATTTGGTCTCTGACCGGCGGACCAGTCGCCAGTGTGAGATAGGGGCCCAGGCTTCATTGTCTGTGTTTGGAAGGACCCATGTACTAACAAGGCAACGCGGGCACCTTTCGCCCGCTGCTCGGCACGCCGTGGGTCCCGCGAATCACCGGCTTGGTTATATGATGTGTCCTGTCCTCCAATACAGAAGGGCAGAAGAGATCCCCACCTCCTTCCCCTCAAAAAAGGAAAAATCCCCACCGGATCCCCTCTGCTTCTGCGTCGGCGCCATGAGAATGAGAGACCCCGACGACGGGTTCGGGTTCTCCGTCGGTCTTGGCAACCGCAAGCGTTCGCCGGAGTATCCCTTCGTGTCGCGCTTTCGGCAGCGGCGGCTCCTCTCCTTGCTCAACCGGCAGCGGCTCCACGGCACCTTCGACGCGTACGTACGCCGCATCCTCTCTCTCTCCTTCGACGCGTACTTCTTGTAGCTAGCATCTGATGATCCATCAATGCCATGCGTGCAGGCTTATCGCCGAGTCGGACGCGTTCATGGACTGGGAGCATCTGACCGATCTCGCCAAGGAGGGCCGGTGGGAGGAGGCCATCGAGTACGTCTCCCGCTTCCTGCCGCCCGACCGTCACCTTAGCGTCCACGGCCGCACACTCCTCCACTTCCTCCGAGTGCACAAGGCCATCGACGCCATCGTCGCCAGAGCGCCCGAGATCCGTGCATTGACCGCGGCTCTCAAGATTTGCTTCACCCAGGAGTCTGTCCGCAGCCAGGGCATCACCAAGCTCCGTGCAATCCTCTGGAACCTCATCTGCTACGCCCAATCCAGGTACTGCATCACTGGCTAGTGGAGTACGATTTCATCAAGTTTGAATCACTCTAAATCTTGTACATTTGTTCTCTCTGGGCCAATAGCCAAGTTGTAAGTCACCAAACCTTGTTCATCCTAATCCTAAACCCACTACTGCGACTCTGTAGATGTCTGTCAAATCATCGATTTGCATGCCTGATAACTCTTCAAAACATTTCACACCTAAGATTGATTCATGTATACATGCAGGGAGTCTCTGGACTTGGGGCGTGTGAGAGACAAGGCTGCGTCGATTATCCATGACCTGGTTTTTCAAACTCCAGAGTTGAAACAACATATGAAATACGCCCGTGGTCCACTGAAACCCCACAACGTACTTCCCATCGGATTCGGGTACAGTATATGCTAGTAAATCATAATCATCACTTCCATTTCAATCATGTCTTGACTGTCAGTTTGATCGCCTCAATCATTGCTAGTTTCCTTCCAAGGCGCCACGTGAAGCGAGGCCCCATCCCAGGCTCTCCTCTTCTTGTCAGGCACTATCTTCGGAAGAGGAGGACGTACGTGTATCTCCCGTTATTCTTCCTTTTAATGATCTCTGATGGCATTCTATTCACAACTGCATCGTTTTCTGCAGGCTTCCTTCCTCAACATCAACTCACTGCGAAGTTTTAAGTTTTGGTACATTATCCTAATCACAAATATCTTATGGTTGCTCTTTATGCGAAGAAGAATTTATACATGGTCCCTGCTTGGCAATAATAATCCTTCCCATTTTCCCTCTCTCCATGGCAGCATCGTTAATTAAGGCAAAGGGAAGGATGGTGGATCTTGTTGGTAAAACTTTTCGATCCTTTGTTTAGGTGTTGGTATCTTCTTTTTTTGGAGGGAAAACATCAACTAATAAACTTTTGTTGTCTTCTTCAGATACAAGTTTGAAAGCTGGTACGCGAGAGAAGGGGGGTCCACTTCAAACTGTCTCTAACAAAGGTAGCTTCACATTCTTTTAGTCCACCAAACATTAGTCTCCTTCTTGATTAGTCTGATATGAGGAAAACCTAGTTTAGTCTCCTTCCGGATTGCTACATTAAGTTCATTTGCGTATTGTTCTCTCATTTTGACGAAATTAACCTCTGTGCAGTACCCCTGTCATTTCTTTATGGTGTTCTTTTGCACTTAGCCTGCCTACCTGGTACCATTTATTATTACTGAACTCATTGCAGGTGCTCCTGTTGGTCCAGTATTGCAGACTAATCTTGGTACAAGTCCAGCTAGACATTCTGGCATGTCATCGGACACCACCGATATTGGTAAATTAGTTGAACACCTATATTCAGTGTGTGCCCTCTAAATTTTTGATCTGTGCACTCACTGTCAATATTTTTTGTTTTCTCAATGGCCCATATTAGAGCTCAAGATAAAGGAATGGGGGGTTTATCTTACAGGTATTACACCATTTTACGTGTGTCTTTCATTTGTTTACATTCCTGTTCATACATACAGGATACATCAACTGTTGTGTTTAACCTTCTGTTAAGTATTAAATATTTTGTAGCTTGATTACACAATAGCAACTGATGAAACTTACCATGTTCAGATGATCGGTTGGAAGCCTGGCCGGATATGAGTCAAGGTTATCCGCCTATTCGTCGATCTGTTGACAAGGATGGTAACTACACACTATTTCGTCCACCAGATATCTTGTTTCTAAAACATTTAACTTCAGTTGCTTGTTGTATTTTCACCTTCCTATCTGGGGTCTGTACTGGTTGTCACAAATTATTAGATCTTTTCGAGCAACTTTGCAATCTACATAATGTTTTTTCAGGCCACTTCTCGCTTACCTTCCCTTCAATTTAGTCTCTTGTTGCATATGAGATTTGCAGGGACCATAGCACTGTAGGTTAATTCTCTATCAAATTTAGCCTGAAATAATATTACTGCCTTTAGGTTTGGTACTATTGTGTGCTACGTTCCTTTATATCTTCTTTACAGTACATTGCTCTGACCGCACAATTATGTTGCTGCTTCTTTTGAAGTGCTATGCTAGGTTTATGCTTAGGGTATTGCAGTGGTCTGGCCTGTGCACACATAATACCTTTCCAAGATATGAATTTTGTCGCGCCATTATTGTTTGATCCCTATGCACATTGTTCTTTGCACTGATTTTGTTATTCTTGCTTTTGGAGTGCTCTGCTAGGTTTAATGCTTTATGTATTAACTGTGATGTGTGCACACTTGACACCTTCCATCGTGCACCATGCATCATCTTTCGTTCCCTAGGCCACTCTTCTCTGTTTTCCTGTGATTTGTGAAGATCTACCATTCTATCATTCTTTTGTGGGCTGCATCACATTCTGTACATCGAGAACAAGCAGAAGCTTTGTGCCTCGATGCATAGCCTCATTAGGCTTGATGTTTTGTTTGCACTTCATCAGAATTGTGGCTACGTTCTTCCATTCCTGAATCCTAATTGATGGTTTTCCAGTTGCCCGAGTCTCGCAGACTATCCCTGATACCTTGACAAGGCCTGCTGAAAGTTTCACAATTCCAACTCTCACAAAAGCAGGTAAAATAGTTGAATGCCTCACATTTTTCAAACCAGGTGGAAACCGCATATAAAAATTGATCCCGCAATTGTGTGTTTCTACTAGGCACCTAATGTACTAGTGAAACAGGTTATATGCATCATTGATAATGATATTCCATTTTCCACGCTTCACTTCCATTAATTCGGTTTATAACTGGCCATTCTGCTCATCGTTTCTTTGTTTGATGCCTTTCTTCAACTGTAATGGTGAGGTCTACTGACATGCATTCCCACGTTAACCAGCATTCCTGCATGCATCTCATACATTGCATTATGCACGTAGTTTATTCCAGTCCTATGTTTTTCTCCCGATGATTATGCATATCTTTGCGATCGATTCCTAACTGCCGAACTCGTTGCAGATGTTCCATCCTTTTTCCAGGTGCTCCATCCTTTGAAAGATCCTGCTAGTGACCATGGGATCTCACCAGTGATAGACGCAGGTAAAACTGTTGAGTATTGAGTACCTGGCTACCTGCTGCCATTTCTAACTGCTGAACTCGTTGCAGGTGTTCTACCCTCACAGGCCATGTTTGCTATGTGGCCATTTCAACCTTTGATTTCAACGGTGAAAAATTCAGGTAAATTCCACGTTCTTCTCCAAACATGGGCGGACCTCCATCGGTTGCCATTTCTAACTGGCGTACTCATTATGGCCTCCTTTGATTCACAGGATTCCCTAAGGAATTTTGAAGGATTTGGATCCTGTGAACTTTTCCCTTTTGGATGTGTTTGATTCAAAGGATTGTATCCTGTGGGAACTATTCCTGTAGAAATATTGTAGTGCATTTTCATAGGAAATCTAACATGAGCTTGGACCTCATGTAAAAAATCCTTTGGGAGTTCCTATTCCTATAGGATTCCACCGGACATGGCAAGTCAATCCTACACAATACATATTCCCTTACTATTCCTACCCTGAGAATCAAAGGAGGCCTATAACTTGTTGTAGGACCGCTGTCTTCGGAGGCCATGTCTGCTAATTGGGCATGTCCTTCTGCATACTCTGTGATCTCAACAGTGGAAAATAGAGGTAAATCACACGTTCTTTTCTGAACATGGACGAGACCTTCCATCAGCCGCCATTTCAAACTTCTCAACTCATTGCAGTGCTCTAACGTCATAGACCATGTCTACTACTTCCACAGCTAGGGATTATAAGGATGCTCATAATGGAGAGTAACATAAACTAGTATCATGCATGATACTAGTCTATGTTACTACCTCCATAGTGCGTACTAACATATTTGTGGTGTCATGTAAAACTTGATTTATTAGGTTGTATATTCATTTTGTGTCGATATGGGTTAGGTTGGAAACTCATGTTACCACAACCATATTTCTTCTCATTAATTATTTTCCACATCACCCTTTTTGCCTACATGGAATACATGTTACCACTTATGTTACTCAACACTATGGTAATAGGGCCATCTCTCTTGTACCAAAAAGGTTTACTCTCTCCCATTAATTATTACATGCATCAATAGTTGGAAGAGTAAACTACATAGTACAAAGGAGGGAAGAGAGAAAAAAAAAGAGTCATAATGGTAGAGGAAACCACATGCACTGGCCACTGGATGAGAGAGATAAAAGAGAGGAAACCTACTTTATTACTCACTGGAAATAAGAACAATAAATGAGATAAGCCTTCTGATGAAGTTGATTCTCTCAACTCTCACGTAGCTAGCTAGCTTTCTCTAGTTGCCTCACACAACACATAGGGATTTTGGTCTCGGACTGTTTCACACAGCCGAGATTTCTTCTCTCTATTTCTCTTAGCTCATTACAACTCGATGCATACATGGTTTAAATAGCTAGCTAAGCCTGCCACTAACTCTATCCTGCTGCACACATGCAGGGGACTAATTTACTTAGCAACTACTTTGAGATCCACTAGACTCGGACGTGCACACACGCACACCATCTAACTAACCAGCTAAACGTGAGTCTATGATACCGTTGCACTTCTCAGCTTGCATGCAGGAGTCCGTGCTTCTCACACGGCGATGTCCGCTTCACGCGGCAGCTTGGCACATCCATGCACACCTTCCGGCTGAGCTGCCAAATGTATACGTTTCACACGTATATTTGCTAACATGCACTGACTCCACACGACACACTAACTAAATGCAAATACGGAAATAAACATGCTGATACAAATATCAAGATTAGTACCAACAATCACCCTCTAATCTTGATATGTTCTTCGCGCCGCTTCAAAGCAAGACTGGTTCGTCGTCAGCGTAGCCTTTTGCCAACAAAGCTTCTTCTCAGGACACTCCCAAGCAAAATGTACAAAATCATCACAGTTATAGCATTGTACCTCACTTTTATCCCTGCGGCCAAGGCCGCGGCCGCGTCCTCGTGGCGAGCCATGTCCCCTCATCATGAGAAGTTTATCTTCTCCTCCTTCCTCCTCTTGTCCCTTGAGCAGCTCTTCATGCACCTTCAATGATCCGATGGCCTCCTCCATGGACATCTTGTTCACGTCACAGAACAGCCCAATGGATGAAGCCACGTTGATGTACTTCTTGGAGACGGCTCGCAGCAGCTTCTTCACGATGTACTTCTCCTCCATCGGGTCTCCAAGCTCACGGATATGCCCCACGAGCGTCGTGAACTTTGCCGCAAAATCATCCACGAACTCTGCATAAGACATCTTGAGAGCATCAAACTCCGAGCGCAAGGATTGGATCCTCGCCTCCCGGACGCGCTCGGTGCCGATGTGCATAGAGCGAAGTGCCGCCCACACATCCGCTGCGGTCTCCTTCTCCGCAACTCGCAGCAGGGTCTCGTCGTCGATCCTTTCTGAGATGATGGTCATGGCCATCTCCTCCTTGCT
This sequence comes from Puccinellia tenuiflora, assembly GCA_012064385.1. Lineage (NCBI taxonomy): Eukaryota > Viridiplantae > Streptophyta > Magnoliopsida > Poales > Poaceae > Puccinellia > Puccinellia tenuiflora. The sequence continues at coordinate 23,640 of QRDG01001946.1, forward strand.
CGCGTCCACCTCCTTGTACGAGCTCTCCTGATCAACAGCACCCCATGCGCCATGTAGTCGCAGGATGTACTTCATCCTCATCGCCCACTCCGAGCGCCACGTAGCTAGCTAGCTTTCTCTGGTTGCCTCACACAACACATAGGGATTTTGGTCTCGGACTGTTTCACACAGCCGAGATTTCTTCTCTCTCTATTTCTCTTAGCTCATTACAACTCGATGCATACATGGTTTAAATAGCTAGCTAAGCCTGCCACTAACTCTATCCTGCTGCACACATGCAGGGGACTAATTTACTTAGCAACTACTTTGAGATCCACTAGACTCGGACGTGCACACGCACACCATCTAACAAATCAGCTAAACATGAGTCTATGATGCCATTGCACTTCTCAGCTTGCATGCAGGAGTCCGTGCTTCTCACAGGCGATGTCCGCTTCACGCGGCAGCTTGGCACCTCCATGCACACCTTCCGGCTGAGAGCTGCCAAATGTATACGTTTCACACGTATATTTGCTAACATGCACTGACTCCACACGACACACTAACTAAATGCAAATACGGAAATAAACATGCTCATACAAATATCAAGATTAGTGCCAACACCTTCTAATCTCGAACAATTGAAAAACAAAAAAAAAAGGCCTTATAATACCTAACGGAGGGAGTATCTAGGTATCTCCTTATATGGACGCATGATTCGAAATGTTTAACTCTACCATGAATATCCGACTAAGTTACACTTTTGTGAATTGCTTTGGTGAACATCATATTGTTCTATGATCTGTCGTAAAGTTGTATTATTAGTAGTTGGGTGGTACCTTTCTAATAATAGAATTACTTCAAGCTTGGTAGTATAATGTGTACTGAAACTCACTCCTAATAAAGCCACATCACCATCGAAATTATAGCCAATAGATCAGACTCGATTAAAATTGTGATCCTTGTGTTTTGAATACATGAGATCATTTTATTAGAGTAGGCACCTTTTCATTGTAAGGATGGAAGTTTATAACCCTTCGCTTTGTTTCATGAATTAAATGGAATACATGTGCCAGAGTTAATCATGATTGATAGTTTTGTTGGCAATTCATACATTTCACGACACGCTGGTATTTAAGAAGTACCTTTTCTGTTCCCTTTTATAAGAAGCTTTGGCAGGCTTAATTAGCTTGCCAAAACGTTGTATAAAAGGAACAGAGGGAGTAAGTACTAAATAACAGGCAATTTTGTAGCATCATGTAGCGTCACCCTATAAATTGCTGTCTTGGACACTACTAACAAGTGGAATACTGTCCGAGTGCAGGCGTCGTTGATTGAGGGTGAAGCTGAAGATCACCTCTCAGCGTGGGTGTCATGGTGCTTCCATCTCTCTGAAAAGATCGTCTGTTAGGCACTAGTGAGGCGTAACTCTACATGCATGATTTTTATGACCTCGTGAGATTAACATCGGAGTTCCAAATGCTTATGCATGGTAAAAGAAGGCCGAAAGGCACAGTCCAAAAAACAAAAGAATGCCCTCCGATAACCAATAATTATTAGTAGTAGCCAAAGTAACGTTGGTCGAATGGAAAACACGCCAGTGCAATGCAATGCATGCGTATCTTTGTCCCTCTCGTCGTTTTCCTCTCGATCGGTCAACAAACTGCGTTGATCTCTCTCCAGAGACCACGGCCATTCACGTACAGCTAGCTTTCTCTCAACTGCCAGACCAGAACCCTTCCATCTACTACGATCGATCGATCTACCCCTTCTTTTTACGGCCACTGCGCATCGTACATGTGCTGCGACTGCCAATACTTAATAAAACTTACACAGAAACAGTTCATCGTCCGATCACGCAAGGCCGGCCGGAGATCTACTAGTACTACTAGACCAACAGTAAAAAAAACGATCGAGTCTTCCAGTTCCCCATGCTAGCTACAGTAGCTACTAAGCATGACCCAGTCGATGATCACAACATCCTTGGGATAATGACATTCATGAGGTCAACACGTACGCTAAAGGTCTCGAACTCTCGTCGTGTTGTGAAGTTGTCCGCACTACAATGGTTCGATTGCTTATTTTTTTCAGCGCACGAATTGTATTGATAGATAATAAAACAATGTCATCATTTGTAGTCAGATCCAATTGTTTATAGGTGGCATAAAGAAGCATCGACATAGTAACGGTTTAGTTTCTGGTTTCTCTGACACACTTGTTGATTTTGCCGATAACTAAAACAAATGTCACCATGTATAGTGAAATCTAATTCTTAGATGCAACATACATAAGATCACGTGCTTGCTCGACCTAGCGTCGAATAGTACGGCGCCTCCAAGTTATATGCATGTACCAGAATAACAACTGCGTAGCAACATGTGGACAGACACATTAGCGACATCCTCTAGATCCAATCTAGAGGGAGAAAGAGGAGGGGCGTCCAGGGAGGTGTTGCCCCTAGGGTTTGGTGTGGTGAAGGGGGGCTACGCTAAGGGTGGGGATGCAGCTTGATTGGGTTGAGTATCCCTTGGTGAAACATGATGGCTCTTGATGAAGAGGCCACCCCAAGTAGGGGTGGTTCGGCCAAAGGGAAGAAGGAATTCCAAAGAGGCCTTCAAGTCTGAGGCTTCATCACTAGCATTGCAGGAATCAATAAAATGAAATGATAATCATCAAAGTTGTGTTAAATGAGGAGGGAGAAGGGATGAGAGAGAATGAGAAAGATGAACGCTTCATGGAGCTCAATTCAAACACAATCGAGCTCAAGGAGAAAGTAAATGGACCTCAAGGTTTTCAGCGAGGAGGCCCAGGGACCCGAGCATTACGGATGGCCAAGATCATGTCTCGAGCCGGTTGATATCTCAATCTTTCCTCTCATCGTGTGTTTGTATGCATAATGCGTGTTTTTTCTAAACCGTTTTGGGACTTGGATGGATTCTAGACACGTCGGAGTTTGAATTGCAACTTGTGCTATAACGTTTATGTGTTTTTCATTTTATTTGTTTTGAGTTAAAAACTAGATTCATATGCAAAATATAGAAAAATGAGTCGAATGACATGTCCACATGTCCACCCTAAAACGCGGGTGCCGTTAGATGCACCGAGCGGAGATGCAGGCCGCAGCACGGACAAATAAATGTCCCACGCCTCTAAACAGACAAATAATCTAGATTTTTTTTTAAACGAACACAAATGAAGCCGTCGGAGTTGCCAAATTAAGCACATATATACGGTGGCGATCAGGTGCACGTCTAAGTCGGTCGACATGAAGAACGTCCATCCATCACATATGACGTACTGCTGATGACCGGCCTTGTGATTGTTGGTACAGCACGTACGAATCATCGATCCTTGCCAATGCAAGGCATGAATTTGAAACAACGAAGAGCATCCCGGCGGCCAGTCAATCAGCATTCAGCAAGCAGGGAAGGAACAACTTGTGGATGCAAGTTTAGGATTTTTTTGAGAATTAGCTGTATTGCTAGTCAAGCAGAATCCCAGGGACCAGCGGAAAAGGAAGGCAGAGGAGGTCTCCGGCCCGTACCGAGACCAGAGGAAGGCCAGACTACGGACGGATCGTCGCAGAGAGGACAACCCAACTGGGCGTGGCTTTGATGCATGGACCAAGGGCGGGCTTTACTGCTTGTCGCTTCCCCGGCCACACTGCATGCTCTGACGCGCACAAGGCTGAAGCATGTCTCGATCGATCCAGGGACCGGTGCTTGCACGTACCGCCGGAGCACACGAAGAACGCGTTGTGCCCGCAGCGACGGCCCCAAACAGGTTATTCAAACGTTTTGAAACATGGATTTAAACGAACGTGCGATTTTCCATTGAATTTTTTAGATACATTTTACAAACTTAAACGAACCAGCGAATTCAGACCGAAAATGGGTCCACACGGACCAGGTGAGGGTGGGATGGAACAGGGGCAAGAGGGGCTAGGGATAGAGAAGACGAGGTGAGATTATGCCACTGTTGGGCGGGCCAGGACAGGAAACCCGGCTCAAAATTAGATCGAAAATGGGTCCACACGGAAAGAAAAACAGATATCGGCCCATTTTCGTCGGTTGCGTTGGGCCGCGGTTTTTTCCCAAAAGGACAGAAACAAAGCGCGTCAAAACCAAATGGGTCGGCTCATTAGAGATGCTCTTACGGTGATGACTGATGGTATTGTGTCGGATCACGGACACGGGAGTTCCTTGAACCCCTTTTTAGAGATTCGGCACGGGGCGTAAGGAGCCTTCGCACGACTTAGCTATCGACGCGGTGGTTTACCCAGTTTTAGACCACTCGGAAGCGTAACACCCTACTCGTGCATGTCTGAATATATGGGGAGTTGCCGGTGACGAGATGGTGGCTATATATAGGGGAGTTCTCCGGCGGAGATCTGGTGGTCGAGAGGAGGAAGAAGGAGAGTACATTCTTCCCGGGGAAGATCACCACTCGTCCTCCTTCGTCATTTCTCTCTATGTTTTCAGTATGCTCTCTGGATCGGATCCCCTCCCCTCTTTCCGGTTGTCGTGGCCCTCCCTTTATAGCATAGGGGGTTACAACAGAAGCTCGCCCGGGAAGAGTGCTTCCCTCCCGGCGAAGGAGGGAAAACCCTAAGGATTTGGCCAAGAGGCGGGAGATGAGGTGGCCTCCACCTCCCACGCACCACGTGACCGTGCGTGTAGGTGGCTCACTCGGCTATGGCCTTGGAAAACTTGGATGATGCTAGCCTAGTCGTAATCGAAGTCGATGACACACGCAGCTAAAGGTGGAGGTGGAAACAACTCCATCTGTGGTGGTGGCAGCGGACCCGACAAGTTGTGGTGGTGGCGGTATGGCGTAGGTGCCGGCGGAAGGGGTGCCAGGGATTGCGCGGGACGGCGGTGCGAAGGTGGGATGGAGTGGGGGCGAGAAGGACTAGGGATAGAGAAGCCAATATGTGATTGTGCCACTGGTGGGTAGGCCATAGGCAGGACTCTGCGAGCATCCTCGCGTGCCTGGAGGCGATGCAAACCCGGCTCAAATTTGGTCCAGAAATGGCTCCGCGCATAGAAAAACGAAAATCGATCGGTTTGCGTTAGCGCTTTGGGCCGTGGTTTTTGCCCGAAAGGACATAAACAGAGCGCGCGGAACCAAATAGTCGGCGCGTTAGAGATGCCCTTACAATGACTGATGGTATTGTCCGTTGATGCGTGATGAACCGTCAAATATGGGGTAGATATTACCCGTTAGATTGATCGTCTGAAGGGTGATGATTTGTTGGATCTGACCATCTGGGTCTTTTTTATATTAGTGTACATATAAAATGCAAAGCGGTCCAAGATCAAAGAGTTAAACGCCCAGAAAATACCACGTATCATTATATGGTATCAGTAATGATCTTCCTAGATCAAATCTTGATGTCCCTCACCTCATCTTCTTCATCCACGCCAATGGAGGATCCTCTCGGCGGGACAAGCGTCTTTGAGAAACTAACAAGGGAGAATTACTTAATGTCGGATAGGAGTGGGTTTAGGCCGTAACCTCACGGTCCTATACCACTTTCAGCCCCCGACGTCCTCAACCCCCCTCCCCTCCCCCCCGCACCGGTGGCTCGCCTCTAGAAGCTTCTCCACCCACCAAGACCTTGTAGGATTTATGCCCTAGAGGCAAATAAATAAAGAATTTTATTTTATTCTCCCAATAAATTTATAACAAGTCTCTACCATGCTATAACTGTATTAAAAGGAAACGTTAATACACGTGTGGTATTGAGACAGATGTCACTAGTGACTATATGGATACACTAGTTCATTGGTCAACTAGATGATTGAGGTTTCCCAATCATGGGGATTTATGTCAATTGACAATGGGGTCATGAGATGATGGACTTACCCAATAGCAATTATTACAACACGATCAAGTCACGAAGTTCTCTGTTGTAATAATTAGAAAACGTGGTAACTTATTCCTTAGATCGTGAGATAATAATCTAATCACTGTTACCGGGGGATACCTTGACTGTATCAACCGTCACACCGTAACAGGGTGATCATAAAGGTGCATCTCAGGCATGCGAAGGTGATATGTTGAGAAGTATGTATCAAGAGCAGGATTTGTTCATCCGCGTGACGGAAAGATACTCTGGGCCCACTCGGTGAGATTTCATCTAATAAGCTGTGCAGCGTATGACTAGGTCATGGAGATGAAATATCACGGGAACGAGTTCTAATAAAGTACTTGACTAGTAACAAGATAGAACCAGGCATGGAGATGCAAAGTGATCGAATCTCGGGCAAGTCAGTATCACAGAAACAAAAGGAATGAGACTCTATGTTTGTGGTTCAACGACATGTATTCGTGGAATGCACAGGGGTCATTATGGGCATCCAGGTCACGCTAATGATTAATTGATTTTGAGAGGGGTCTCGATCATAGCTGGAGTGTTCCCGAACCGTAGGGTAACACACTTAAGGATTTGATGACGCTAGAGATCGTTTTGGTTATATCGAAATTGTCGAAGAAAAGAGAAGAGGGAAACCAGAGGAATACCGATGAAACCGAAGGAATGTCGAAGTGATCCGAAAGGAGTTTCGGAGTCACGGGAAAAGTAAATAATATGTGAATAGAGTAATTGGTGAATTATATATATTCATATATTAGTGGAAATAAATTCAATAATATATAAATATATTAATTGGAGAATTAATATTTATTTATATATAAAAATTAATAAATAATACTCCCTCCGATCCGAAAAAAGAGGCGCGACGGCTATTTTGCAAACCCCCCCTACTCTCCCTCTAGCTCAACCCGCACTCCACCCGCACCTGTCAGGCACTCGCACCGCAGCACTCCACCGCTCGCCCGCTCCCTCTCTCTCTCTCTCTCTGCTCGCCCGCTCCCCTCCGTCTTCCGTCGCCGCCGCGCTCTGCTCGATGAAAAGGTCCGATCTTTTGGTCCAAGCCGGCAAGGACTCGCCGGATCCGGTGGCTGCGAGGCCGGATCCGGTGTCAGCAAGGCCGGGCGCGTCGGATGGCCTCGCCGCTCGTCGGAGCTCGCCGCGGCAAAAAAAGGTCAAGTTTTTCCCCATCCTCTCGCTCCAATCCATGGCTGCACGCGCGCGCTTCAAACGACAACGAGGCCGATCCGGATGTGGGGCACGGGGAGCATCCATCCTTGCCTGCTCTCAGTCTCACCTCTCGATCTCATCTGCTTCTCTCTCTTTGCAGCTCACCGGCGCTCGTCTCACCAGCACCGAACCTCCATGGTGGACCTGCTGCAGGCCGGAGATCCATGGGAGCGCCGCCCTTGATTTGCTCGTCTTCCGCCAACCCATCGACGACGAGGCTCTGACTGGCTCGTCTGCGCCGTCCAAGGCCCACCTCCGAGGTCGCCGCCATGGACAGACATCCAAGGTCAGTACATCCTCCTCCATCTCTCCTATGCCCTTTGCCCTCTGCTTCGCTTCCATCCAGCTGCTCATCTCGTCTCTTCCACACCTCCATTTCACCCTCTCATGCTCCTGCTGCTTACTGCCGCTGCAGATTACAAGGACGAGGAGGACGCCCAGCTCCACCTGCTGCTGCACGCCCAAGAAAAGGGTGGACACACAGGGGGACTTGAATCTTTTTTCACGTTAGCTATAGAGCAATTACTTGCTCACGTTAGCTATAGAGTAATTACTTGCTTCAGTTTACATTCTGGAGTACAAACTTCACAATACAGATGCTTAATATGAACTGATTATACTGTGATAAATTTGTAAACTCAATATGAACTGAATAAACAAGCAAGCTTTACAACACAGATGCTTGCTTTCTCATTCTTGTACTCCTTTCCTCTTTCTTTTCTTGTTTGCTGTTGCTCCATTTGACAAGGATAATGCCTCTGCTTCATAGGCAGCTATAATTTCCAAGGTCTTTCGGTAGAGTTCACCATCAATCCTTAGAGCCATAGGCAGAGTTCCTTCCCTCAACATCTTGTCCTTGTTCATATGTGGAATCTCATATTTATTGCCACCTCTAGCATTCATAACTTCCAGCAGAACTGACTGTAAAGTTATGAACACTTTGTCAAGATTATCCACTAGATAACTATGAAAAGCATCTTCAACTGATTCTATGAGGTCACTCAGATTTTTTGGTGCAGTTTCTAGTGTTAAGGACTGAATGGACCTAAAATATGCAAGGTCCAACACGTTCATATCCGGTGAGTTTGCAGGTTGTTGCATAAGCTTGATATCCATCCCTGTTCTTCTTACAGCTGCTTGAAAAGCTGGATCACTAGGCAAAACATGTGTACGTGCGTTGTCTTGTTGAATGTAGATCGTCCCTTCGTCATCATCTGGCCATAGGGCTTCAATAGCTGGAATGACTTTGTTACATAGGTAGTCTCGATGGACATCTCTGGTAACTGTCACCGGCTTGACTTCCAAAGTGCCTTTGGCTCTGTTTTTAGATTTTTTTACAGCTGGAGTTAACTTGACAAAAGGCCAGATCCCAATTTTTCCATCAAATGTCACTCCATCCGCATCACGCCTTGGCCTTGCCACTGCACAAAGAAACATCACTTTACCTATTTTGTTTTTTCTTTGGATACTGCGCTCAGGATTAGCTTCTTCTGACGATAGGTAGTAGGTCCTCTTCTTTTTGGTCAAGTCAAACCATTTTTCATCCGTATGCAGGATCTTTCGCATGTCTATGAATTTAGGCATAGCATCCGACACAGTTCTTTCATCCACCATTGAGACAGAGAATTTGAGCCTGTCTATTTGGTTGGCTAGCTTGAGATAGGGCTTTATAGTGCTTGTGTGCTTCCTAATATGGCCCCATTTTAACCTCCTTTGCAATGATGTATAGGGAACTTTCAAAGACAGTGCAAGTGCCCTCATGGTTGAACGTTTGTTGTAAGGAATTGTTGGTATCCTCTCAAGACCAAGGTCTTTTCTCTTTCGGCCAGATCTCCCTTTCTTTTTGTTGGACACATCAACTTGTTCCCCTCTCTGAATTTGATCTCTTGCCTCTTTCCAAATTTTCTCAACAGTTCGAACACTTATTTGCAATAGCCCAGCTACAAGTTTTTTATCAGCTGCATGATCAGCAGGGAGTACCTCTCTTGCTTTTTTGAGTGCTTCTAGTGCAAGATAAGCTCCAAACCTATGATCATCTCGCATGTTTTTCTTTCTTCGATTGTTACAAACTGCAAAATGATGAAACTGTGTTAGAACTGCAAATACTGCTAGAAACTGAAACTGAAAATAGCTGTACTGACAATGTGTTCTTCTAAATGACAGGCGAGCTGGAACAAGGAGGACTAAGTGACCATGCAAAAATTCACTCTCTGGACTATTTCTACTCCGTAGGAAAAAAGGTGTGATGTTAACATGTTTACTTTGTTCATGTTTGCAGTAGCTTTCTTATTTAATTACTGCAGCAGGTGAGATCATTTAGGCCATGTAAAATTAGATGTTCACTGTATGTTTAATTGCAATTGCAATGTCATAAGTTGTGTGCTGGGAACAGTAGTCAATTTGTGTAGATGAACAGTAGTCAATGTAACACAAGTACACAACAGTTGTATTTACCCAGTTTTGCACGTGTAGGTTTGCTCTCATGGTTGTAGACAGTGCCACAACTCTACAGAACTGACTGCTATGCTCTAGAGAGGCAAATGCACATGGCTAAAGGAAGTTAGCAGACGAGGTCAGGAAGTTATTCTCTTACTCCATATTATAAACATATCCTGAAGCTTGAAGTCTTTGTTTACATCTCAGCCTGGTCCCTGTTATGTAATCAATTTTTTTCTGACATGTGAATACTCTGTCGTTTCAGGCTTGCTCTTCACATTTTATGTCTTACTAACCTCTTCATTCCCTACACTTGGTTTTGTAGATACAGTGCTGTGCTTGTAAGCTCTCTTGAAGGGAAAAGGGTTGTTTCAACAAATGCTGGTAAGTGGGAGATCTTTTGCTTTGGCTGAACCAAGTTGTTGTTCAGTTCTGTTATTCAGTTTAAAATACAGTTTAAAATGCAGGTAGTGGTTGGTAAACGCTGATGATGCTTAAATAAAGGAGTCTTGTATAGTTGTTGATAAACACTGCATCCCTATAACATGCTTATGATGCTTAAATAAAGGAGTCCTGTACTGTTGCTTATGATGCTTACATAGGTAGTCTCTGTATATTGAACTGGAGTAATGCTTGTATGCTTATACTGTCATGCTTTTGCAGGAGGGAGGACCTGATGATGATCCGGAGGCCGAGGACGAAGAAGAAGCTGCACTCGAAGATCTCGAGGTGGAGGTGGAATCTGCAGTTGAAGATGCACCTGATGCATCCATTTTCCCTGAAGTTGGGCAGGTGAACCTGGGAGCGAGCTGCAGGTGAACCTTGGTACTCTGCTAGTGCTTGTTGCTCTGGGAGTATTGCAATTACTCTGCTAGTGCTTGTTGCTCTGCAATTGCCAGTGCAATTGCTTGATCTGCTCTGCTGTTGCTCTGCTCTGCTAATGAACTCAAGTTGGGCAGGTGAACCTGGGAGCGAGCCGGAACGTTGGAGCTGCTGTTCCGTGCTGGAGCCGTGTCGTGGCCGGAGATGCTGCTGCTGCGATACTGGGCGAGGCGCCCCAGCGGCCGGCGGCCGGCGATCTGGAGTCGGCGATCTGCAGTGGAGATGAGGCTGCCGGCGACCTGGAGTGCCCGCAACCTGGAGATGCTGCAGGGACCCGCGACCCACGACCTGGAGTGCCCGCGACCTGGAGTGCTCACGACCCGCGACCTGGAGTGGAGATGCTGCAGGGAGCTGAGCAGAAATGGAGATATGCTGCAGAGATCTGGCCGGAGATGTACAGAGCAGGGGAGAGATGCTCCGGCGAGCGAGCGAGCGATCGATCTGAGGCGAGCTGGCGATCGGGCGAAGCGAGCTGGCCGATCTGAGACGAGCGAGGCGAGCTGGCCGATCGAGCGATCGATCAATCGAGCGAGGCGGGCTGGCGATCGGGCGAAGCGAGCCGAGCGAGGCGAGCGATCGATGTGTAGGTTGTTATCAGTTTTTGAATCGCAAGGGACTTTTCTGTAAATTAGACTTGTACAGTCGGTACGCCTCTTTTTCCGGATCGGAGGGAGTATCAATTAATAGGTAAATATATTAATAAATGTATAATATATTTATTTATTGATTTAATATGTATATATTAATTAATTAAAATGTAATTTTAGGGGCAGCCCACCTTAATGGGCCACTGATACGTCTCAAACGTATCTATAATTTTTGAGTGATCCATGCTAGTTTTGTGATGTTGTCACATGTTTTTAATATCATATTACATCATTTTTATGCATTTTGTCGGACTAACCTATTGACAAGATGCCCAGTGCCAGTAACCTGTTTTTGTGCTGTTTTTCTTGCAGAAAGTTACTTCTGGAAATATTCTCGGAATTGGACGAAAATTTACGGAGATTTTTTATTGAAGAAATTAGGAAGGGAGCCAGAAGGGCGACTCCAGGGGACCCACACAGGCCAGGGACGGCCCCCTACCGCGGCCTAGGGCCCACCTGCGGGTGGGACCCGCCCCTACCCTGTGGGGCACCCCTCAGCCGCCTCCGACGCCTATAAAATCACATCCGACGAAAAAACCCTAACCCCCGAAGGATTTTCCCAAATACGCAACAGAGCTCCGCCGCCATCGCGACAAGTTTCGGGGGTTCAGAAGGTCCTGTTCCGGCACCCTGCCGGGACGGGGATCGACCGCCGGGGCCATCTCCATCAACACCGCTGCTTCCCCCATGAGGAGGGAGTAGTCTCTCACCGGGGCTGAGGTTTATACAAGTAGCTATGTGGTTATCTCTCTCCCATGATGTGATCTTCGTTGTGATCATGAGCTTTGTTAGTGTAGTTGAATACATGATGTTTGCCTATGTGTAATGGATATGATGTTGCTCAAGTGGTGTTATTTAGTACAATTTCCGGAGCCGCCGTTGTGATCATGGTACCTCGGTGACAGGATGGATGCCGTGTGTGACTCTATGGATAATAGATTGGAAGGATCTTCATCATGAGTTTGTTCTTTATTTGTTGGATTAAATAGATCATGAGGTTTCTTGATGCTTGTGTTATTGAAGAAAGAGACTATTCAAGAAATAGGTTGTGGTGTTTGTTAGTACTATCTTTGGATGCGGATAGTGACAGCATGAAGTGTCCATAGATGTGGAATACGAACTTTAAGGTGTGCTTTTCGTATCCCTACGCAATTCTCATCCTATTTGATCCACAAAAGAATTATCTCCGAGTAACGTCTACCATGCATGTATTTTGTGGGAACTATCATGTGTTTAATTATGTGAATGATGTTGAGATTAGGTACTAGTGAAAGTATGAAGCCTAGGCCTTGTTTCCAAGCATTGATACACCGTTTTTAGTCACTTTTGTCACTTGTTTGCTTGCTGCCATTTTTATTACAGAATTACAAAATGACCTTTTACCATCCATATCACTTGCATTTTACCATCTCTTCGCCGAACTAGTGCACCTATACAACTAACAATTGTATTAGGTGTGTTGGGGACACAAGAGACTTCTTGTATCTTAATTGCAGGGTTGCTTGAGAAGGATATCTTTGACCTCTACCTCCCGTGGATTCGATAAACCTTGGGTTACTCACTTAAGGGAAATTTGCCGCTGTCCTACAAACCTCTGCGCTTGCAGGCCCAACAAGTCTACAAGAATAGAAGTGTGTAGTAGACATCAAGCTCTTTTCTGGCGCCGTTGCCGGGGAGGTAAGGTAAACGGTACTCACACTCCGACGACGAAGCTAATTTCTAGCATTGTTGTTGGGGAGGTGAGTGCTTGAAGGTATCTTCTTTAGATCTTGCAATTAAATCTTTTTGTTTCTTGTTTTTATTTCACTAGTTCGGTTTAATGGAAAACAACAACAAAATTAGAGAGCTTTATAAGATTTATCTTGAAATTGGTCATGATGCTTTTGAAGAGAAAATTAAAAACCTATGGAACTTTATTTGCATAATAATCATTATAGTAGCAATGTTATTAGCATGAATTCTTTGGACACCATTATTGCTAATGCTATGGAAAATTCTAAGCTTGGGGAAGCTGGTTTTGATGAATATGATCTTTTTAGTCCCCCAAGCTTTGAGGAGGAAATTTGCTTTGATTATACTATGACTCCTATATATGATGATTATTATGATGAATGTGATATTTTCAGTCCAACTACTATTGAGGAAAAAGTTTATTATTATCATAATATGCCTCCTATTTATGATGATTACAATGATGGTTATGATAGTTTTACTCCCACTATTACTAATGAGAAGGATTTTACTTATGTGGAGAGTAATAATAATACTTTTATGCATGTGAATCATGAGAAAAATACTTTATGTGATGGTTATGTTATTGAGTTTTCTTATGATTCTACTGAAAGTTATTATGATAGAGGGAAGCGTGGTTATATAAATTTTCATCTTATGAAGTTTCCCATCTTTATGTTGAAGGTTTTAATGTTGCACTTGCTTTGCCTTCCTATGCTTAATGCTTTATGCTCCAATGATTTATTTTCTTACAAGATGTCTATGCATAGGAAGAGAGTTAGACTTAAATGTGTTTGATATTTGCTTCATGATGCTCTCTTTTACGTTCCAACTCTTATTCTTATGAGAGCATCATTATAATTATCATGCCTAGCTAAAAGGCTTAAAAGAAAAGCGCTTGTTGGGAGACAACCCATCTTTTACTTTCAGTTTGCTTTTTGTTTTTCTTGAGTCATGGAGTTGTTGCCTCTGTAGCAACTTCATTGTATCTTTTTATTTTGGTTTTTTGTGCCAAGTTTAGCCTCTAATGCATTGAAAGTGCGAGGTATTGTGTTGCTGTCCAAAAACAGATTCTCTGCGCCTGTTGCATGAAAATCCTAAAATCGCCAGAATATTATCTTTTTCTGATCATTTTTTAAAGCAAGCCTGATGCTTTTATCTATCTTTCGTTAGATTTAAGTTTTTTTATTTGAGCTTCAGAAATGCCTCGAAAAATTCGATCTTTACAGAGTGTTCAGATTTTAACAGATTCTGCTTTTATTTTGTATTTGTCTCTTTACCATCGTCATATGTGATACTCTAGGGGTAGAGTGCCACATTGAGGCTTAGTAAATAGTAGCTAATGTTTAATGAAGTTGGTTTGCAATTTTTCATGAGTTGAACACATGTGCATTTTAATTTATGAACACTAACCTCTAATCAAATTATGAGAAGTTTTGTGTTAAGGGAGTTTTTAAGTTCCAAAGTAGAGGAATATGAAGAAATCGAGGATGGATCAGAGCTCAAGCTTGGGGATGCCCCCATGGCACCCCCTCTGAATATCAAGAACCATCAAGAGTCAAAGCTTGGGGATGCCCAAGGCATCCCCTCATCTTCATCGACTATCATAAGGTCGTCTTCGTTGAACTTCGTTTTTATCACTTTACATATTATGTGCTATGCTTGGAGCGTCTTTTTACTTTCAGTTTTGTTTGTTTGTTTGTTTGCTGGTCATATACTTGTTGGATCCTTGCTTTGTTTGTGTGGGAGAGAGACACGCTCCGCTTTTTCGTTTGAATACTCCTTTACTTCGCTTATATCTTGTTGAGTATTCTTAGCTACTATTTGTTTGCTAGTAAGCTCTCGCTTTTAGATTTTATCTTGTTTAGAGCTGCTAGTTGTTGATGTTAAACTCTCTTGTTCTTCACTTATATTTGTTAGAGAGTTGCTATGGTTGCTTGGTTAATGTGTTAGAACGGTGAAATGTTATTCATGTGATATTGGAACGAAATGAAATCCTGCATAGTCTTGTAGATCATAGTGTGGATACTTGATGCTTCTCAATTGTTTTGACATATTAAGATGAATGCTTAAACTTGCTGGTTATTTGAGTGGAATTGATTAGTAAAGAAATACTGTTAAAAACTTGAAACTATGTGGTGTTTCGTAGTTGTTAATTATTTAAGCTAATCTTTCCATCAAAAGAATTGTTTGGTCAACATTGGAGACGGTGTGGAGCTTTTATGGTTATAATGGATAAATGTATTATGCTACTCTGTTACCGGTTAATTTTAGATGTTTGCTTCTAATACCGTCTTTGCTAAGCCCAAAAATTCGTACTGAGTGTATGGTTCACTCGTGCATCCAAATCCCAAAGCCAAACTATCTTGCCAGCTGAGTCCACCATATCTACCTATGCATGGTATTTCCTGCCATTCCAAGTAAATTTGTCATGTGCTATCTTTAAAAATTAAAAATACTCCTTTTTGTGGCTCTGTTTTTAAGCTCATGAGGGAGCAGTAGAGAGCTAGATATAACTCATGACGAGCAAGGTCATTTCCCCCCTTTCACCCGGTATCGATGGATTACGTCTTCACTTGAATCAACCCGAGAGCAGCTTAAGCAAAATATAAATATAACTCACCATTCTCCTCCGCGCAATGCAAATCTGAGAAATCAGCTCAAACATTGGACAGTGGTGAAACCAAGGAGAAAGAAGAGTGTCGATGGATTAAACCGACGGTGAAGATACGGGACTATGTACGCGCGGGCATCGTCGATGTGGGTTAGTAGACGAATGACACGGGAGACAGGATTTATACAGCTTCGGGACCCGGGAAATATCATCCGGTAATATCCCTACGTGTTGTTTGTGGCTAGATCTTATTCCTCTCATGGTGGAAGTCGCCGATGAGGCGGCTCCTCTATTGTATAGGTCTAGAGTTGAGGCTATGAGTCCTCTGTTCCCTCTATCTTGGACGTCTAAGTTGTTTGGATCTCTCCCTCTTGGGGCGCCTTGCCCCTCCTTATAAAGGTGGAGGAGGCCGGCTTACATGTCGAGTCCTTGTAGGACACAGCTATCTATTACAAGTCGGCAAGTGAGTCCTTGTCCTAATCTGACTGTGGAGTCGGCCTGCTGGGCCACCCCTGATGGGCCATGCTAATCCTCCTTGCGGGTACCCGTGTCCCATATCCACGACAGTAGCCCCCGAGCTTTCGGGTGACTCGTAGAATCATGCGAAAGGTCTTGAGTTGTTGTAGATGTTGTCTTCTTGGGACATGGAGTCCATGCCGAGTTTTTTTCCGGCTTGTAGATGTAGAACTTGCCGAGTTGTAGACGTCGATGATGTCGCAGCACCCAGCGTTGCATTTGCCGGGTTGTCGATGTAGACTTTTCCGGGTTGTCGATGTAGACTTTCCCGAGTCCTTGGCGTATTGCCGGGTTGTTTGGCGTAGATGTTGCCGAGTTGTTGGCATAGATGTTGCCGAGTTGTTGGCGTAGATGTTGCCGAGTTGTTGGCATAGAAGTTGCCAAATTGTTGACGTAAACGTTGACGAGTCGTCGATGCCGGCTTCGCCTGCCGACTTGTTAATGCCGGCTTCTCCTGCCGACTTGTTAATGCCGGCTTCTCCTGCCAACTTGTTAATGCCGGTTTCTCCTGCCGACTTGTTAATGCCAGTTTCTCCTGCCGACTTGTTTTGAAGTGAGTCGGAATTTTTCTCTGACTCCTTTTGATGAGATGTATGACTTTGCTCGAGCTTGTTTACACTGGTATATGTATAGCCCCCAAGCGCCAAGTTGTTAACTTGTAACAGCTTGGAGCTTGTATTGAAACTTCTTCACTTCAACTGATGTAGCCCCCGAGTGCCGAGTCGTTTGCCTGCGATGAATCAGGACTCCTTTATGTATAATTCCTTTTCTTGAACTTCAAACAGTATAGCCCCCGAGTGCCGGGTTGTTTGCTTGCAGCAATTCGGAGCTAAAATTTTTGAACTTGATTGATGCTTAATTTGTAGAAAAACCTGATCCGTGAGTAGCCCCCAAGCGCCGAGTTGTTGGCCTACGACAACTTGGAGCTCCCAACTCTGAACTTTCCTTTAACTTCAACTGATAACATGTAGCCCCCAAGTGCCGAGTTGTTGTAGCGAACAGCTTGGGACTCATGTACTTTCTGCTGACAAGATAGAAAAAACTGAACTCCTGCTGCTCCGGCTCCTACAACTCAAGAAAACGTTGACAAGATCTATGTGCTCGATGATTATTGAGGTGTAATACTTAACTTGTGCTGCTTGTCCGGCTTCTGGCGTAAAAACTTATGCTTTTGATGTTGTGATGCTAGAATCCTTGTATATAAGTCTTTTTTGGTTCTTATAACCCTTCTGAATTTATACTGATGAATAAGTAGGCCCTGCATAGCTTTTCTAACAGCTTGTGCTGACAAGATCGCAATCTCCTAAGTCCTTTAGGCCTCATAGGAGTTCGAAACAAGTCATGCATGTGGATTGTCCATATTGTGCAGGTTGCATCTAACTTACCAGCTAAAATCAGGAACAAGTTGGCTTCTTTGCCAGGTCCATGAGTCTAAAGCTTGAATTTTTCTGAAAGACAAGCCCCCAAGGACCTAATGATCAAAGTTAATAAAGGCGCACTTGTTGGGTGTCTCGGCAAAACTCTTACTGTAGAGAAGCCGACTTTATCCCTTTGATCATAATAATCATGTTATAATGTTGTAGAGCTTTCTGGGCTCATTGGTATTGCGGAGCTCTCTGGGCTCGTTGGTATTGCGGAGCTCTCTGGGCTCGTTGGTATTGCGGAGCTCTCTGGGCTCGTTGGTATTGCGGAGCTCTGTGGGCTCGTTGGTGATATATAAGCTGGAGTATAGAGACATTGATATTTTTTAGAAATCCCTTTGTGGGTGTAAATAAAATAAATCTTTCCAATCAATCTGATGCAAGCTATAAAGAGCTTGACTTAAAAGAAATCCATTGCGAGCATTAGATAGCTCGACTTTGATAAATCCGTTACGAGCAATAGAGAGCTCGATTTTGAGAAATCTGTTGCGAGCAATAGATAACTCGACTTTGAAAAATCCGCTGCGAGCAATAGATAGCTCGACTTTGATAAATCCGTTGCGAGCAAAGGATAGGCCGACTTTTAAATAAACCTGGTGCGAGTTATTTGAGAGCTCGACTTTTTAGAAATCCATGGCGGGTTTTAAAGAACCCAACTTTGAGATTTGGCTACAATTAAGCCTCCAAGGATCGAATTGATATGCCACCTAGAATTTTCTGGAATAATAATTGTACTCAACTTATACTCGCCCCCTTGCATTATTTAAAACTTACTTTATAATCTTCTGTATTATCTCTGCAATTTCTTCATAAACCGGATATGTAGCTCCCGGAATTAACTCAAAGGCGTGGGCTTTATTTAATTGACTGAATAAATAAAATATAAAGGTCACTTAGCTGTTTATTTTCCGTAATTGATGATGCTTGTGAGTCGACGGACCGTCGAATTTGACTCGTTGACGTCGGTACAGATGCAGACGAGAGCCGGCTTTTCTGATGTCGGACGGGAGTCGGCTTTATTGAAGTCGGAGATGGTGGAGCGGCATATGTATACACTAGGCTGGATGGCTCCTGTTTTTCCTTTCTTACGCTGACTCTCACGAGTCCTAGTAGCACCTAGATCTATTTCTTTTATGCCTCATGTGAGTAGCAGCAAACATTGAATTGCCTTCTTCTTTTTTTTCTCTTGAATTGCACGAGTACTAGTAGTAGTAGCACCCGACTGTCTTCTTTTTTCCTTTTTTATTTCTTGCCTCGATCCTTGTACAACTCCCAGTAGTACTCGCTAGTTGGAAACTTCAGAGCTGGCGCTGATACTTGATCCGTCCGATGCATACTCTTTTTTGGCTAGCCATGTTTCTTCTTCTTTCTCTCTGATCTGACTTGATGTGCAACACCTGCTTGCTGTAAACTTGCAAACCGAGTTGGAAAACAGCCTGGCTGGAGACGGAGCTTTCGCCGAGATCGGCATGTAGATACGATCAACCAAAGCGAAGTGGGGGCAATGTTGTTGTTGAGCCGCCGCGGCCACGTTGATAAAGAACTTGATGCGTCCGAGTCACTTGACCGATGCGGTGATGAACTCGCTGTCGTCGTTGATGAAGATTGGACCCATCGAATTGTGAATCCACGCGCACTTAGCCCCACGGTGGGCGCCAATGTCGATGGATTAAACCGACGGTGATGATACGGGACTATGTACGCGCGGGCATCGTCGATGTGGGTTAGTAGACGAACGACACGGGAGACATGATTTATACAGCTTCGGGGCCCGGGAAATATCATCCGGTAATATCCCTACGTGATGTTTGTGGCTAGATCTTATTCCTCTCATGGTGGTAGTCGCCGATGAGGCGGCTCCTCTATTATATAGGTCGGGTGTTGAGGCTCTGAGTCCTCTGTTCCCTCTATCTTGGACGTCTAAGTTGTTTGGATCTCTCCCTCTTGGGGCGCCTTGCCCCTCCTTATAAAGGTGGAGGAGGCCGGCTTACATGTCGAGTCCTTGTAGGACACAGCTATCTATTACAAGTCGGCAAGTGAGTCCTTGTACTAATCTGACTGTGGAGTCGGCCTGCTGGGCCACCCCTGATGGGCCACGCTAATCCTCCTTGCGGGTACCCGTGTCCCATATCCACGATAAAGAGCGTACTCGCTCCTCTAAAAACCAGCTTCTCTCACAAGTCTAAAATCCTTGCTTGTTATGGGGGAATAGATAGCTTCTCTGTTGTGAAGTCGTTGACGAAAGCATGCATGTCTCAAAATTGTTTTACTTCTATTTCATAAAAACAAAAAACAAAAAGCTCTAGCACATGACTAATCCCTGCTTCCCTCTGCGAAGGGCCTTTCTTTTACTTTTAATGTTGAGTCAGTTTTCCTCTTCCTTCTATCTCCACCAAAGCAAACATCTAGCATTGACCCTGGGTATCATTGATCATATTGCATTGTCAGATTAAACATGAATCTTTATATTGACTTTACCGTTGGAAGTTGAAGCTTTTGCTAAAACTTACATCTTCTTTGTTTTGATTCTCAAACACTTTTGTCATGGAATTGTTACCTTTGAGAATTAATCAAGTATGTGGATCACATTACTTTCATGTCTTTAACGTACTATTTATGAAAGGTTTTGCTTCAATGATTCAACTTGGTTATTCATTGGTTTCTTGCTATCAACTATGGACAATTGTTTTGTATCACTTCATTCACATCCTATGCTTTACATTACTATCTTGATCATGTTTGTGTTGGTTGCATGTCTCATCAAAAATTATTTTGTTATCACTTACCTACTCGAGGACGAGTAGGAGTTAAGCTTGGGGATGCTGATACATCTCAAACGTATCTATAATTTTTTAGTGATCCATGCTAGTTTTGTGATGTTGTCACATGTTTTTAATATCATATTACATCATTTTTATGCATTTTGTCGGACTAACCTATTGACAAGATGCCTAGTGCCAGTTCCCTGTTTTTGTGCTGTTTTTGTTGCAGAAAGTTACTTTTGGAAATATTCTCGGAATTAGACGAAAATTTACGGAGATTTTTATTGAAGAAATGAGTAAGGGAGCCAGAAGGGTGACTCCAGGGGACCCACACAGGCCAGGGGCGGCCCCCTGCCGCGGCCTAGGGCCCACTCGCGGGTGGGACCCGCCCCTGCCCTGTGGGGCTTCCCTCGGCCGCCTCCGACGCCTATAAAATCACATCCGACGAAAATACCCTAAACCCTGAAGGATTTTCCCAAATACGCAACAGAGCTCCGCCGCCATCGCTGACAAGTTTCGGGGGTTCAGAAGGTCCTGTTCCGGCACCCTGCCGGGACGGGGATCGACCGCCGGGGCCATCTCCATCAACACCGTTGCTTCCCACGATGAGGAGGGAGTAGTCTCTCACCGGGGTTGAGGCTTATACAAGTAGCTATGTGGTTATCTCTCTCTCCCATGATGTGATCTTCGTTGTGATCATGAGCTTTGTTAGTGTAGTTGAATACATGATGTTTCCCTATGTGTAATGGATATGATGTTGCTCAAGTGGTGTTATTTAATACAATTTCCGGAGCCACCGTTGTGATCATGGTACCTCGGTGACAGGATGGGTGCCGTGTGTGACTCTATGGATAATAGATTGGAAGGATCTTCATCATGAGTTTGTTCTTTATTTGTTGGATTGAATAGATCATGAGGTTTCTTGATGCTTGTGTTATTGAAGAAAGAGACTATTCAAGAAATAGGTTGTGGTGTTTGTTAGTACTATCTTTGGATGCGGATAGTGACAGCATGAAGTGTCCATAGATGTGGAATACGAACTTTAAGGTGTGCTTTTCGTAACCCTACGCAATTCTCATCCTATTTGATCCACAAAAGAATTATCTCCGAATAACGTCTACCATGCATGTATTTTTGTGGGAACTATCATTTGTTTAATTATGTTAATGATGTTGAGAGTAGTCACTAGTGAAAGTATGAAGCCTAGGCCATGTTTCCAAGCATTGATACACCGTTTTTAGTCACTTTTGTCACTTGTTTCCTTGCTGCCATTTTTATTACAGAATTACAAAATCACCTTTTACCATCCATATCACTTGCATTTTACCATCTCTTCGCCGAACTAGTGCACCTATACAACTAACAATTGTATTAGGTGTGTTGGGGACACAAGAGACTTCTTGTATCTTAATTGTAGGGTTGCTTGAGAGGGATATCTTTGACCTCTACCTCCCGTGGATTCGATAAACCTTGGGTTACTCACTTAAGGGAAATTTGCCGATGTCCTACAAACCTCTGCGCTTGGAGGCCCAAAAAGTCTACAAGAATAGAAGTGTGTAGTAGACATCAGCCACCTCCGGTAGGAGGGAGCCCATTAGGGGGCCGGCCACCCCTTAAGGGGCCATAGTGGGGCGGGTGGGCCACCACCCTTGGCCGACTCGGAAAAGGAGTGGGGAGGCCGTCCGCACCCCCTCTTCCCCCTCCTCCTTTAGTCCCACATGGGGGAGCTAAAGGGAGGGGTACCCCCTTTTCCCCTATATAAAGAGGTGCCACGTGGGAAAATTAATTAATCCAAAATTCGAAGAAAATCCAATTAATTCCCACGGCTCCTTTCCGACACCTTCCACCTCTCCACCTCTCTCGTGGCCCGTGGCCCCCCAAGTAAGGGCCGCGTACGAGAGAGACACCTTCCCCATTGCACGCCGTCGTGCTGCGGGAATTCCACCAGAAAATCTACTTCCGCACTCTTGGCTGGATCGGAGGGACCGGGAGTCGTCGTCAAGTGACGTGTGTGTGCGAGTACTCGGGGTGCTGCTGCTTGTGGCACAGGTCGTTGCACTGGGACACCATCGGGGCGTCGGAGCTCTTGTCGGGGCGCCGGAACCCTCTTGGGGTGTAACATCCCAAAACTTTGGAATGCTTTCAAAATCATAAAAATTTAAAACTTTTATTATTAGATAAAGAAAGTCTCCAAAAATCAAGAAAACATTTTTTATAGAAGAGATTATTGACTTTATCAAAGGTATATTATTTTAAATATTCAATAATCTTCTATTTTAAAGTTTTAAAATGGTTTTAGAAATAAAATATTTTAATGGTGATTACTATAGACCTTAAAACATTTTGTTAGAATATTTCTAATGTTTATATAACCCAAAGTAAAATGGTTATTTGTATTTAAATGGATTTCCCAAACTCTCTTTTATAAAATATTTTAGACCAAATTATTTTATTATGAAAAATGAGTAATTATTTTGAATGATATTACTCATAGTATTTTACGGTCTTATTGTAAACAAAAGGAGTTCATAAATCTTATTCTTATAAAGCTTTAAAATATGACTTTATAAATTATTTAAATTCAACAAATATATTATAAAAGGGTTTCAAAGTATTTAAAATGATTTTGTCAAAACTTGTTTCAATTATAAAAATTCATTTTATTATATTCTATAATGAAAAATAATACTATTTGTTTCTTTGGTTTTATTTAAGCCATTTTGGAACAATACTTCAAATTGGATAAAGCCCATGATTTTAAAATGAGTAAAATGTTTCAAAGTTTTTATCAAACCATTGTTTTAATAAAAAGATTTGTACTAAATTATTTTATCAAGAAAATGATATTTCCTGGATTTAATGTTTATTTTAAAAAAGGAGATTTCAAAACCCTATTTTGGTAAAATGACATAAAGGTGACAAATAGGCCTTTATGCAATGTTTAGATATTTCAAATATTTTAATTCACTTGATGGCAAGACTAGTGCCATAATATTGTATTTTTAATAAGTTTTCCAGAAAGTATTTTTTTTCTGATTTTTTTTTTTGAAAAGGTTTGGTTCAGTTTTGAAATTCAAAAAAAAAAGAATCGGACCGGCCGGCCGGCCGGCCAGCCAAGGCCCAGTTACCAGCCAGCTAGGCAGCCACGGCCAGCAGCAGCCAGCCAGCCAAGAGCTCGGCCCAGCCAAAGGCCAGCCTCAGCCCAACAGCCAGCCAGGCCCATTTCCGGGTCAACGATCGATCGTCGCCCAGCTCTGGACGAACTCCAGCGTGAGCACGCGCGCGTCCATGCAAAACTGCTCCCGGAAAATCTCCCTTCACTCCCTTCACTCCCAAACTCCGGGTATAAAAGGCCAACAACCCCGCACACCTCCTCCCCTGAAAACCCCCAATTTTTCCGCCGCCAGGCTGCCCAAGTTTGAGCTCGATTGGATCTCATCGCCGGCCGCCATTGTCGGTCTCCGGAGGTTTTCGCCGTCGTCTCGGTCCACCCCAGTTTCTCTAACCTTGTCTACAAGCTCGCCCACAAAATTCCTCACCTTCCTGTATTCTTTGATCTGAAAACAGTGAACCAGGGAGTTCGTACTTGTTGCCGGACTGTCGCCGGAGCTGGAGCTCGGGAAGCCGCCGTCGCTGTCGTTCGGAACTCCATGAACCGCCATCAAGCACACCGTCGTCTCCACTACATCGAGGGGAGCACACAAGACAACGCCAACGAGCCGGAGAAGCAGCGCAGCGACCGGAGCCTCGATGTCCGCCGTCGCCATTGTCGTCACCGGTGAGCACCGCGGCCGTCGCAGATGTATTCGCCCACGCCCGTCCGATCTCGAATCAACGACCCAGATTAGATCAACAGGTGAACCGGTGCCGGCCAATCCCGTCGCGCCGCGTGGCAGCTGCATCAGCAGCACAGTCAGTGCCCTGTCAGCGCCACGTCGCCAGCCTATTTTCTGGATTACTTCCGAATTGGCAGTTTTGCGGAAAAACCCCTGTAACTTCAAACCATCATAACTTTTCAACCGTTTGGCCAAATTTAACGAACTTTATATTTTTGAAAACCTCTTGACCTTTAGATTATTTTAGAACTGTTAGTTCTCTGTTTTAGCCAACTTTAAATTATTCAAATTTCAAATGAGTGATTTGAGTAATTTTGTCATAACTTTAAATCTATAAATTATTTTAAATTGGTTTCTTATGGAAAATGACTTAAATTTATGTCCTCTGTCCAGTAGAACCAAAACATATTATTGTTGGAACCATTCCACCGTAATATTGTTGGTTTTGATTTTAAAACCTATTTATAACTTGTTTTGCAAATCTTGGCCTACCTAGCAATAAACCCTTTGACCAAATTCAAAAATGTAGACCATATTTATACCCTTTGAACACCACCCTAACCTATTCAAATTTGACTCTTGACCACCCCTTGACCTTAATGGAAAGCCTCAACCTAAATGCATTGATTATTTCTGCATATTGAATCATGCATTAAAAACCTAGACCATCAACCTACTTACCCTTGTGTCCTATCCTTGTTTGTTCTTATGTTTGTATTATTTGATTGTTGTATTGTTTGTTTATTGTTATCTGTTTGTACTGTATAGATTGAACGGAGAGCTACGAGTTACGTTGAAAAGAGTGTGTGAGCAACGACAACTTTCAAAAGGCAAGTGATACTCCAGCATAAATGACCTACTATTTTTTTACTATATCTGCATTGTAGACTATTTCAATAGTTTGCATGATAGGCTTATCACTGTTATCTATATATGCTTTGCAAACCTGTTAGGATAGCCACATGACTATTTGATTAGTGACCTATTTAATTTAGTGGAATTGCTTGCTGCAAAACTGAAGTGTTTTATTGTAGTTGAGTTAAGAAAAATTCTACTAAATTAATGAACTACCTAGGTGGTATTGGTCCGTATGATGGAGGCGAAGTTGAGTGGCTATTCAGGCCCATCTTATGGGTGAACCTGAATATGTGCACTTGTGAAAGGCCACCTAGGATTTGAGATTAATGTCACACCGTGTTTGTTTGCCCGACCGTGCAACCACTAGTCATATGGGCTCTGTCTTGACGGAGTACGTTGTGTGGACCTGGGTCAGTGAGATCTGATGATGTAGAGGGATAGAACGGCAGTGATCTCGCTGGAGTACCATGGGAAAACACTTCTGAAAAGTCTCGTCTTGATCTTCTACTTTTTTTCACTAAATGAGTGATTAGGAAGTTTGGGTTGATTGGGTCTAGTGGGGAAAGTGCCACAAACTCTCGAGAGTATTTAAAACTAAGATCTTAGCTGTGTCCCTGGTAATGGGCAATCACGAGTGACCAAATAAGGATGTCGACAGAAGATCTCTTCATTCCAATTTCAGAAATAAAATTTGATGGGTGAACTCGGGTAAATGAGACACTGGATGCGTTCCATGGGTGTGTCTCATATTGTTAAGTTGAGAAATAAATGCTTCATGAAAAGTAGGACAAAATTGGCTTTATGCAACTAGCCTTGAAACTCCACCAGCCAGATATGCATGTAGATGTTAGAATTTTGCCTTTATGAGTCCACAAGTATCATTTGCCAGATCCATTCAAATGGTTTTGACCAATTTTTGGCTGCGATGATTTTACCGTTGCAGGTTCGTCTGACAATGAGTAAGGAACGCTATAGGTTTCGAGTCTGCAACCACATGTCTGCCTGTGGCACATGAAGATGATGAGGGCTCCATGCTATTTATGTTTTCCGCTGCTGAGCTTTGTAATATGCTAGCCTGGTGCTATGCAACTTGTAATGTTTTATCCTTCTGGATCCTCGATGTAATAGATATTTGACGCATTTGCATGATATTCTATCTTGAACTGTGGTGCTAGCTATTCGATCCAGGGACTAGCACAGAACACAGGGATCTTGGCCATATTTAAAAGGGCAGGATCGCTACATGGGGCATCAGGATCATCATCGTCGTCGCGCCGGGATCAACACGACCTTGAGGTCGGCTTTGTGTTCGACTACATCATCCATGTTCCTCTCGGACGTTAAACGCTTTCGGTCTACAAAGAGGTATGTTACCGATATCGACCCGTTACCGCATTACTAATAGATAGATCCTGGCGTTTGGAGTTGCGTTAGATAGAATTTTTTTGTTTTCTACTACCAAACCCCTTCAGTGGTATCAGAGCCGATCTATGTGTAGTATTGCTGGTACGGTTAGAACACATGTTGAATGTGGGCGTCGATGCTATATTTGTTACCCTCCCACGTGCACTTGTTCATACTATTGGATTGCTTGATGAAGCGGCCAGGACCGACCTTACGCATATTCCTATGCGAGATTGGTTCTGCGCTCGACGTACGGTTGCACCGTATAAGCAGCTGGCGGGTGTCTGTCTCTCTAGCAATGGTAGTATGGCATTTTCAACGGAGGGCCCCGAATGGGGTCTGATAGAGACAAATATTTGATCGGCATTGTGGTTGAAATTTCGTAGGTAGAAGAACGGTTCTTGATGGGGGGATACTTTCTGGGTAGGCCCATGGAGCCGGAAAGTGGACCCGCCAAGACCAAGAAGGCCCAAGACGGGTTACACTTCAAGCAATGTGGGCTGGGCTTAGGGACAAGCGGGCAAGCCCGCCACAAGTTAAAGGAAGACCAGGGACACGCCAAGACCGGAGTCCCAATACAGACCGAAGTACCAACTTGGAAGTCAAGGACTTAAAGTAGGACTCCTTATTCATGTGTAACTTAGTATAGCCAATACGTCCAGGGACCCGGCCACCTTTATAAGGGGGCTCCTGGACCTTAGATCGATAAGCTTCAAGATACACACGTCCCAAGTCGCCGGAACTCGAGTAGTGAGGCCGGGCGAGTCCTTGTAATCGATATCATCATCATCAATAAGAGAAAGGCAGGAGTAGGTCTTTACCTCCAAAGAGAGGGGCCGAACCTGGGTAAATCTGTGTCCCGTGTCGAGATTAACCAACTCCCACACTCCTAAATCACAATGTACCCACAACTTAGCTTCTCGGAGGAAGTACTTGCCATGACAACTCCACTACAGTTCTCTTTGCGAAAGCCCTAGCAGCCACGTAGAACATGCAAATAGATAAATTAGAGGCGTCTAACTCTATTTTGCAGGGGCGAGTGATATGATATGGTACGGTAAGTGTTTGCGAAATATTTACCCGTTGGCACCGTAGACCCGGCGCCGGGAGCAAGATGGGATCATGCCGAAACGCCCGATGGAGATCAAGGCGCGACAACCATATCATATCGCATTACATTTGATGTTAATTGTGTGCAATTTATATTATTTGTATTAGATATACGACGGTAGCAATATAAATTAAATCCCTCGTTTAATACCAATTAAAAGTGTTCTCCCTTAGTATGCACCACTAAGAAATTTCTTCGTTATGGAGGCACGCCGTGTCGATCGGGTGTCAAACATATCTGCGTTCACATACGGTGGGTGCAAGCCATGTATGCACAGCGAATATACTAAGGTTATTTTGGCGAGCCTAGCATGTACAGACATGACCTCGGAACACAACGGATCGAAAGATCAAGCATTGATAGAGGCAAAGGTGTCCGATCTTTCAATGAGATGATACTATCGATTTGGGTGGCGTCGACGTTGACGATCCGACTACAAACGTGCGAGGACGCTGCGCCTTAGCAATCGCTACACCAACTCCGGGAAGGTTTATGACAGCGCCGTAGCACAATCGACCAAACCAACTAAGGTCTAATTCCTGCAGGCAATCGAAGAACAAGCAAGAACTAAGAATTGGCAATCTGAATATTGCAAATATGAATGATTAGAGATGGAAGTGGGGTTCCGAAGAGCGGTCTTGGTCTGGCCGATCTGGCACAAACGAAGTACGGCGAAGTTGCAGCGACGGCTAGCTAACTTTTGACTAAACAAAACCCCAGTCTAAAAGAAACCCTAGGTGTTGTATTTATGGGGGAAAAGAGGGGAAATTCGTGCTCCCATGGGTGGGGCCACGAAATCCAGCCTAAACCTCCTTTTCCCATCAATACGGACTCTAAAAACTGCCCACAAAGGGGTATGACGAAAATACATGGGCCTGGCCCAAAAATAAGGTGGCGCAGCACCTATAATAGGTCTTGGACGAAAATAATAAAGTGGTAATTTGTATAATTCGTCCAAGACTTCATTTGGCATTACGATGGCTTCAGGCTGCGGTAGACTCCCTCCGTGACAGCATCCTCTTCAGCACTTGCATTCCTGCTGCCAGCTCCATGGACGATCATGCTCCAATACTTGTCCATCAACTCCTCGCTAGGTCCATTATTTAGGCAGTAGCATATTCTCATGTAAATTTGGAAGAGTTCCAAGAAACGAAAGTACCTGATAATTTAGTTGACGTGCACGAGCTCGAGTAATAGGTCCTTGTATTTGTGTAGTGGTAGGACTAGTGGTTGTAACTGTAGTTGGGATGTCCTCATCATCCTCCCCTTCTTGAATTGAAGTCGTCCTCGACACAACCTCATCCTCTTCACCGAAGTAGGGCTTCAAATCTGCAATGTTAAATGTGGGACTAACCCCATAGTCTGTAGGCAGCTCAAGTTTATATGCATTATCATTTATACGCTCTAACACCTTAAAAGGACCAGCAGCTCGTGGCATTAACTTAGACTTGCGCAAATCAGGAAAGCGATCTTTGCGCAAATGCAACCAAACAAGATCTCCAACATCAAACACAATATGCTTTCTTCCTCTATCTCCATACGATTTATATTTAGCATTCATGCGTGCAATGTTTTCTTTAGTTGTCTCATGCAATTTTAGTATCAATTCAGCACGTTGTGTAGCATCAAGATTATTTTGCACCGTAGATGGAAGAGGCAATAAATCAATAGGTGCACGAGGTACAAAACCATACACAATCTCAAAAGGGCACATCTTAGTGGTAGAATGCAGCGAACGATTATAAGCAAATTCAACATGAGGCAAACATTCTTCCCACAATTTCAAATTCCGTTTTAAAACAGCCCTAAGCATAGTAGACAAAGTTCGATTAACAACTTCAGTTTGTCCATCAGTTTGAGGATGACATGTAGTACTAAAAAGCAGTTTAGTCCCCAACTTAGCCCATAAACATCTCCAAAAATGGCCAAGAAATTTACTATCACGATCTGAAACAATTGTATTTGGCACACCATGCAAGCGAATGATTTCACGAAAGAACAAATCAGCAATATTAGCAGCATCATCGGTTTTATGACATGGTATAAAGTGTGCCATCTTAGAAAATCTGTCCACAACAACAAATATGCTATCTCTCCCCTTCTTTGTTCTAGGTAAACCCAAAACAAAGTCCATGGATATATCCTCCCACGGAACGCTAGGTACAGGTAAAGGCATATATAAACCATGAGGATTAAGTCGTGACTTAGCTTTTTGGCAAGTAGTGCAGCGGGCAACAAAACGCTCAACATCCCGTCTCATCTTTGGCCAAAAGAAATGCGTGGCTAGTACGTCCTCGTTCTTCTTGACGCCAAAGTGCCCCATTAGTCCTCCTCCATGCGCCTCCTGTAACAGCAAAAGACGAACGGAGCTAGCTGGAATGCATAGCTTGTTAGCACGAAACACAAATCCATCACTAAGGACGAATTTGTTCCATGTTCTACCATCCTTACAATTCTGCACTACTTCTTCAAAATCAGCATCATCCATATACAAATCTTTGATGGTCTCTAACCCAAAAATTTTGAAGTCAAGTTGTGAAAGCATAGTGTAACGTCGAGACAAAGCATCAGCAATAACATTATCTTTACCCTTCTTGTGTTTGATAACATAAGGAAAAGACTCAATAAATTCAACCCACTTAGCATGTCGACGGTTCAGTTTAGCTTGACTACGAATATGTTTCAAAGATTCATGATCAGAATGTATAACAAATTCTTTGGGCCATAAACAATGTTGCCAAGTTTCTAAAGTCCGAACAAGAGCATATAATTCCTTATCATAAGTAGAATAGTTCAGACAAGGCCCACTCAATTTTTCACTAAAATATGCAACAGGTTTTCCCTCTTGTAACAACACTCCTCCCAACCCAATTCCACTAGCATCACATTCAAGCTCAAAAGTCTTATCAAAATTAGGAAGTTGGAGTAGGGGAGCATGGGTTAACTTATCTTTCAACATCATGAACGCAACCTGTTGTGCATCGCCCCAAACAAAGGGCACATCCTTCTTTGTAAGCTCATTCAACGGCGCTGCAATAGACCCAAAGTCTTTGACAAAACGCCGGTAGAACCCAGCGAGACCAAGGAAACTCCTCACTTGGGTGACCGTTAGCGGAGTCGGCCAACTCGAAATCGCCTCAATCTTGGCGGGATCCACTTCAATGCCCTGCGCGGTAACAACATATCCAAGAAACGAAACTCGATCGGTGCAAAAGGTGCACTTCTCAAGATTACCAAATAAACGCGCAGCACGCAAAGCATCAAAAACAGCACGCAAATGATTCAAATGGTCCTCCAAAGATCTGCTGTATATGAGTATGTCATCAAAATAAACCACCACAAAACGTCCAATGAAAGCACGTAAAACTTCGTTCATTAATCTCATGAAAGTACTAGGAGCGTTAGTTAAACCAAAAGGCATGACTAACCACTCATACAAACCGAACTTAGTTTTAAAAGCTGTTTTCCATTCATCTCCTAACTTCATTCGAATCTGGTGGTAACCACTACGCAAATCAACTTTAGAAAACATGGTAGAACCACTCAATTCATCAAGCATATCATCCAAACGTGGTATAGGGTGTCTATAACGGATTGTGATATTATTAATAGCCCTACAATCAGTACACATGCGGGAAGAACCATCTTTCTTAGGTACCAAAATAATTGGGACAGCACATGGACTAAGAGACTCACGAATATGACCTTTATCGAGTAATTCTTGAATTTGTCGTTGAATCTCTTTAGTCTCCTCAGGATTGGTACGGTAAGGAGCACGGTTCGGTAATGATGCACCGGGAATTAAATCAATTTGGTGCTCTATGCCTCGAATAGGTGGTAATCCCGGTGGTACAACATTTGGAAAAACATCCGCAAACTCCTGCAAAATGTTAGCAACAACAGGGGGCAAAGAGGGAGGCATATCCTCAAAAGAAAACAATACCTCTTTGCAAACAATGGCATAGCAAACAGATTCATTAACATCCAAATCAGTAATATCAGACTTGCTAGCAAGTAAACATGGATTGGTCAATTTAATTTCCGTAGAAACATTGTTGGGTGATACATTATTAGTCTTATGTTGCTACACAAATTCCTTAGCCACAATCTGATTTTCACTCTTTTGCTGCTCCTGTCTTTTTGCTTTACTAGCTCTAGCAATATCATCTTTTAGAATTTGTTCAGGAGACATGGGTAGCAACGCAATTTTCTTATCATTATGAACAAGAGTGTATTGATTAGTGCTACCATGGTGTACAGAGTTTTTATCAAATTGCCATGGCCTACCCAATAAAAGAGAACATGCTTGCATAGGGACGACATCACAATCAACAAAATCAGCATATGCAGCAATACTAAAGTGCACACGAACAGTACGAGTGATCTTAACCTTGCCGCTATTGTTGAACCATTGGATGTAGTAAGGACGAGGATGTGGTCTCGTTGTGAGCGCATGCTTCTCCACCATCTCGACACTTGCCAAATTGTTGCAGCTTCCTCCATCAATAATGATGCGTATAGACCGTTCTTTCACAACTCCCTTAGTGTGGAAAAGATTATGGCGCTGGTCTTGCTCAGCCTTAATTACCTGCACACTCAAAACTCGTTGAACAATTAACGAAGCATACCTATCCGCATCATCAGCAGCCATGCATTGTACATCTTGTTCACAGTCATTAGCGCCTTGTTCCTCGTGTGCAATAAGAGCCAAAGTCTCCTCATCAAAATCACTAACGGAATCATATCCTCCATCTTCACGAGCAATCATCACACGCTTGTTTGTGCATTCACGTGCGTAATGACCCCAACCATCACATTTGCGGCATTGAATTTTGCTAGTGTTGCCCGTGGAAGCCATGGAAGATGAACTTGGTGTGGAACCAGCAGGAGTAGCCTTAAAGGAGGGTGGTGGTGCTGCCTTGCTTGACGTCTCTTTGCTGGGCGTGGTAGCAGAAGTAGAAGGGGGAAACGGGGTGCGCGTAGAACGTGCACGACCAGTCCATGATGTAGTCCGTCCTGCAGGGAAATTAGTCCGGGAAGCTTGCCTATCCTGCACTTCACGTTCGGCAATACAAGCAAGATGGAACAAACGGGTAATAGTATGATACTCCTTATACTCCAAAATGGTTTGAATTTCTTTATTTAACCCACCCACAAAATGTGCAAGCATAGGTTCAGTATCTTCCACAACACCACATCGAAGTAACCCAGTTTGCAATTGTTGATAATATTCCTCTACTGAATTTTTGCCTTGTTTTAGTTGCTGCAGTTTTTGAAGCAAATCACGTTGATAATATGGAGGCACCCAACGAGTACGCATGGAAGTTTTTAAGAAGGTCCAAGTGGTGGGGATGACATTAGGATTGACTCTACAATATTCAGACCACCAAATAGAAGCAAACCCAGTAAATTCACAAACAGCAGCTCGAACACGTCTATCTTCAGGGTAATGTAAGCATGCAAAACGTTGTTCAGTTTCTAATTCCCATGTGAGATAAGCATCAGGATCATATCTACCCTCAAAAGGTGAAATCGTTAACTTCAGTTTAGCAACATGGTCATCATCATGCAATACCTGAGGGCGTGGTGCAGCATTACCATTACGAATGTGGGCACGCGGCCGACCAGGTGGTTGTTGCTGCACTTCTACTCCTTCATACTCATCCTCACCCTCGTAGTAATCAAAGGGCTCATCGACAGCCGCAGCTACTCCAGAATTTTGGCCTTGCTCACGGGGTACACGTTGAGCGTACCCAACATACCCGGGGCGACGAGGAGCAGCAGCTGGCGGTGGTGGAAGACGAGCGAGCAACTCGTTGAATTTGGCATCAAGCTTGGTATCAAAGGATTGCTCGAGGCCGGTTATCTTTTCAAGTGCCTCGCCAAGTCGTTTGTCGATGTCCTGCGTGTTATCCATCACAAGCTTGGCGAACTTAGTGTGTAACTCTTTGTTCGTCATGCTCTCCCATTCGTCACCCGAGCCTGACATGGTTAGTAGAAGACAGGAAACAAATCACAAGAATATGTTCCTATGAACTACTAGGTGGTGGTGGAAAGAATGCGTAATCCGTCAAACCAAAAGCAAAGCTCTTACAAGTTCTTACCAAGCAGCAGTAGGTGATTGGCAACAAACGCTGTCAAAACTCGTCGAAGATTAGATGAAGCGATTGCCAGGAGAGAATCACAACGCACGATGTAGAAATATGTGGAGCTTTAGGAAGGCTTAGCAAGGATTAGCAATGATCCAATCAGGAATGCAAGTTGAATAAACGCTCAAAGACGGTACTGTGCTGGTCCTAGGCTAGACCGTTTTAGAGACGCGAGCCTATAACACCAACGACGTCACGACGTGGCAACAACAAGCAAACAAGCAAAAAGGAGAATCAACCGCGGTAACAAAAGCTGCACGAAAGAAGGGGAATTTTTTTTACAGTAGGTCGCGGAAAAGGAAAACTAAACCTATCATAACTCTTTTAGATCACGAAAAACTTGCAAGGAAAATAGAACAAAAGAACAAGAACCCTAACCCTAATCTGTGGTGGCGGCGTAAGCGGCGGATCGGTATGCTCGTGCGAGGGCTTTTGGAGGCGGTGCGCTGCAAGAACGTGGCGGTGGCGGCACAATGTGAGCTTTGTGGACAGAGGTGATGGTGGCTGTTGTATGATGCGTGGAAGCGATGGTAGATGCGAGCGGTGCGATGAGTAGATGGAGATGCGCGAGCAACGGTGGATGGTGTTGCCGGCGGTACAGGGGGGGCGGCGGTGATCTGCAAGCGTACAAGTTGATGCAGCAGCGGCGATGACAAATTGTGCGAAGAACTCGAAACTCTACGGGACTAGACGCTAAGACCAGCAACTCGACACGACGATGCAGACGTGAACTCAACGATGCAATGCACTGAAAAGAAAATGCAATGGTTTAGATTGGTTCTAGGATGGAAGGATCTAACCTAATTATATTTTTTTTTGGTTTTTTTTCGTGGACTGTAGGTATGAAGAACAGATGCAATCTACACTAGTAAACTGTAAATCTCACCGATCAACCTGAAATCTGATACCACTTGATAGAGGCAAAGGTGTCCGATCTTTCGATGAGATGATACTATCGATTTGGGTGGCGTCGATGTTGACGATCCGACTACAAACGTGCGAGGACGCTGCGCCTTAGCAATCGCTACACCAACTCCGGGAAGGTTTATGACAGCGCCGTAGCACAATCGACCAAACCAACTAAGGTCTAATTCATGCAGGCAATCGAAGAACAAGCAAGAACTAAGAATTGGCAATCTGAATATTGCAAATATGAATGATTAGAGATGGAAGTGGGGTTCCGAAGAGCGGTCTTGGTCTGGCCGATCTGGCACAAACGAAGTACGGCGAAGTTGCAGCGACGGCTAGCTAACTTTTGACTAAACAAAACCCCAGTCTAAAAGAAACCCTAGGTGTTGTATTTATGGGGGAAAAGAGGGGAAATTCGTGCTCCCATGGGTGGGGCCACGAAATCCAGCCTAAACCTCCTTTTCCCATCAATACGGACTCTAAAAACTGCCCACAAAGGGGTATGACGAAAATACATGGGCCTGGCCCAAAAATAAGGTGGCGCAGCACCTATAATAGGTCTTGGACGAAAATAATAAAGTGGTAACTTGTATAATTCGTCCAAGACTTCATTTGGCATTACGATGGCTTCAGGCTGCGGTAGACTCCCTCCGTGACAGCATCCTCTTCAGCACTTGCATTCCTGCTGCCAGCTCCATGGACGATCATGCTCCAATACTTGTCCATCAACTCCTCGCTAGGTCCATTATTCCTAAGTGTAACAAACACATCGGTTTTAGGCAGTAGCATATTCTCATGTAAATTTGGAAGAGTTCCAAGAAACGAAAGTACCTGATAATTTAGTTGACGTGCACGAGCTCGAGTAATAGGTCCTTGTATTTGTGTAGTGGTAGGACTAGTGGTTGTAACTGTAGTTGGGATGTCCTCATCAAGCATGAGTCGCATGAATGATGTGATCGACGCTTCGTTGTCCACCTCTGCAGCTATGCCGCCAGCCGTGACGATCGGGGGTGGTATGGTGAATGAGGATCGTGTAATCACTAAGCCATGTTGAGGGATGATTGCCTTAGTGGAGTTCCTTTTATAATGTGATTGTAATTCTCGAACTCAAGTTATAAACTTTATCTTTAAAATGTCTTTGCAAAAATCCTTGTAGACAATGGCTTTCGACTTTAGTCTCTTCTTCCTTGCTGAGGAGATTCACCTCGACGAGTCCAACTTTGCTGAATGGTATCAACGCCTCAGAGACGTTCTCTGCTACAACGATTTGCTCTACGTGATAGATGAACCGTTAGGAGATCAACCAGATGATTCTGCAAGTGAGGAGGACTATGAGGAATGGCATGAACGCCATGACATCTATGTCTACATTGAGTGATTGATGATTACCTGCATGAAATTTGACTTACGGATGCAATTCAATAACTCCCGTGCTAATGAAATGGTTGTCGAGCTTAAAGCGCTCTTCATAGCACAAGTCAGAGTGAAGAGGTACGAATGTCTAGATGAGTTTCTTTCAACCATGATGGAAGAAAAGACATGCTTAGATCAGCACATGGTGAAGATGCATGAACTTCATCGACGCCTCACTTTTGTTTGGGACTACTGGATGGCTGACAAGTTTGCAATAAATGTGGTGTTGTGCTCGCTTCCCCGCAGCTACAAAGACTACGTCAGAGGTTATGTCATGAAAGGGGAACATTTCACTTTTTATGCTTTCTTGACTTGGTTGAGAACCGTGAAAGTAGAACCAACAGATGCAGAAATCATCGACCCAGAAGGTCATTTGATATACAAATTATAAATGTTTTTATTGTCACTCATTTCAGTACTATAAAGTATTTGATACTTATTCTTATTTTATGAAAATAGGACCGACTGTGAGTGTGGCTTGGACTGGACGTGGCACCAATGCATGATTGGTGGTGATCAAGGAGTTGATGCCGGCAACGCTTTTCCCCTACATTTATTGTTTTGGATTAGCAGATTTGAGTAAATTCGATTAGAATGTGGACTAAATTAGTTAGTCTTGCATCTCGCGAGACAGTTATTCATGTAAGAGACAAAAGTTGTTCTATTTTATGAATAAATATCTTTTTGGTCACTTCTCGATTATGAGCTTGTTATTCTTATCTCTCAACGATAAACAAAGTCAAAGCATTTATAAATATTTGACATGCTAAATAAATATCTGAATACTTAATAATGATGTTATATGTTTTTGGTCATGTTAAGAGAATGTGTGAAACATTGACAAATGGTTTACACACGCACACCGCGCCTTGGTAGGCGACATGACTGAAAAACACCGCGCTTAAATGTGTTGTGAGTTGCTGAAAAACGTTTGACGCTTTGATAAATAGTAAACATCATTGTTTTTAAATTCCATCATAAAATTATGGTGAGAATATATATTTGATGAGATCAAACAAATTTAGGAATAAAATTATGAAGATAAAATTAAGTCTCTATGATTAAATCAAAGTGACAAATATTTGAGTCATATTTTGGCATGCAGACTTGTTGAAAGTGTTTTCGCAAATTACAAAGTTTAGGATTTTCCAATATGATTGATCTGTCCTAAGACATTGTAATCACACTTGATTAATTTCGTGTGATCTCAAATCGATCTCTTGTCAGGTTAGTAATATCATTTAGAATTATCAATTGGACGCTCTCACAAAATAAGGGACTATGTGCAATTCGCAAAAACGACCCCATGTGATTGAAGAGGTCGTGGTTTGTGGAGTTATATCGAAACTATAGCGAATGAACAATTTTGTAGAATATTCACATACGAGTGTGAATACGCCTTCCGCCAATACCAAGAAGGAGCAAAATTGTATTTGCTGAAAAGATTGGTGTTTTATCATGGAAATAGTATTTGATAATAAATATTGCTGGAATAATATAAAGTGAAAAGCCGAAACAAGGTTGTTGACCTTACCTTTTAAAATGTTGAGTAGCGCAACGGAAACGGTTCCAAGGAAATCGCACTCTGCATATACAGGAGGAATTGATGTGTATGATCATATTATTTCAGATTAAAAGCTTCGCTGATGAGGCAGTAGGATTCATGAGTATGTGATTTGTCAGGATGCAAATTAATATTCGTGATTCAAGTTGTCATGTTCAAAGAAAAAAATACATACCTATGAACTACAAAATAATAGAATAGTAACCCTGAAATACGATGATGACTCAGAGTCATAGAAAAATCCAATATTAAGTAATATTTGATACCGAGATATTTTCCGCTTTATTAAGTGATGTTGTCACTTGAAACCCCTAAAATGGTCTAGGGAAGAAATAATACTTATAAAGGAATTAAAAGCTCAATATGTCAAGAAATGTGTCTTGGACATATTTCAATTGTTGGCTACACAAGTGTAGTGAGGCTTGAGTCCGCTGGATTAACACTAATAGCATGTTGGTGCATCGTATATGCTCGACTTGAAAAGTTTCAAGGAAATTTTGGAAAAGTCCGAAATATCGAGAAGCTTGCATTTGCAAAAATTGAGTGGGAGCTGATTGGTAAGTATGTATGACATACTTTAGTAGGAGCAAATTGATCGCCAAGATAAAAAATGTAGGAAACATATTTTTGAGTGGGAGCCCATTGGGTTTTCATGATTAAATATGTGGGTAACATATTTGAGTGGGAGTTGTATGTTGTTAGCATATTATGAGCGTTGAAGGCATTATTGGCTTGAGGGGCATATGGTGTAAGTTATAAATGGTTGTATAAATTGAACACTAAAACGTCTATCCGAATAGATGTGTTAAGTCAAGTTGTTTTTTCCTACATGACATTCAGAAGAGTGTCTGAATGAAACACGTTCGAGATGGAAATTCTCACTTGTAAAATTAGGTAAAACACTGGAGTATGATCTCGATGAAATAATAATGGTCATGTTGTGGACATGATGCCCCAGTCACAGGCACAAAACATGTGAAACCATATTATGTACTTGATAGAATAAGACCCGAGTTCTTGGTTGCAAAGAACTGTTCCAAAATGTGATTGGAAGTAAAACGATGAAACGTCTTTGGAGCCAAAAGTGTGGTTCTAAATTGATGTCTCAATTGAAGCCACCGGATAGAAGAATCGAGATCAAAATATCAAAGTGACATAAGATTGCACTATCGATTTAAGTCTACAAGAATCCCGGAGTATATGATTGCTTCGAGGATTAGCAAATATGACACTATGGTTGAGGAAATTTGTCTTCATGACTAAGTGTGTTCCCTGGTGCACACGACTGCATAAAAGTCCGCTTGACTGTAAAAGCTTCGTGCTAAGGAAACAATAGGTCTCACTCCACAACCAATCATATTTTGAATCCATCGTATGGATGATGAAGTAATGTCAAAAGGGTGACATTAATGTGGGCAAACGACATCTGGATCTGAGTGATACAGACCCAGTTAATACTTCTTCCACTACGCCCGCATGATCTGACAGCACAAAGCCAACTGCTAAAGATTAGTAACAAATGCAACTAGTTTATTTTTACTCTAGTGCAAGTGGGATACTGTAGGAGTTATGCCCTAGAGGCAAATAAATAAAGAGTTTTATTTTATTCTCCCAATAAAGTTTATAACAAGTCTCTACCATGCTATAACTGTATTAAAAGGAAACGTTAATACACGTGTGGTATTGAGACAGATGTCACTAGTGAGTATATGGATACGCTAGTTCATTGGTCAACTAGATGATTAAGGTTTCCCAATCATGGGCATTTATGTCAATTGACAATGGGGTCATGAGATGATGGACTTACCCAATAGCAGCTATTATAACACGATCAAGTCATGAAGTTCTCTGTTGTAATCATTAGAAAACATGGTAACTTATTCCTTCGACCATGAGATAATAATCTAATCACTGTCACCGGAGTATGTCTTGACTGTATCAACCGTCACACCATAACAAGGTGATCATAAAGGTGCAGCTCAGGCATGCGAAGGTGATATGTTGAGAAGTATGTATCAAGAGCAGGATTTGTTCATCCGCGTGACGGAAAGATACTGTGGGCCCACTCGATGAGATTTCATCTAATAATTTGCGCATCGTATGACTAGGTCATGGAGATGAAATATCACGGGAACGAGTTCTAATAAAGTACTTGACCAGTAACAAGATAGAACCAGGCATGGAGATGCAAAGTGATCGAATCTCAGGCAAGTCAGTATCGCAGAAACAAAAGGAATGAGACTCTATGTTTATGGTTCAACGACATGTATTCGTGGAATGCACATGGGTCATTATGGGCATCCAGGTCCCGCTAATGATCAATTGATTTTGAGAGGGGTCTCGATCATGGCTGGAGTGTTCCCGAACCGTAGGGTAACACACTTAAGTATTTGACGATGCTAGAGATCGTTTTGGTTATATCGGGAATTGTCGAAGGAAAGAGAAGAGGGAAACCGGAGGAGTACCGGTGAAACCGAAGGAATGTCAAAGTGATCCGAAAGGAGTTTAGGAGTCACGGGAAAAGTAAATAATGTGTGAATATAGTAATTGGTGAATTATATGTATTCATATATTAGTAGAAATAAATTCGATAATATATAAATATATTAATTGGACAATTAATATTTATTTATATATAAATATTAATAAATAATAGTAATTAATAGGTACATATATTAATAAATGTATTATATATTTATTTATTTATTGATTTAATATGTTTATTAATTAATTAAAAATGTTTTAATTCGAATTTTAGGGGCAGCCCACCTTAATGGTCCACCTCCGGAAGGAGGGAGCCCATTAGGGGGCCGACCACCCCTTAAGGGGCCATAGTGGGGCGGGTGGGCCACCACCCTTGGCCGACTCTTAAGGGGCCATAGTGGGGCGGGTGGGCCACCACCCTTGGCCGACTCGGCCAAGGAGTGGGGAGGCCGGCCGCACCCCCTCTTCCCCCTCCTCCTTTAGTCCCACATGGGGAGCTACAGGGAGGGGTACCCCTTTTCCCCTATATAAAGAGGTGTCACGTGGGAAAATGAAAATTAATCAAGCCAAAATTCGGAGAAAATCCAATTAATTCCCACGGCTCCTTTCTGACACCTTCCACCTCTCTCTTGGTCCGTCGACCCAAGTAAGGGCCGCGTACGAGAGAGACACCTTCCCCGTTGCACACCGTCGTGCTGCGGAAATTCCACCAGAAGATCTACTTCCGCACTCTCGGCTGGATCGGAGGGACCGGGAGTCGTCGTCAAGTGTCGTACGTGTGCGAGTACTCGGGCTGCTGCTTCTTGTGGCATCGATTGTTGCACCGGGACACCATCGGGGCGCCGGAGCTCTTGTCGGGGTGCAGGAACCCTCTCGGGGCATCAGGATTGTCATCGTCGTCGTGTCGGGATCAACACGACCTTGAGGTCGGCTTTGTGTTCGACTACATCATCCACGTTCCTCTCAGACGTTAAATGCTTTCGGTCTACAAGAGGTATGTCACCGATATAGACCCATTACCGCATTACTAATAGATAGATCCTGGCGTTTGGAGTTGCGTTAGATAGAAATATTTTGTTTTCTGCTATCGAACCCCTTCAGACCTGACATGCCGCACTAGGACTCGTAGAATATTACCACACTACGGACTACAGCGGGGGAATCCTATGTGATTGCTAGCGCTAGTGAGT
Organism: Puccinellia tenuiflora; assembly: GCA_012064385.1. Taxonomy (NCBI): domain Eukaryota; kingdom Viridiplantae; phylum Streptophyta; class Magnoliopsida; order Poales; family Poaceae; genus Puccinellia; species Puccinellia tenuiflora. The sequence goes on from QRDG01001946.1 coordinate 64,651, forward strand.
TAGCGGAACGTTGGTGGTCACTCCAATATTAAGGTGAAAGATGAAGCTAGCGGCAAGATTTTCCCTCAGTGAAAAACCAAAGTTATCGAACCAGTAGGACTTGAAGACCAACAGCGAGGTACCCAACAACGATCTCTGGCGCTTGATCATTGTCAAGTGCGGACCTACACATATCCAAACAATTTACTTTGCCCCAACGGCAGGAAAGTTTTCAATCTTCTCCGTCTGCTTAAGACAAAGGGATTAAATCTTATAGAGCAAAAGAACAAATTATAAGAATGTAGCAGCGAGCAAGCGATGGTGGAAAGCAAGTAAACGGGGTTGTAATCAATGTACAAGATGTACCGGGGGGCCATAGCTTCACTAGTGGTGTCTCTCTTGAAGATAAAAATGCACACATGAAGGGTGAACGAATTACAACTGGGCAATTGACAAAATTGTGACACAAACTTAATCTAGCAATGCCATACATTATTCATAGGTAATATTCATGTAGGCATCACGTCAAACATACATAGACCGCTATCCAGCAATGCATCTATGACTAAAAATCCAATAAGGGATTGCTATCCAGCATGTCACCCATCGGTATTAAGTTGCATGCAACAGACAATTGCATTAAGCACAGTGCATGATTTAAGGAATATTCATGATCATGAAGACATAAAAACCGATGTTTTACCTTTAGTAGCAACAACACACCCTCGTCCTTAGACGTTTCTGTCAATCGTGCCAAGGCATGGAGGGGGCATGAACCTACCATCTAGCATAAATACTCCCTCTTGGAGATACACATAATCACTTGGACAAAGTAACTACACACATCGGAGAGCATGCAAGAGCATACACATAAGAAACATGAATAATATGATCATAACTTCACAATTCATTGGATCCTAGCAAACACAACATGTAGCATTACATAATATTGATCTCGATCATGAGGGCAGCTCACAAGATCATAGGCATTGAAGCACAAAGGGAGAGACACCATACTAGCTAATGATATGGACCCATAGTCCAAGGGGAACTACTCACGCATCATCCTGGGAACGGCCATGTCGATTAAGAGGCCTTCGGGATCAATCTCCCCTCCGACAGCTTCGGGAAGGTTTCGTAGAAAATAATCGTAGTTCCGACAGTTTTAGGGTTAATGTGATTTTATAGGTGTCGGAGGGGACCGAGGGGGTGCCCGAGGATCAGGGCGGGCCCCACCCGCGGGACCCTAACTGGCCACAGCCAGGGGTCTCCCCTACCCTCCAGGTCACCCTTCGGACTCCGTCTTCATTCCAAAATAAAAAATATTTCCCGTGAATTTTTAGCCAATTCCGAGGATTTTTCCTTAAGTAACTTTCTGAAACAAAAACAACGCATGAAACAGAAACTGTCACTTGGCATCTTGTTAATAAGTTAGTACAAGAAAATGCCTCAAAATTATAGGAGATGATGATCAAAACATATAATAATGATATGAAATAAGCATGGGACGATCAAAAATTAAAAATACGTTTGAGACGTGTCACTATGAGATCAAGACTTCATGTGCAAGGCAAGAGGAAACCATAGATGTATGAAGCTGGGACATCTACTCCACCTATATATACCCAAGGACCCCCATCAATACCTCCACGTTCATTACACGCCGAAGCTCTATTCACATCTCTTTGTAGAAACCCTAGCTCTAAACCTAGATCAAGCTCTATAGTCTCCGACAGAGACCTCCTATAACTCGCTGAGATAGCCTTTATACTAATTTTTGTAGCCATGTCATGAATAAATTGTGAGGAATCTTCATCAACAATGCTTACGACTCAAACTTGTCGACCTGCACTGGCTGTGAAACAAATAAACTTACTTCTGATCTCCGGAAGTAAGACTGTTGTGGGATCGTGAAAACTATCCTTCGACACTTGGTATGTGGAACAAACACTAATTACCCTAGATCTAATATAAAGTAATACTCTGAATTCTCCTCCTTTATTGAACGTGGGGAAAGCCCAATATATAGGAGGGGTAGCTTGGGTCACAAGCCGACTCAAAGGAGATACAATCTGGACTCTGAAACTGAACCTAACATGACTCTGCCTAATACGAAACTGAACCTAACAGGACTCTGCCTAATACGAATCTGAAACCTAGCCACTTTGGGCTGGACCAGGGGATGGTGCGGCCAGGCTGAGGCCCTTTGACCATACGTAGTTCCCCCATAACATTTCTCCCTTCCTCGAAAAACAGCTTGTCTGTAAGCCGTAGGCTGTCAAGTTATGGAGCTAGCTTGGTCGTAGTCATCGGCCTCGATGAAGAAGAGCCGCGCACATCGGTGACCCCGAACATAAACCTCGTCGCAGTTGAAGCAAAGGCCCTGACGGCGACGTTCTACCAACTCTGCTGGAGTGAGGCGTCGGACCTGCCGTGGTGGGGTTGGCTCTGGAGTGGTCGATGGTAGTGCTAGTCGTGTCGACGGGGGAGATATTGCAGCTGCGTTGACTGCAGGAGGACCGGAGGGGCACAAGGGCCCTGTAGACCCAAAAGGTTGTTGTGGTGATGTTGGTGGAAGGCAATGCCGCTGCTCATAGGCCTTGGCGAAGGAGATGGCAGTGTGGAGGTCAACCGGTTGCTGAAGCTCAACATCAACTTTGAGACCCTCGAGAAGCCCGACTGTATACAGGAAACATTGTTGGGCTGAGCTTAATGGCTCACTGGTCCGGCAAAGCAGTGCCATAAATCTGCTGGTGTAGTCGGCAATGGTGGAGGTGAACGAAGTCGAGCCAGTTCACCCAGGGGATTGGCACGTACCGACGGCCCAAACTGAAGGTGACACGCCTCCTTGAAGTGCTTCCATGAGGGAATGTCGTGGTCACGCTCGAACTGGAGGTACCAGAAATGAGCATTGTCGACTAGGTGGTAAGCCGCTGTCCACACCTCGTCAGCTTCCGCAGTGCGCTGACCCCGAAAGAATTGTTCACACCGATGAAGCCAACCGAGCGGATCGACGGAACCATCGAAAGTTGGAAAGTCTAGTGTGTGGAAACGTGGGACCCCAGAGCCGGAGCCGGAGCCGGAACCAAGATGCTGGTATGGGAGGGGAGCAATGGGCGTGAGATATTGTGAGGGGGCATATGCGGGCTGGGTGGGTAGTGGTTGAGGGGCTGGCTGATAGGGTTGGCGGTTAGCTGTTGGTAGGGCAGTGCTGTCAGAGAGGTGTGGTGGAGAGCAGGGTTGAACAGAGGGTAAATTAGGGCTTGGTGGTGGGGTGGTGGAGGGCCAGTTTGCTGCGGGAAGATCTGGGAGGTCGGGAAGTGGGGCGGCGGCGGGGGAAGGCGAGGATCAGATCCAACGCTTATGAGGGCGGGGCTGGTGGACGCGAAGGCGGTGGAGGCATGGGCCGATGTAGAGGTGGCGGCGGAGGAGCCGCTTGCTGCCGGCTGAAACGACGTACGCGGGCCTATGAAACTGAGCGCCGATGCTTGAGGGTCAACCAGGGCGGCAGATGGCGGAGCGCTGGGGTGCTGCTCCAGGGCATCGAGGCACTGAACGATTCTCTCCATGAAGGCCTGGTCGGCGGTCCGCTGCGCCACCACTTCCTTCAGCTGGGTTGCCAGATCCTTAAGCAGGAGGCTGATGTCATCACCGCCAGCCTTGTCCTTGAGATTGTCCCCCATCGTAGATGGCTCTGATACCAATTGGAACAAACACCAATTACCCTAGATCTAATATAAAGTAATACTCTGAATTCTCCTCCTTTATTGAACGTGGGGGAAGCCCAATATATAGGAGGGATAGCTTGGGTCGCAAGCCGACTCAAAGGAGATACAATCTGGACTCTGAAACTGAACCTAACATGACTCTGCCTAATACGAAACTGAACCTAACAGGACTCTGCCTAATACGAATCTGAAACCTAGCCACTTTGGGCTGGACCAGGGGATGGTGCGGCCAGGCTGAGGCCCTTTGACCATACGTAGTTCCCCACATAACAGTATGGCAGGCGCAATTTTCTCCAGGTTGTGCGAGGAGCACGACTCATGGGGTACCTCGATGGCTCGATGTCAACACCCTAACGCCCACCAAGACAACCACCATCAGACAAAGGCGACAAGGGCGCCAAGGAGGAAGAACTAAACCTACATACACCGCATGCATGTGTATTTCAAGATCAACAAGTTCTTTCCTACCTTCTTAACTCTCTCTCGAACTATATTCTTGTATAGGTCGTCGAGATACAGACGACGACCAAAGTGTGTATAACCATCAAGGCGATGTTCAACTCCCAATCTCAAATCCGAGTGACAATACAGAGCGCATGTCTGTACCAGCCTACTTCGCCATGATGAAAATCTTGGATGACGAGATATCACGAAGGCAGGAAGCCCATGTGAAAAAAATAACTGGTGAAGTATATTATTAGGGCTCGATGGTATCTACATCCCTATCCTCGCCGCCATCGGAGCCACCACCGCTGCCGTCATCATGAGTGACCTCTATGCGCAAGTCAACGACTATGAAGCCCCAATGTGTGGTTTTGATAATCAGTAATAATCCCTATGATGTTATGAATATCTCGACTGACTCTTAGCATTTTGTTTTTGCACACAATTGGTATCCACTTAATATTAACGTTATTTAAAGCACTAACATGCTAAACATGCCAACAAAGATTGCAAACACAATGGCTCACCGGGAGCTTCATATGCGGAGAATTCACTCACTGAACGTATCACGACATAGACTCGGAGTTGCAGTCTCCTAGTTGCAACTTTCCTAAGGCTAGACCGCCATAGGAGAACTAGGGAAGGATGGAGATTGCTGTGATGGAGGGAGGAGGGAGAAGCGAGAAAAGGAACCGAAGTAAGATTTTTTTTTTGCTAGGGCCTCATTGTAAAATAATATTGATGTGGTGTTGGTCAGCATGCCATCTCAGCTAGTCAGACCATGTCTAGGCGCCATAGGACCTCCTATGAATCATTTGGATGTGCATTTTCAAAGTGTTTGGTCTAACTTGACACTGTCAAAATATAATGGACATTAGTTCATTTTACTTCTTTTATGTCAAAATAGGTCATTTTATTTGTAACTAAAGATTGCTCTATATTATTGTTAATATTCATCCAAGTTAATGATTAGATGACAAATTCCCGAAACATTATTAGCCATATATGTCAAGCTACAATAATACATCAGCCAAGCAAGCATTCTTCTATTCAAAATAAGATAGCTACATTCCTTCCGCGGCCTCAACTACGATTGTACCGGTCAAACAACCAAAATTTGAGTTCAATCTACAACATTACAACATCACCAAAGTGTTATAGCTAATTCGGCAAAATCGAAGCCGAGCAAATCTCCATATGCCAACCACGTGGCTATATCTCTTAGATAAATAAAAAAATTATATAAAACCAATGGTTGTTACCTCTGTTGCTTAAAAGAAGGCTAGAAGTTTTCTGATGTAAAAAATGTATTTTTTACTATATTTCTAGAAAAAATAGCGACAATATAATACTACATCAATATAAGATAGTTTTTCTAAAAACTTAGTCAAACTAGACATAGTTTGATGTTTGATCAAATTCATACTACTTTTAGAAACAAAGCGAACATCATCAATATAAGATAGTTGTTCGCCACTTTCTTCTGCTTTTATTTGAACTTGTCTTCTTCAGTTGTTTATACTCCCTCTATTCCATATTACTTGACTTCCAAATAGATATATCTAGATACAAAATAGATCTAGATACATTTACTTAGAAATCAAGTAATATGGAACAGAGAGACAGTATATGCTTATTTAAATGTGGATTTTTGTTTGGCTGTCAACCATTCGCAAGGGTATCGGGCTTCTGGGTGCCCAAGCAAAGCCCGTCAAATGGCAACGGACCAATAAGAACGACCTAGCGACGAATAAAACAAAGGGTTAAAATGAAGTTGTAGGTGTTGCGAGACTTGGCCTATAAAAATGAAAAGTGTCTTTGACTTTAGAGCTTGATCCTGGTATTTAAAAAAAAAAATTGAAAACAATATTTACAAGTTTTTTTAAAATGAAAAAAATCCCTGATGTAGCTAATGGTGTATCCCACAAACATGTAAAATATCAACTTTAAATACTTTGTATTCTGAGCTACACAAAAATGAAAAAATGTAATAAATTTTTGAGATTTGAATATATGCATAGTCATATCCACACTTATCATTTTTATGTAGCTCAGAATATAAATTATTTGAAGTTATTGTTTTTGCGGGTTTGTGGAATACACTAAGGGGCAATGGCTGTGGCTACATTTTGGATTTTTTTTCAAAAATAAAAATAAACTTTTACTTTTTTCGAATATTTAAAACACCAAATCACTGCCGCTTAGGAGCACGAAATTTCCACTGGATAAAAGTGCAATTTCTTAGGTGGAAAAGGATCGCTGTGTCGCTGTTTTGATCCAACGAGGCAACTGGTAGAGCGGCAGATCGGACGGCTGAAGACGACACCTGGCTTTCACGTTTGGCCGTTCGGGAGCGCGCCTGAAGCCCCGAAAGAGCATAGCATGGACTGCGCAGACACGTCTACTTGCTCACTGACCCGCTGGGCCGATGTGTTTTCGGGGCCCACGCGTCATTTTATGTGTTTGAAGGTGCCCTGTACCATTCAAGGGAACGCGGGCACCTTTCGCCCGCTGCTCGGCGCGTCGTGGGTCCCGCGTATGTTCCCCCTTCGTCCTCCAAATACAGAAGAGATCCCCACCTCCTTCCCCTCAAAAAAGGAAAAATCCCCACCGGATCCCCTCTGCTTCTGCGTCGGCGCCATGAGAATGAGAGACCCCGACGACGGGTTCGGGTTCTCCGTCGGTCTTGGCAACCGCAAGCGTTCGCCGGAGTATCCCTTCGTGTCGCGCTTTCGGCAGCGGCGGCTCCTCTCCTTGCTCAACCGGCAGCGGCTCCACGGCACCTTCGACGCGTACGTACGCTCTCTCCTTCGACGCGTACTTCTTGTAGCTAGCATCTGATTGATCCATCAATGCCATGCGTGCAGGCTTATCGCCGAGTCGGACGCGTTCATGGACTGGGAGCATCTGACCGATCTCGCCAAGGAGGGCCGGTGGGAGGAGGCCATCGAGTATATCACCCGCTTCCTGCCGACCGACCGTCACCTTAGCGTCCACGGCCGCACCCTCCTCCACTTCCTCCGAGTGCACAAGGCCATCGACGCCATCGTCGCCGGAGCGCCCGAGAGCCGCGCCGTGTCCGCGGCTCTCAAGCTTTGCTTCACCCTGGAGTCTGTCCGCAGCCAGGGCATCACCAAGCTCCGTGCAATGCTCTGGTCCCTCTTCTGCTACACCCAATCCAGGTACTACATCACATCACTATTGGAGTATATCGCCCCCAAGTCTGAATGAACCAGTCTCTAAATCTTGTACATTTATTCTCTCTGGGGTAATTGCCAAGTTGTTCATCCTAAACCCACTCTGTAGATGTCTGTCAGATCATCGGTTTTCATGCCTGATAACTCTTCAAAGCATTTCTATGAAAGGGAACTTCACACCTAAGATTGATTCATGTATACATGCAGGGAGTCTCTGGACTTGGGGCGTGTGAGAGACAAGGCTGCGTCGATTATCCATGACCTGGTTTTTCAAACTCCAGAGTTGAAACAACATATGAAATACGCCCGTGGTCCACTGAAACCCCACAACGTACTTCCCATCGGATTCGGGTACAGTATATGCTAGTAAATCACAATCATCACTTCCAATTTCAATCATGTCTTGACTGTCAGTTTGATCGCCTCAATCATTGCTAGTTTCCGTCCAAGGCGCCACGTGAAGCGAGGCCCCGTCCCAGGCTCTCCTCTTCTTGTCAGGCACTATCTTCGGAAGAGGAGGATGTACGTATCTCCCGTTGTTCTACCTTTTAATGATCTCTGATGGCATTCTATTCACAACTGCATCGTTTTCTGCAGGCTTCCTTCCTCAACTTCAACTCACTGCGAAGTTTTAAGTTTTGGTACATTATCCTAATCACAAATATCTTATGGTTGCTCTTTATGCGAAGAAGAATTTATACATGGTCCCTGCTTGGAAATAATAATCCTTCCTATTTTCCCTCTCTCCATGGCAGCATCGTTAATTAAGGCAAAGGGATGGATGGTGGATCTTGTTGGTAAAACTTTTTCCTTGTTTACTTGTTGCTAAATTATTTTTGATGGAAAAGGTGTTTGTAACTTCATCACACAATAACAGCTGATAAACTTTTGTTGTCTTCTTCAGATACAAGTTTGAAAGCTGGTAAGCAAAATCAAGGGGATCCACTTCAATCTGTCTCTAACAAAGGTAGCTTCACATTCTTTTAGTCCACCAAACATTTAATTTAGTCCCGCTTCATTTTTTTATTTTCATTTAGTCTGAATTGAGGAAAACCCAGTTTAGTATCCTTCTGGATTGCTACATTAAGTTTATGCTTAGGGTATGTGGCCTATACACTTGCAGTACACCGTATCCTATGTTCTCCCACTGTCCCACACCCATTATTGTTTAGTTCATTTGCGCACTATTTCTTAGTCTCCTTCCGGATTGTTATATTAAGTTCATTTGCGCATTGTTCTCTCATTTTTTCGAAGTTAATCTCTGTGCAGTAGCCGTGACATTTCTTTGTGGTGTTTTTTTGCACTTAGCCTGCCTACCTGCTACCATTTACTCTTACTGAACTTGTTGCAGGTGCTCCTGTTGGTCCAGTCTCACAGACTAATCTTGGTACATTCAGAAGTCCAGCTAGACATTCTGGCATGTCATCGGACACTGATATTGGTAAATTTGTTGAACATCATCAATCGTTTCCCAGCAGGAATCTCGCTAAAGAACACCAAAATTACAAATTACGAGGCTATATTATGCCTCATTGATATTTTTACTGTGTGCCCTCTAATTTTTGTATATGTGCACTCACTGTCAATATTTTTTATTTTTGCAATGGCACATATTAGACCTCATGGTAAAGGAATGGACGGTTTATCTTACAGGTATTAGACCATTGTCCGTAGGTCTTTCATTTGTTTACATTCCTGTTCAGACATACATGATACATCGACCGTTGTGTTTAACCTTCTGTTAAATAATAATTATTTTGTAGTTTGATCACACAATAGCAACTGATGAAACTTACCATGTTCAGATGATCGGTTGGAAGCCTGGCCGGACATGAGTCAAGGGTATCCGCCTATTCGTCGATCTGTCGACAAGGATGGTAACTTCACACTATTTTTTCTGCCAGATATAACTTAGTTGCTTGTTGTTTTCTCTTTTCCTATCTGGGGTCTGTACTCGCTGTCACAAATTATTAGATCCTTTTGAGCCACTTTGTAATCTACATAAATTTTTTTCAGGCCACTTCTCACTTACCTTACCTTCAGTTTAGGCTCTTGTTTCACATGGGATTGCAGAGACCATAGAACTGTAGGATAATTCTCTGCCAATTTAGACTGAAATAATATTGCTGCCCTTAGGTTTGGTACTATTGTGTACTACGTTCCTTTATATCTTCTTTTCAGTGCATTGCTCTCACCGCACCAATTAGGTTGCTGCTATTTTTGAAGCGCTATGCTAGGTTTGTGCTTAGGGTTTTGCAGTGGGGTGGCCTGTGCACACATAATACATTTCCATGATATGAATTCTATCCCACCATTATGTTTGATCCCTATGCACATTGGTCTTTGCACCGATTTTGTTATTCTTGCTGTTGGAGTGCTCTGATAGGTTTATGCTTTATGTTCTTGTGATGTGTGCACACTTGACACCTTCCATCGTGCACCATCATCTTTCGTTTCCTATGGCACTCTTTTCTGTTTACCTGTGATTTGTGAAGATCTACCATTCTGTCATTCTTTTGTGGGCTGCATCACATTCTGTACCTCGAGAAAATGCAGAAGCTTTGTGCGTCAATGCATAACTTATTTGGGATTGATGTTTTTGTTTGCACTTCATCAGAATTGTGTCTACCTTCTGCCATTCCTGAGTTTTAACTGTTGGTTTTCCAGTTGGTACCTTGACGAGGCCTGCTGAAAGTTCTGCAATTCCATCTCTCACAAAAGCAGGTAAATTAGTTGAATGCCCTCACATTTTTCAAACCAGGAGGAAACCCCATATAAAAGTTGATCCTGCAATTGTGTATTTTTACAAGGCACCGAATATACTAGCCAAACAGGTTATATATGCATCACTGATAATGATATTCCATTTTCCACGCTTCACTTACGTGAATTCGGTTTATAACTGGCCATTCTGCTCTCTGTGTCTTTGTTTTATGCCTTTCTTCAACTGTTATGGTGAGGTCTACTGACATGCATTCCCACGTTAACCATCATTCCTGCATGCATCTCATACATGTTTCCATTATGCACGTAGTTTATTCCAGTTGAGTCTCAAGTCCTATTTTTTTCTGACGATTATGCATCTTTGCGATGATTCCTAACTGCCGAACTCGTTGCAGATGTTCCATCCTTTTTCCAGGTGCTCCATCCGTTGAAAGATCCTGCTAGAGACCATGGGATCTCGCCAGTGATAGATGCAGGTAAAACTGTTGAGTATTGAGTACCTGGCTACCTGCTGCCATTTCTAACTGCTGAACTCGTTGCAGGTGTTCTACCCTCACAGGCCGTGTTTGCTATGTGTCCATTTCAACCGTTGACTTCAACAGTGAAAAATGCAGGTAATTTCCACGCTCTTCTCAAAACATGGGCGGACCTCCATCTGTTGCCGTTTCTAACTGGCTATGTTCTTCCATTACTGAATCGTTCTTGTATTCCTGAATTCTAACTGCTTGTTTTCCAGTTGCCCAAGTCTCGCAGACTATCCCTAATACCTTGACGAGGCCTGCTGAAAGTTCTTCAGTTCCATCACTCACAAAAGAAGGTAAATTAGTTGGATGCCCTCACATTTTTCAAACCTGGAGGAAACCCCATACAAAAATAGATCTTGCAATTGTTTGTTTTTACAATGAACCGAATGTACTAGCCAAACAGGTTGTATGTATCAGTAATAATGATATTTGATCTCCCACACTTCATTTCCATGAATTCGGTTTACACGTTTGCATTATGCACGTAGTTTATTCCAGTTCGTCTCAAGTCCCTATGTTTTTTACTTTCTGGCGATTATGCATCTTTGCGATCGATTCTTAACTGCCGAACTTGTTGCAGATGTTCCATCTTTGAAAGATTCTGCTACAGGCTATGGGATCTCACCAGTGACAGATGCAGGTAAACTGTTGAGTATTGAATACCTGGCTATGCACTGCCCTGGAATGAAATTTTGCCCCGTAGTGCGCATTTTTGCTGTTCTTGATTTCATGGTACAACCCAACCCAGGTCTTATTTATTACCATGCCAAAACTCCTTTACCAGGATAAGAGTGGACAAACTTGTAATACTAGAGTGGAAGGTCAGAAATGGAACATTGACCCTTGATGTTGCATGCATTTTTACGTAGTAAATGAAAACACGATAAGGGTACAATTATTTAACTTGATAAGCTCAGGTTATGGACTATTAGTTATTAGCTAAAAAGTTATCAAGCAATGTTACAAAAGTAGCAGATATATTTGGTCAAAGGATGGTATGGAGCATTTGTGCACAAGAGAATTAGTGTAAAATGGCTTAAAAGAAATTTCTAAAGCTTTTCTTAGCGACAAAATTTAATGTAGCATTATTTCACTAATGTACAGAATGCTGATCGTCCCGAGTCCTGCAGTTCTTAGTTTTTTTTGTGCTTGAGTAATGTCCATGGTAGTGTCAGGATTGCATTTGCGTCCTGCAGCTGTATCAAGCTAGTATAGTATTTGAAATGTATAATGTTTGTAAGCATTAGACATGCAATTGGAGTTTTAAGGGATATCTTTTTGTTATAATTCTTAATCGAGTAAACCTTAAGATTATTACTTCTTGGGCAGGTACATATAAGCATTTGAGTCAAGAACAATGCTATACTGAGAATGATTGCCAGGGTTTCAGTCCACGGAAGAATCCAAGGATGGAACTGACGACTGTTGAGCAAGGCCATAATCCAAAAAGGCAACGGACAACTCTGGTAAGATGCTGAAATATTGGTGCTTGCTTTTATTAATAGAGGGTTACAGTTAGCAATGCAATCTTATATTCTAGATGCAATGATAATTTCAATATACAACGACTTATTTACATGGTATGCAGCAACCACAAGGTGTGGTCGGCAGAATACTTGTTCAGTGTATTTCACATCTCAAGAATTTCATAAGTTCTTTTATAAGATGCTTGAAGTTCCTAATTTTATAACAAAATACTTTGGTATATTTTGTGGTGGAAATGGTCGCATCTCAGTGTTGAGCGAGTGAGTGAGCGGTATGTTGTGACATACATCGTTCCTTGTTGATGCTTGTGTCAATAATATGGACGCATGATTGAAAAGTTTAACTCTACCATGAACATCCAACTAAGTCCCTGATCTGTTGTAGAGATGTATTATCAGTAGTTGGGTGTTTCTATTTACTAATAATAGAATTACTTCAAGCTTGGTAGTATACTGTGTGCTAAAACTCACTCCTAATAAAGCCACGCCACCATCAAAATTATAACCAATAGATCAAACTGAATTAAAATAGTGATCCTTGTGTATTAAATACTTGAGAGATCATTTGATTAGAGTAGGCACCTTTTCATTGTAAGGATGGAAGTTTATAATCGTGCGTTTTGTTTCATGAATTAAATGGAAAACACGTCATACCAGAGTAAAGCGTGGGTGATAGTTTTGTTGGTAATTCATGGAATTTACGACATGCTGTGTATGCAAGTACTAGTACTAATTAGCAAGGTAATTCATGCATTTCACCCTATAAATTGTTGTCTTGGACACTACTAACTGGTGGAATACTGTCAGAATGCAGGCATCGTTGGGTGAAGGTGAAGCTGAAGATCACCTCTCAGCGTCTTCTTGGGTGCATAACTGAGTGCTGGCATCGACTTTACTCATGGTGCTTCATCGGAGTCTGTCAGGCTCAGATGCTGTTAGACAATATCTGTTGCTGCCACTTCTTCGGCAACGTTATTGCCGTGTTAATTGTTAATTTGTCATGCAACTCTGGTTTCGACTGCCTTTTGCCATTAGCGCTATTAAATTAGAGTGAACTTAATTCCACTTTTTATGGGTCCAAAGATTCGTTCGCAAAATATCCATTTTTTCTGGTTTCCACAGGTTTGGAATCATTTAATTCATAATCATAATGTGTCCTGAAAGAGTAGTGGATAGAACACCATCAATTCATAAACCCTTAGAACATCTCCACCGACGCTTCCAATATAGCACCCGGCAAGTGCGCCGGACACACTCTATTGGAAGTGCCGACACAGGTTGTCGAGCTATTGAGGCCGGGCTCCCCACCAACGCTCCCACAATGGGCCTCCCAATACCTTTTTTGATCAAATTTTAGCAAAATGGTCCAACTAAAGTCCCGTCTCACAAAAGTGTCGCAATGTTCGATGATCATACATACATGGAAACAGATAAAAATCAAAAGTGTGATGATCATACATACATGGAAACAGATAAAAATCAAAAGTGCGTCTCCGATGTGGCCTCCGCCGCTGCCTCCGGTGTGGTCTCCGGCGTCGTCTCTGGTGTTATACGAGGCGTCGCCTCCAGCGTTGCAAGACCCATCTTACGTCGGTTTTAGTGCTTACTTGTCCTCCATTGACATGCCACTCTCATTTCATGCCCGGATTTGCTCAATATCTCGATGAAACTTGTTGCAATAAATTTGTATGGTCTTCCACCTATATGACATCGCATTGTCGTTTCGGTCCATATGATATTTGACGAACGAACCATACTTTCTAGTCTCATTGAAGTACACGGCGATCATTTCCCAATACTTTCCAAAGATTTGGTTGGTGTCGGTGATGGGGTCAAGGCTGACAAGCTTCCAAGCTTCAGCCATTTGGTTCCTTTCTTCCTCGTCTTGATGGTCTTTCCTGTCAATGTCTACGACGGTATCTTCCTCTGCACCCTCCTCTTCCACGCTGGCGCCCTCGGTATCATTGGCACGGCCACCATCCCGTATCATTCTGGCCATAATAGCCGACGCTTGGAGCTTTTGAGACCCACAAACACAAAGGATGCAATAAATTTATGATCTTGCCATCTAGTTCATTGAGTTCACGTTGGTTTCATACCTCGTTCGTGTCGACGACAAGGGAGGCCCGTCTGTCGGGATCCGACGTGGTGATGGTTGTCGCGCCTATGGACCGGGGCCGGCGTGGGAGTGCCGGACGGGTTATTGAGCTCGTCGGCAAAACTACCGCTATTGGGGCCGTGGTTGGGCATTGTTTTCGTGCCGATGGTCCCAATGGGCCTGTTGGGAGCGCTATTGAAAGCGCCGGTGAAGATGCTCTTAGGATGAATCATGCAAAAGATTTTCACTGCATCTTAAACGTGGTTTCTATACAAACCCAGAAGTGTGCAGTAGATGGCAGTGTTTGGGAAGAAGGGCACGGTAGATGGCACACGGAGCTTTACATTTGGATCCAATTCTATTCTGATAGTTTGCATGAAAAACTCACATGAGCGCCTTTAATACGTAACAAGACTTGATAGGCATGACTGCTCGCTTGATTGTGCGAGTGTTGTTGTTTTATTGTGATCCAAATTCATATAAGGGCAGCTAAGTTCTGACGGAGCGAGCGATGCCTCGCTGGGAGGTTGGTACGGATCGTTACCGATCTAGGATTAGATCAGAACAACTATAAATATCTTGTAAGCCGTTAGTTTGGGATAAGATCATTTGTAACCTCACCCGATATAGTGAAGATTTGATAGCTGACGTCCATGGTTTTTTCTCTTCCTCCTTAGAAGGGTTTTCTACGTTAAAATCTCATGTACTCTATCGTGATCTTACTTTTGTTTATCATTTACATTGCCTATCTCTTATAATAAGTGTGTGCTCCATTTTAGCCGTGCACATGGATAGGTATAAAATTTTCTTTTTTTGAAACAGGGTTCTGATGCTTCGTTTGGATGTTTGCTTTGAGAGGCTAGGCATTGTATTGGATTGAATATCCAATATCCAGGATATTGATATTGAGAATGAATGCCAATATATCTGTTTAGATGTGTTAGATATTCGGACCCAAGCTAGATATCGAGGTTGAATGCCAAATGCTGTTCGGATGGCATAAAGTGATGAATTGTAGACTTTGATCAAAATTATGCTCAACAACCATTTGTTAGTACTGACAACAACAAAAAGAATACATATGAAGAATAATATTTTCCAATAGCTGAACAAAATTATAATATCAAATGCAGTGCATAATCCATCATAAACGACCAATTTGAAGATAAAATGAAGTCTGAAGCAAACACACTTGTCTCATGCGCAATATTACAAGTTCTTAGGAAACGCAATATTACAAGTTCTCAAACCAATGTCAGCAGCAATTCCTTCCTGAACTCCATGGGAAGCTCCATAAGTGCATGAAATAAATGCTCGCTACGAACTAGCTTCCCATATGCTAGCAGCTTCTCACTTCGAGTTAACTCCGGTATGGCTTGAAGTGCATCAAGTATCACGGAAGGAGGAGTAACCTGAGACATTTGTAATGGCTCTGTTGACTTCATTGCCTCACCAAAAGATGTCTTCATATCTCCAAGCATGCACATAATTGCTTCACCAAAATCAGGAGATATATCAACAGCCTCTTTGGGCATAGTGCTTGTCAAAGGTGCTTGTCAAAGGTTTTGCACCTTGAGAAAGAAATTTGCTAACAATCTCATAGTGCTTGTCAAAGGTTTTGCACCTTGATACGATTTTCTCCTTTGTGACTTCCACCCCACACTTCTCGCGAATATTTTTGATAGCATGCTGGTACACATGTGACTTCCATCCATTTTGGGCATGATCACCATTGTTGTGATGCTCAACAAGCACGTCCAACATGGCACGGTCCATCTCCGGAGTCCATACTGTGTAATTCCTGTTATACTTCTTTCATGGTGCTTCCTCCATGGACCTACAGAAGTAGTAAGAAGAAAGAACAATAGACATACAAACTGTATTACCACTAGAACCAAGAAATGTAGAACCGAAGCAAGATCATACCATATATTAATTTCGTTGTCACATTGATGCATGTACAAAATACCCAAAAGGCACCATCTAGTAACAACCACAAAATATTCACGGCCTACTTGTAGCTAGCTAACCCACTCGGCCTACTACTACTCCTCTAGTTCTGCATGGGCAACAAGGTAATCAGCAAACACGTCAGCGGCTAATTGCTTCCTAAAGTTCTTTCATGCATTAGTGACTGTAACACTTCTAATGTAAGCACCACCATCTTCAGTCTCAATTGGCACAACTGCTAGTGTTCATTATCCACCTCCGCCAACATTATGTCGTCCATCATGTACTGCCTATCCCTCGCATAGTTGTGCAACACACAACAAGCATTAATAATTCGAATCTGCAAAATTATTAATTCATAGTGAGCAATTGGCAGCTAGCTACTACGTCTTTATTCAAAGACCATATGGACATATGTTACCTGGTCCTCTATGCTAAAGAAACTTGCAGTACGCAAGATAGCAAACCTTTTCTTCCACAACCCAAAAGTTCTTTCTACCACATTTCTAGCACGAGAATGACGCAAGTTATATAACTCCTCATCTGATTTGGGCAGTTGTGCACTTGATACCCACTCTTTCAAGTGATACCGAGTGGATCTAAATGGAGTAAGAAATCTAGGTCCATTGGTGTAACCAGCATCACCTAAATAATATTTTCCTATGTCAATCAAGCAAGTTAGTCAGCTAAGAATCAAAGCAAATAAAAACAAAAAGGCAAGAGAAAAATAGTACCATTAGGTACATCAAATGCATCTTGGCGACTTGTTCTCATTGCATCACGTAGGACTCTAGAGTCAGAAGCTGAACCCTTCCAACCAGGCAAGACATAAAGAAATTTCATGTTCCAATCAACAACACCGAGCATGTTAGTGGTGATAGCTTGTTTTCTATTTCTGTACCGTCCTTGGTCAGTCACATTAACACAAACATCAATATGGCAACCATCTAATGCTCCAAGTGCATTAGGAAAACCACTTCCATTTAAAATCATTGGGAGGTTCAACAATAGGATCTGGCAGTTTAATGAACTCTCCATGGAGACATAGGATGGCCTTCAACACCTTAGAAATGTGAACTATTAGTCCCTAAGGACCTCTTGTATTGCCCTCGCAACAACCTCATTTTCAGACCATGACCAACAACAAGCAAAAACATGGCAACCTTTTCTTCCACGGCAACAAACACACTGTCCCGCAAACCACACTTCTCACGCAACATAGCACACAAGTCATGAAAATTTCTTTTTGTTAGACGAAGCTGATCATAGCAAGCAATTTCAGTCCCATCATACATATCTTTCAACAAGTACTTCTCTCTACGTCCCTCGGTACCCTTTGTGTACTAAGATAAGCCATCGCAAGGAGAGTCGATTAAAAGTAATATTTCATGAACGCAATCCTTCTCCTCTTCCTCCTTCTGTTTTCTTCAGATACATAATTAACCAAGTCTAACTCTTCCGACATTATGCAACTACAATTTACAGAAAATGTATAATTTCAGAAATTTTAACATCACAAAAACAGGATTTTTCACAAGCATGCTAAGCAAAAGAACACCTAAAAAATTCAGCAAATCATACTGGAAAATCTGTACACCAATTAGCACTTCGAATAAGCATTCTAGAGGGGAAGGGGGTACCGGTTCCTGCAGGAACGAACCTGCAGCGGCAAGCCGGCAACCTGCTCGGGACGGTGGGGATGAGATCCCGAGCTCGAGGATGCCGGGTCTCCTTCCTGGCTGTCTTCAACCTGCACTGCAAAATCTCGAGATGAGAGGGAGAGAAAGCAACGACGGCGGAAGGGGGTGAGGGAGGGAAAGCGGCGGCGGCAAGGGAGGCGGCGGGGAGGGAGTCAGTGGGGAGGGAGGGAAACCAGCGGCGGGGAGAGCGGGAGAGAAACCACCGGGTAGGGAGGGGCAGCAGTGCAGGAGGAGGCCGCCTGCCGCGGTAACGGGAGGGAGGGACGTACCTGCGCCGCCACCCTGCTAGGTTTTCGCGCGAGGAGGAGGCCGCCTCGCGTCTGTCTGCTCGCTAGCGAACAGGTACGGGAGGGCTGGCTTCTGAATACATAGCCAATCTCCTGGGGTGGAGCTCGGGATTGGGCTGGGTGCCATTTTGCCTCCGCGCGGGTTGGCTCAATATTCAGCCCGAATGCCACGGCCCAATGCCAAACACATCTAAACAGCAATATTCGGGATATTCGGGCCACAATGTTGCGAATACCCAATTCCGAGGCTGAAAGCGAACATCCAGACGAGGTGTGAAGGTTTTTATAACCCTTCCAATCAAATGTTAGGAGGCTTGCAAATGGGGCAGCCCATTGTTGTGCTGATTAGGCTCCTCATGATGGGAGGAGGCGCTTGTGGCTTAATTACACGCCACCGTTTTTATTTGATATCCTCCGCTTGATATTGCCGAAAATAAGGGTGGGCAGAAAACCCAATAACCGAAAAATGAATCCCAAATAAAAACAATTGGGTATTAAATTAGCTTAGTCCAGTTGGATTCTCTAATCAGCAGGACTTCTCTGTTTAGAGCAACTCCAACAGGCGCTGGAAAACGCGGCGCGCTAAAAATGCTTTGCAGCACGCGCGATCCCGTTTTAGCGCGCGCGCGGTGTTTCTCCTCCGGCGGACGCGCTAAATTCGGCGCGCAAAAATGCAGCACACGGGCGCCGGCGCAAACAACATTTCACAGTCCACACCACATCAACAAGATCAAACAAATCAAAATAAATACAACAACAAATGGCTGTCAACAATCTCCAAATGCTTGTTTCATACAACCAAGTTCAACACAAATTTAGGACATAGTTCAAATGCAAATGATAACCAAGTTCAACACAAATTCAACTTGAACACACATGTTGACACATCATTTGTCAACATCTTCATAGCCATTGCCATTTCCATTTTGTGTTTCTTCTTCTTGGGACTCTTGGACGGTGGTGTTGGTGGTGTTGGCATGCGATGAATCTCCATAGGCATCAACATTGGTAGAAGGTGATGGATTCACCAAGGAGGATGAACATGACATAGAATCACCCAATGAACAACTTACCCTATCATCTTGTGCGGTGCCACTTGGATTGAGTGTATCGACCCCGCCAAAGCAACCGCCCATTTTTGACAATCGGTGTTTATGACCGCCCTGTCGTAGGTGGGCGAACGGCGCGCTGATGGTGAGCGACCTTCTTGGCCGGCTTTTGGGCGCCAGCCGCCGCGGCCGCGGCCTGGCGCTTGATGCCTGCGCCCCTTCCTTTCGGCGCGGCCGCCGGCGAAGGCGGGGCGGTGCCGGTCGATGTCGGGCGCGGCGGAACGAAGAGGTGTTGGCGCGCGCTGGAGCTCGCGGCGGCGGCGGCAGAGGTAGGGTTAGGGCTTGTCGCCGCCGCAACTCCCGCGCCGGCGCCGGCGGTGCCGGGGACCTAGTACTGCTGTGAGGCGGAGGGCGGATCCATCGCCGGAAGGTCGCCGGAGTGCGCGCGGAATCGCGGCCGCGGCCGCGGGGAAGTTTCACCGCGGCGGTTGGGCGAAATTTTTTGCTGCGCGCTCATTTATCGCGCGCCTGCTGGAGGTGCAAAAGCCGGCGCGCGGTAAATCGGCGGTTATTTTTAGCGCGACGCGTTTTCCAGCGATTGTTGAAGTTGCTCTTAGTGTAAAATGGCCCACGACTGGTAATTTCGTATTATGGTACAAGACATCCTGGTAGTCGGTTTGGTTCCTGGCTCTCTCTCTGCTAATTCCGTATTATGATAACTAAGAGTAATTATACTCTCTGCAGCAAGACACAGTCTTTATTTGCATACAGAGAAACTAGGCGATGATCACAAAGACACGATTCTAAAGAGAAAACATTGCACCAGAAATGGAAAACACACGTCTCCCTTATTGTTGTGACGTGGAAACTCAAGGCATATATCTCGGGAGTAAGTCAGCTGATCAAGAGGGTCACGGACTCCTCTATGGATCGTTCCCCTCGTATACACCTAGTTTCACTGTTTCAGATATTAAGAGATTATCTAGTAGTGTGAGAAACTTGTAAGTTTGTAAAAGTGGATCGCTCGCAGGTTAGGGTTAGCCATTGCCTTCCAAACTTTGCAAGAGCAAAACTTCAATCTCATATTCTCATGTATGGCTTGGTGTGGGTCTTGAAATCTTATTACTCCCCCGTCCCAAAAAGGATGTTATAAATTTGTCAAAATTTGGATGTATCTATATACTAAATATAGTGTCTACATACATTTAAATTTAGACAAATCTGTGACATATTTTTTAGGACAGAGAAAGTACATGAGCTTGAACGCGGACGTATCGTAGCCCCCCGCCTGTTTAATGAAATCCCTTCCTACCAGCCAAAAAAAAGACTACTCCGTAGTTTGAAAGAGATGGACACACATAAACCCCAAGTGCCTCCACGTAGCTCCCAGCACGGGAGCCGGATCCACTGACTTTGGCAAGCCTGACTTTCCCTGACTTTGGCTCACTGGCATGTGGGGCCCACCATATACGGGACCCGCATGTCAGCGACCCAAAGTCAGGAAAAGTCAGGGTTGCAAAGTCAGAGGATCCAGTTCCCCCAGCACGCGAAGAAACCTACGATGCTGAACACTGAATCCGGTATTTCGAAAGGCCCGTAGGTTCTGACATTGGTGACGATTCCATGCCATTTGCTACAAGCTTGTTGGATGATCGCCCAATGGTTCGCCATTGCTTTCTCGCCGCGCTTCATGTAGATTGTGTTGAACTTGGGATCACATAGCTTGCGCCCGTCGAACGTCGTCTTTGCCCTCTTCCAATAGTTGTCCGAATTCAGATTCGCGCCGGTGATCACGTCCATGCTCACGGTCTTCCAGGCTTCGGCCAGACACTCGTATTCTTTGGAGCTCCACTTGATATGAGGTTCGGCTTGCTTGGCGGCGGCGGAGGCCGACTTCTTCTTTTTCTTCCCTTTGGCCGCGGCGGCCGACTCTTCCTCTTTGTCATCGACTTCGGTGTCCAGCTCCCCGTCGAAGTTGTCGTCAACCTCTTCTTCGTGCGAGTACCCGGGGTATGACACCGCGGCCGCTGAACCGGTCGTGATGATGTCGTCCATGTAGGCGTGCGAGTCACCGGGCATTTCGCCGAACACGCTACGTGCGTCGGTGCTCTTGCCGCCAACTTGGTGCGGGTTCACCGGAGGGTAGAAGAGAGGACTGCGGTGCAACGGCGGTGAGCTTCTGCAGGTCGACGAGCTCCCATAGGGACCGTTTGTGTCGGTGCTGAAGGCGGAAGGGCCACGCAGAGGAGGGTGGTGCGGGAAGGCGATGTTGGGGTTGAATCCGCCATGTGGGTCGACGTCGTTGTACCCGGGCAAGTGCCTCCAGTGGGGTGTGGCTGGCGAAGCCGGTGAGAAGGCTGATGGTGACGGCAACGCGATGCTTGCTTGGCTTCCCCACCCGCCGGGCGACAAGTAGAGGCCACCATGCGGCGGGAATATAGGCGCAGGGAAGCCCGCTTTCGCCTGCTCCACCGCCACCAGCTCCGTCACCACCCGCTCTGCCTCCACCACATCCTTGGCATTCTTCCTCTCGTGCCTTGCCTTGCGGTCGGCCGTTACCGTCTCTCTACGCTCGACTTCCGTCTTCCACTGGGCGTTGGTCAGGCCCGACGGCCTCACCCTCTTTTTCTGCGCCGACGGCAGCGGGTCGTCGTTGGCCGACCGGGGAACGTTGAATTTTCTCGGTGCCATTGGAGGTGGTTCTGTACGCGCGCGGCGATAAATGGCGGGAGCTGTGGGCTATGGAGAAGAAGAAAAAGGAGGGAACCGAAAAACTACGGCAAACAGGTTTGTCTCGCTGACAGAGCTAGCCCACTCGCTTTTTCAATTCCGCCGGCGCCTCCAGACGAAATCTAATGTGATGGGTTCGGTCTGGGAATGCCGGATGATTTTTTGGCAAAAACCGACGGAAAATGAGACCCTAGGGGGCAACTGGGAGAAAAATGTCCCGCCGGCGGAAATAAAATGGTCCTGGGGGCTTTCGGGGGGCCTCCTGAAGTTGCTCTAATAACTAAGTGCATGTTGAAGCAAAAGAGCCAGATTTCTCTGGCCAAGCACGCGCAACATTGGTGGCGCCAGGGCCATCAGCCGGGCCGTCGTATACGGTCCAGTCATTGGCGGCGAGGGTGCCGAAACAGTGGGGAAGCTTCGGATCCACTATCACTCTCTAGTTACCATTTGGTCTTCCTTGGAGGTGCTGGTACGCGTACAGGTGGAGCAGGACCTCTTTCTGCGTACAGGTGGGCTAACCGGAGCGGACTGAAATTAGAGAAAATTACAGATAACATCAAGCTTTGGTGTTAAAGTTGTAGAAAACATAGAAATCAAACACGTTTTGCACCTAGCTTTAGTTGTGTAATAAGTTGCAGGATTTAGGCGCTTAACAGGTATCTGACACGTGGGTCAATGACCATTATATGGTTTTATGATGTATACCATTATTACAATTGTTATACGAAAATTAAAAAAATCATAATAGTGGACTTCGGTACGATAATTATACTCTCAGGATAATACAAATATTTCAACATCAACATAAGACCATGTATATAATAGGGAGGAACTTTCTAAACTTTAAAGGTTTTTTTTTTGTATTCTACATATGTACAGGACAAAAGATACGGTACAATGGTCATGGACCCACACATTAGGCATATCTTAAACCACTAAATCAACTTTTTGAGCTAGCTGCAACTTATTATACAGAAAACTGAGACCAGCTACAAAAGGGTGTTTCTCTGCAACTTTGACGGAAAATAGAAAACCACAACTACGGGGAGGTCCCCCGTTTATCTGGGACGTCCAAATGTTTTAGGATTCGTACCTAAATAGTTAACGATTCTTTAAATATCAATGCATTATCAATTATTTTCAGATTTATGTAAAAAAAATTAGATTCATGTACTAACAAAAAAATACGGACATGCATTAATAAAAAAAAATTAAAACCATGAATTAACAAGATTATTCTTTTTATTAGTACATGAATAAGTAGGATTTATATACTTCGTTAGATGCACATTTAACGGTCAAGATAAGCGGAGGACGTCCCCATAGTTGTGGAAAAACTGCGTTGCAACTTTGACACCAAAAATTGTTATATGCAATTTACTTCTGAAAGTAGGATGGTTTGGGCTGGGCAGGAGCAGGCATGGTCGACACGGTGGCTATGAAGAGTTAGGATTGCGTGTGCCCCCCGCTCGCTCCCATGTCGTCCCCCAGGGCAACACCGAGGCGAACCCTAGCGCGCCGCCGCAAAGCTCGAACCCTGGCGAGGTCCGCGGTGGCGGCGGGCCCGACGCCAAAGGCGACGAGGCTCAGTGGTTTGCGGTAGAGGCTCTCTACGTGGCTGGGGTGGGGCAGTGGAGCTCACCTGCGTGCGGCGGCCGGGGCGGCGGCGTCTGCCTCCCCTTCGTCGTTCTCGCGCGTAGGAGGTCCCGTCCTTGGTGGTGGGTGGAGGCAGCAGACCGTGGATTTGGGGATCCCGCCCAAATCCGTTGTCGGCTCGGTCTCTGCCGTTGACGGCGCGGTGGGAGCGCGGCTGCTAGGCTGGCGCATGGTGGAGGTGGTGGTGGAGGTAGTAAGGGCGACCCTCTGCCTCGAAGGCCGACGCTGCTGGTGCTGGTCACGGAGGTGGCTGCGGTGCTCCAATGAAGATGGCGGCGGCGCGACCCGTTGGAGGAGGGAAGCTTGGGGGAACCAGTTGACTGGTGGAGTACGAGCGACAGTGCCGAGCGAAGGCTTGCTCCTTCCTTGGTTGGAGCCGGCAGCGATGGCACCCGTGGATATCGCCTCCTTCATGAAGGCGTTGTCGTGGTACTACGCTCACCTCCACCGTGTCCACGCTCCGGGGGAAACCCTCGATTCGGGCACTCCCGATCGGACGATGTTGGAGGCTTGTCGTCATGTCCCTCCTGGGGGCATCGTTCATGGAGATGGACACAGCTGGAGGGCCCAGTGGCGAGTAGGCGGTGGTGTCCATGGTGGTGTTGGTGCTCTCTCTCTATGTGCTCATGAAGCTCGAGCTTCTACGGAAGGGCTGGAGTCGCTCTTCTGAAGACGGCTAACGGCTCGGGCTAGTGCCGGGATGCCACCCAGGTGTCGACTCGGCGGCGTGATGCCCTTCGATTATGCTGTTGGCTGTTGTGAATAGCCTCGGCGGCGCATGGGCGGCATGGCCCTTCATCCGGGATGGACTCGGTGATGTGTTGCTTTTCGGCTGCTCCAACGCCATCGTGGCTTTTCTCGCTGATTGAAGCTTTTCGTCGACGGCGGTGAAGCTCCTTGCGTGCTAGCGTCCAACGTTAATCGGAAAACGATGAGTGTTGAAAATCCTTCATGCGGGGTTGTTGCTTTGTGTCATGTTCTTCTCCCTGTTGCTGTTCTACATTAGATTTTTTTTTCTTTTTCTTGTGTCTGTCTGTAACTTTGCCGGCATTTGTCCCGGTTTCCGCTTATTGAAAATGGAGCAGTGCTTGCTACCTTCCATAAAACAAAAAGGATTGCGTGTGTGTTTTTTGTGTATGCGTGTCCGTGTCTGATGCCATGGATAGATGGAAGGAAGAGGCTATTTATAGATGTCCAAACGCAGTGGCTGATACGTGGCTCTCAGAAAAATAGTGTTCTCCAGCGTGTTTCACGAGAAATCTCGACGAACAAACCATATCCGTGTGTGTGCGGTCGTACATGAGTTTCAGCTATTTCAGCCAAAACCATTTTGAGTGTAGACAGAATGTGGCTGCCAATGACATGCACCCGCGAGTCACGTAATAATGGTTTTGTTGTCTTCTTCGAGCTGATAACCGAAAGACTGAAGTTTCGGAAATGGACTCGTGAAAAAACCGAAAGACTGAAGTTTCTTCGAGCGTCAACAATTCAGTTTGCACTTGTTGTGTATAGTGCCTCGCGAGAAAAGTGATGGCATCACTAGCTTAAACGTGCAAGAAGCAAATAAGTAACTAAATATATTCATGGAATTGCCAAGTTATGGCCATCCAGGTTATTCAGAAAACACGCCTAAAACAATAATTGTGGTACAACACAAGCCTGGCACAAGAATATTTTTGAGCTTAGCTACATCTTTGTGCTCGTAGGTAGGTATGTAGGTAGGTAGGTAGGGGATGTAATAATATTACACAAAATTTCGATCACGTTTCTTGGTAAAAGAATACATGAGACAACTATATCCACAGTGCAGACTAAACAACACATCAGCTATTCGTATTTTTCATGCCTGCCTTGCGCTCTCCTATCTGGCAGGCTTCAACGCAGGATGAAGACTCCTACTAATCCTGGGGAGCCTCAAACCTCGAGGGGGTATCGATTCCCATCATGCAGCAGAGCCCTGATATCAAAATGATCAGCAGCACTAGTCCCTGCAGATTGTAGACAAGTGTGAGAAAATGATACGAGGAATACCAGGAGCGGAAACAAGTATTTTACACCTGAAGGGCGCAAGAACATAGTTGGCAGTCGTAGTGAAGAAAATGACAGAACTAAACTGCTAGTCAACTGATACAAATTTTCATGGAGGATGAATAGTCGGAGCAAAAACGGTGAGCAGTAACAGCACGGAGTCCAGGTGACAACTTACAACAAAAACTCCCTCCAGAAGACTTGATTTTACTAGGCACACTCCATCACATTCGTCTAGGCCAGGTTTAGCGGTAGTGTTGCTCTGCTCTGCAAGATACCTGGCTAATGGCAAGTTGGAAGCATTCTCCAGTAAAGTATTCGGTTGGGAAGCATAAAGAGCTGTATATTTAGCTCCAGACTTTTTCAGCACTGAAACCAGCTCAGAAAGCAACTCCCCTGATGTACGATAGCAGAATGTCAGATTAAAGTTAAACACAAGGTGGTGTAGAAAACCTAGTCCAGTTAATCTAACCTTCTGATTCTGCATTATCTAAATCCTTGAAACCACCACTACAGAAGACAATTAGATCAGTCTTCCCACTTGGGTTGCTTCCCATCCGTGACATCACCAAGTCCTGGAATGTATATGTTGTCAATCTGAAATCAACATAGATAGAAGGAAAGTTCATTCTAGAGAAAAAAACAACAATGACGTACACGAATAGAATCCATGCTCTGATGTTTCTTCAGATCTTCACCCCTTACAGTACACGTGTCTGTGTATGTGACGTGGTTTCCTTGGAATTCACTCTCACAATTCTCAGCAAACCCAGAAATCAATGAGCTCTCCAATTTGTCAGCATTTGCCATGGCAGCGTAGGGGAATGCCATGGAAAACTCTGAGCCTGTGAAGGAGAGCTAGTAGAAGAAGCATAGAGAATATCAGTGTTTGATTTCTTTTTATGCCTTGGTAATACGATAACTATAAGGGAAAAACACAGGTGCCAGTGCTTACCTTTAATGTGTCTGCCAAAGATGGATCAACTTGCTTATCTTTAGAGATGTCTGAAGATTGTAGCTAAGGGAATAACAAAAGTAGATTAGTGCATGTAACTCGTACAATGGGTACACAAACAGTACATATTATACAGTAACAGACATGAATTTCCAGTGGATTATACCTTTGAGCCAAGAAAAACAAACGGCAATGTCAACATTCTTATGAGACCCCTCCCTTGAACACTACCAGCAAAAAAGACACAAAGTTGGGAATTATTTAACTGTGTAAAACAAGGGACTATACTTGAATGAGCATAAGTTTTGCAAATGAGGATGTGGAGGAAAACTCACCACCAAGTTTGACCAGCCACCTTCATCAAGAACAGATTTGGCTAAACTTGCTGGTGAGATTGTCTGATAGTGCACTACTTCTTTAGCCTCATCCAAACTGAATATGGAGGGCATATGAGAATATGATGTGATCTAAACCCAACCCAGACAGGGAGCATGTCATTTTATAACCTTATTAACAGAAATGCACTCCACAAAAGAACACAACATGATAAGACCTACTAGTCGTTGGCAACAAAGACATACATGGTATATTGGTAGTCAAACAAAATAAAATGGTGCGTGTGTATCGCGTGAGGTGTTGTAACAGTTCATAACTCATAATTCATAATAACGCTCCATATCTATACCTAATAATAAAAGGAGTAAGGCTTCTTCCGGTCGGGTCGTCCGTCAGCTTTTTACCATTTTGCCCTCCCACCAAACAACATAATACTGCCATTGCCACAAAAACGATTCGTTATTTCTCAAACATTATATTTCTCGGGTCATCCCCATCCAGGAACTGCTTTACTCGCCGTCACCGTCGCCCCAGCGGCCCGCGGTCTACCAACCCCGTGCCGGATCCCCACCACCACCTCCATCATCAGCAGGCGAGTTCCCGCGCTGGAGCCTGAACTTCGGAATTCAAGAATCAACCCGCAGTCCATACTCACCAGTCATCCCATATCCCATGGCACCCCACGACTCGCGTCCCCAGCTCCCCGCCGGTCTTCTCCGCTGCCTCCCCCGACCTTTCTTTCTTCCGACGCCTCCTCCAATTCCTCCTCGCTGCCAACCCCGCGCTCCAACCTTCCCCGTCGCTGGCGCTCACCCTCCATCCCGGCCGAGCTCAACTCTTCTCCGGCCTGCGGCTGCTATCCTAGATCTGGCGTGGCGAAGATCCAACCTTCCCCGTCGCTGGCGCTCACCCACCATCCCGGCCGAGCTCAGCTCTTCTCCGGCCTGCGGCTGCTATCCTAGATCTGGCGTGGCGAAGATCGTTGACCTGCCCTTCCTTGGATCCGGCCAATGTGGGCGGCGACGTGGAGGAGGGTCTGAAGAAGGCGCTGGAGGACGCCGTGCACAAGGACGAGGATGATTTGTAGGGCCGGCGGACTACACTTCGTGTGCGTCTGTGGGGATCGAGCTGCAGTGCGCGAAGGCACTTCTGGGTACAGCGCCAGCGCCAGCCGCGAGCTGCAGTGTGTGCAGGCGCCGCTTCTACCGAGGGGAGGCACGAGCGCGGCTATGCACGATGAGCGCGGCTGGCGTGCAGATTGACTGCGAAATTCAGAGAAGTGAACTGCCAATGCCAATGCATGCAATTGTGGACTTGGGTCAGGAACGTGTAGTACACACGAATGTGAGACATGCGGTGCAGGGATCGAGACCACATTACAGAGAAGTGAACAGGTAAAGCACGAAGCGACTGATCCAGAACACGAAGTAGACTTGAACATCTCAAGTACAATTGAAGGACAAACATGTTGTGCAGCTATCAAAGATCAGTGAACAACCAAAACCTACAGAGCCCACAATCAAAGACCATACCGATTATGAATGGAAGCAATTGCCTCATCAATATGCGCTGGCTGGCAGTGAGAAATCCCCACCTAATGAGAATACAACACTTCAGATGTTTAGTAGCAGCCACAAGTCCGATTGTCTTTCAGTTTGATTCTTGTGTGCGGTTCACTGGCTGTTACTCTGAACTAGACTAGGCTTCACTCTATTTGTGTTCGTAAATGCTGGCAGTCATCAACGGTACACCATCTTCAGGGATGATACTGTCATACACGACGTCTTCAACGGTAAGTGCCCGCCACTAGGCTTTGTCGCCGACCATAAAGAATTGTTTTTTAGTGCGAGAAAATGAGAAGAATGCTGTGTTGTTTGCATTGCGTTCATTGGGTCACACTTGTGTAAGCAAGGGGTTGATGTACTACCTTAAATACGGTAAAAAGACCGATCAATCAAGAACTCCATACCATTGGGATATGATTGTCATACGAATTTAAACATGTGAAAGATTGTTCATTTGATTTAAGTCGCGCCGTAGCAACGCACGGGCTTTGTGCTAGTAAGAAGTTAAGATCAAAAGGTCAACCTGTATATCAAAAAATATGTAGTAAAGTAACTGAATCTACGTCAGTTAGATTGACTAGGAAAACTGCAATAGCATCCATTATCTGCGGTGGGACATGGTCATCGTTCTATTTAATGGAACTCAAAAGTCATGACTCAAATGATTATTGTAACTAGAGGTTCTGCAGTGCTAATTAACAAAATAAGAAAATCAAATGCTTCTTCCGTGCTAATTATTCAAATCAAACGCCAGTTTTAGCCCCAAGTCCCTAACTGATGATGCCTATTCTTTATTCTCCTATGTTTGCGCCAGGTTGCAGCGATTTGTTCGGTGGAAAGTCGTGGAGGAACGTTCGCTAAAATCTCTATCGATGTTTATCTATCTTGGAGGACAATTCGCTTGTTTGTCAATAAATCCGAACCCAAATGCAGGCATTTGAGTCCTAATTAAATCAGAAGATGACACGAATTCCTCACGTGGATGATAAAATACAGGTTCCTAATCATCTCAAACCGAAGTGCCATTCTCAAGAAGTCACATTGAACACTAGAGATCCATCTATGACGCTGAGATGATTAGGAGACCAGGGGAAGGCCAAGCAATCATACCCGTAGTTCTCCGGTGCCCAGAGGAACGCTGGGGCAGTCACCGGAGCCGCCGCCGCTAAATGCGCTGCGGCCAGAAGCATCACCGCCGCGGCCGCGAAGGCGGCCTTCCTCGCCATCTGACAGAATCGAATCCAGGCCAGAAAAGGATCAGAAAAATTACGGAAAATCACGCCAGAAAAAAGAGAGAGAGGAGAAGAACCGATCTGAAGTGTCCGGCTTGGAGATCTCAGGGCAGAGATGTTACCTTTGGAGGTGAGCAGGTGGCAAGTCCGGGATTCGGGATTCGCGTCACCTCTCCGTCCTCTCGCCGTCGTGATCTCGATTCGGAAAGAAAGATGAAAACCGGAAGGAGGTACCGAGGTAAGGTGTTCGTTGCCACGTAGTAAGGGGAAGTGTTGACTGGTGGGCCCGCCTGAGATAATAGCCATATATTGCCACCTGTCAGAGTCATGGGAGAGGTTCATCAACGGCTGCTAGTCCAGTGCTAATTCTGTTGATTTAAGAAAAAACTTGCGTCGATTTTTCTTTTTCGTAATGAAGCTTCATTTTTATTTTTTATTTTGACAGCTTAAACCTCTATATTCATTTATAATAAGAGTCACATCATTCGAAATCAGACGAATAATAAAGGTAGGTGATACTCAATCCAGGTGCATTAAGGTAATCCCTAGGCTAGGATAGCTAAATAAGGCGACTCTTTTTAGCCTTCTAGCCCGACTTCGAAGTTCCCCATAGCTGGAACTCAAAAGAAATCTCTTGCTGATTTTCACCGAGAAGCCCACAAGAAGCCGGCCTAACTATGTGAAATCCACTTTAGCATCCGGGTGTATATAAAAAAGGAAAAAAATTGAAATTTCGAAACAAAATTTGAGTGATACATCTTGACATTGTTTGTGTTCACAAAGCCGTTTCCTAAAAAATCGACATTTTTTGCGACTTGTGTAAAAAAGACAGAAAAAAATCGCGTGAAAAAAAGCTTATTTTAGCACAAAATTTGTCTTTTTTTATATAGGCCACAAAAGATGTCGGTTTTCCGCGAAATGACTTCGTGAACACAAAGCATGGTAAAATCTATGCAGGGACATGTTTTTCCAAAAAAAAAAATGACATTTCAAATCACCTTTAAATTTGATTTTGAATATAGGATGCATTTGCACCCGGGAGCTGAAACACCATCCCCACTAACTATCCTAACTATCCTAACAAGTTAGCTATAGTATCTGATTCTCCATGCACGTGACTAAACTGATCTATAACAAAATTATTGTGAACCCTTACACTTGTGTATATTATTGATTCTATTTATGTTTGTGTAACTGATTCTATTTATCCTTCTTACCACTCGATTTGAGTAAGAGTCTAGGTCCTAAATGTTTGTTTGGATAAATTCTTATCACATAAGTCAACCTTATTAACAAACTCAAACGACTATTTTGCCAGCATACTTGCATTATTTGTTTCAAGGTCTTTGAGTTGGACACCCCTTTGATCATTGGGTCTGATAGCACACTCCACTTGGACAGACTATGTTTTCTTTTATTTTTCACTTTGCACATAATTACACCTTGAAATAGTCTACTTGTTTTAGTACCCCACGTCAGATATACAAAAAGTGCACGCGCATCGACAAATTGCTAAGGAGTTAATTAATCAGAACAAGCCTACATATGGGGATTATTGTCTTCCCTCCATACACATAGGGTATGTTTGGTTCGTATAGCAAAATAGGTGAGCTCATATGAAAGTTTGTAGGAGTTGACAGCGTTGTTTGGTCATCTATGAGTCTTCATATCTTGCATGGCACGAACCTTAAAGTACACTTGGGCCTTGCCCTGAAGAAACCTGAATCGGTTGTTTCTCTCATGCAGGCAGCGCAGAACACAGGACATGCAAGGTGTCAGGAATCTTGCATGTCTCACACCAGATGCACCACGCCACCACAACCAAACGCCATGCATGTAAATCTACCGACCCCCACCTACTTTTTTACGAGCTCTCGCTTTTACTCGGTGTTTGGTTTCAACTTCACTGGCTAGGCTCGGGGGGGGGGGGGGGGGGGGGGTTAGTGATGCAAAAAGGTTGAATGAGTGACTATAGGTAACCAAACAGGTCCATAGTCGTTTTCGAAAATGCTCCACTATTTCTTATCGATATGAGGTATAAATACGATGAATGTGAATTGGAATTTCGAGATACAAGATTAGGATCCAGACTTGTTCACAACCATACGGACTAAGTGTTGTTGAACTACTTAATTTTACTCAGCAAAGCATAAAAATCTTGATCTCCTGTATGTTTATTTTATAGCCACGCGACGACTCTGTATTTACCAATCAAAAGTTTCTAGATCTTCACTTTGTGTATATCACGATAATGGCTTTATCAACATACTATTCCATCCACTAGATAACGCACACCCCCCTAATTAGACCCTCTGACTTGACACTCTCAATCATAATTTCCAATGGGGTGGGCATTCGGTCTGACCGAAAATTTTGGTTACATGAAATTCAGTCTTTTTTTAATTCGGTCTCCTAGATATGAAAACTGAAATTCGCTGACAACTTTTGATGACCGGAAATTTTCGGGTACCTGAAATTTTGTTCATGACCGAATTACACACAAGCTCCAAAACAACACAGGATTTAGTACAAATTTGGCTATGTTTTGATGTTGTTGTAGGAACGCTCGCTGCTTGATGCATTCGTCGATGTTGCGCCCCTCATCGATGAGTTGTTTTGTCCGCCAAGCTTCGAACCTGAGTATCCAACCACTGGTAGAAGGTAGGGTCTATTTGGTATGTTCTGCTTACCGGGAAGAGATGACCGAATAGACTAACGAAATTTTGGTTAATAAAAATTGTTACCCGACTTTTTATCGGTCTTTTCGGTTTTGGTTTTATGTCATCGTTTTTTCTGCCCGCCCTAATTGCCGTCATGTCGACAACTATATGAAAGAGGATGCGTGATAGAAGATCCCTTGGGGTATATCTTCTTTGTTTGGAAGTATGGCCCTATCTTGTTAATTTTGATAACAATACTATCGTCAGATATATTTACACCATGGAGGTAAAAAATGTTTTCGTCCCAAGGATCTGAAGAAGAAAATATAACTTAACTTTATCACGCCATTTCAAAGTCAATTTTAAGAATTATGGTATCCATCTTTTTTAGCGTCTGATGTAGCATTGTACCTCCTTCTAGGTTATTTCACCTTGGGTAAATGTTGTGGCCATGCTTTTAGGTTTTGGGAGGGTACGAAGGATTATGTAAATTGTTAGATGCTGTTGTTAATTAAATCTAAAAAATAATTGCATGGTTATAATAATTTTGGTTCAAAATAGAAGGCTGAATCATAGTACGTATTAATATGTAACCCCACAAAATAAGTGTTAATATGTACGATAAATTTTAGCAAGACTGGGTAGACAATTATGTTAACATTGTTTCACAACTCTCAAGTTTATATAAATTTTGTATTAAAGTTGTATGTTGGAGTTTGTTTTGATATCTAAAGCGTAAGATATCATCAAAACACTATGCGCTTCACATATTTTGGTGGCTTGGGACTATGATATTCTAGAATCTAGATACACCATATAATCGTCATGATATGATCTTTTCAGAGTGAAAATACTCTATCAGTTTATCTTGTTAATTTCTACGAACTACTACTCTTTGACACTTTATAATGTTCAGAGAATAGCCAAGTATAGGATACAAAGAAGGAAAAGTAGCAATGTGGAATACTACTAGAAACCGAAGCTACCACTTGTAAACGTTGATTCCACCTCCGAATTAATGGTCAAATATATGTTAGTGTCGATAAATGTTTTGATCATCTCTCATTTAAGTAGGCAAGAAATTGGACAGGCCAAGTTCATATTTATATATCAAAGTTTTGACGTGTTGGTCCAGGTGATCTTCACTGGAAGTGGCAATTTTATCTTTCATATCGAAGTATAACCAAACCCAGTCTGTGTAAGTGAAAATGAATCTTCAATGCTTATATCTTTACAACGGTTGCCTTATGCTAGCCGGGGAGCTTGAGAAACTGGTCCTATTTGAATCTAATAGTATCTCTTTAAGGATAATACAGTTAAAACCAATTGCAATTGTCTATTACACTTAACAAAATTAACCACATAATAATGTAGATGGATATTAATATATAGTGCAATAGCACCAAATTTAAATATCAACCATGGTAAATGCACCGGCACTTGATTTAAAACAAATACTACAGCAAAAAATACATTTGGTGTTTCCTTTTCCAGAATGCTTGCTAGTTAGATCATCATAATTGTCGTTTTTTCTTGTCTAGCCTTGCTTGGAAATAATTATCCACGAAATCAAGTTGTGTAGTATGAATTGCACATCCTACAATGTTCTCAAAGTTCTAAATTTACTTTTGGATTTTAAAACAAAGAGCTTCATGGTTGCATGCCTGATCGGGAGATGAAAGCTTCCCAACTTTATACTTTTAGACACTATGGACAAGCCATTTGAGGGCAACGAATGAGAAGTGACATGGAAGGAGTTGTTGAAGAGAGGGGTTAAGAGGGATGTGGATTAAAGGAGAGTGTGACTGGGAAAGGAAGAAGGTGGAGAAGCGTCACGAGTGACAAGAAGAAGGGCTGCTAAAACCATTGGCATATCTTGGACCGGATACTGTTCTAAACAAAATACACAAGAATTTTGTTGTTCAACGCCATTAAAAAACGTTAGATTAGTTGCTTAATTTTGATTTTCCGGCTGCATTCTCTTGGGCTAGTATGTGCATACATCGTAGATTTACGATCCAGTTCAAAAAAAAAAAAGATTTACAGCGAATAGGATTTTCTGCTGCGAGGAAAGAGATAAAAGAAAAAACAGAACAAGTTAACGACAGCCACAGAGGAAGAGCGAGGACGTTTGGGCAGATGCAGCTGCCCATCCATCACGATCAGGATCCTCCTACCTATCTCCTCCAGCGATGATCGGTCCACTCTCCGCCTGAGCAACACACGAATTTTATCCGTCCCCTGACTGCTGCTCGTCGCAAATGGAAACGGCAGCTGCTACCTCCTCCTCCCCCTTGCTGTCGCTCTCCGGCGCACGGAGGTCACCGACATTTCTCCGCTGTGCCCCGGCGGCGTCAGCTCGGCCTCCTCCCTACAGATGCAGCAGCTACTCCCCCAGCGCAGAACGGCACCTCGGCAGCATAAGCAGCAGGGGCTTGTCCTTGAGGTGCTCCGCGGCCGCCGCCGGCAGCCCGTCGACAGAAGGATGGCTTCTCGAGCCCGCAGGTCTGTCAGATCTTTCATTCACCATTCAGGTGTTCATCTGGGCAGCAATTGAGTTTGATTAAATTTTCAGGTGACGGCGACTGGAAACACATCGGCTACCGTGTCGAGCGCCGCGGTCCCATCGAGATCACCTCCTCTGTACGTGCTCGCGACAAACACCGTTCATCGTTCATAATCTTCTGCTGAGAAGAGATTCTAGCTGTTCATGTGCCACTGACAATGTGAATGTGATCGTTCCCTCTCCAGGAGGCGGTGACCGTGGGCAGGGTTCCGGAGAAGGCCGACATCGTCATCCCCGTCGCGACGGTTTCCGGCGTGCACGCTCGGCTGGAGAAGAAGAAGGACGGGAGCCTGGTGGTAACAGACATGGACAGCACCAACGGCACCTACATCAACGAGAGGAAGCTGGTGCCGGGATTCCCAGTCCCCGTCAACACCGGGAGCCTGCTAATCTTCGGTACAGACTCACATTTTGTTCACGTTTACGAATTCCTCCGCATCATATACTAACATTATTCGACTTCTTTACCATTGGGAGCAAAGTTACTCCCTATAAATAGTGAAGTGAAGGCCGAGCTAAAGAAAACCCTTAATTTTTTAATAAATTCCAAAATAAAAATAAAAAACTATGGATGTAGTGAGCACCATATACTAGTAAAATACTGCAAAATATTGTAACGAGAAAATTCTTTGTATTCTATGCTACACAAAAATGATAAAGTCCAATAGATATTCTATTTCTGAAATCCGCACTATTCACTATACTCGGATTCACACTTTGTTATTTTCGTACAGCCTAGAATACAACGAACTTTGCATTAATTTTGCAAGCCTGTAAGATGCATTATTATCTAGTTATCTACATCTTAACTTTTTGTCAGAAATTTTTGGAACTTGTAAAAATGATTTACATTTCTTTTCTTAAAATAAAGGGCTCCTGAGCCCAGCCTCAGTTTGTCACAGGGAAGAGGTTTTATTCGATGTTTGGTTGTCTCGCAGGTGACATTCATCTAGCGATGTTTCGTGCAAGAAAGGCGATCTTCCAAGTGCCTGCCCCGGCCGAGACCGGTGGAGATAATGAGCAGGAAGTAAACAATGAGGTTCTAGCAAACGTAGCTGAAGAAACATAGAGAAGTAATCGTTTCTCTTCCCTACATCACAAATAAGCGAGTGAAAGATGTATTATCCGTAGCTAGAAAGTGTTGGAAGAATGGCAACTGTATTCCAAAGGGGACAAAGGCCAGTACATATACATGTGAGGTGAACAGTGGACAGTATCTATACACATCTAACACCCCCCCTCAAACTCATGGTGAGTCAACAACACTGAGTTTGGAGAGGAAGAACCCATGCTGCGCTCGAGTCTGTGACTTCGTGAAGAAATCCGCCAGCTGTAACTCAGAGGGCACATAGTGAAGAGCAAAAATCTGATCCTGCACGGCAGCACGCACAAAGGAGGCATCCACGCCGATGTGCTTGGTGAGCTCATGCTTCACTGGGTCACGTGCAATCCTGATGGCACCTGTACTGTCTGACAATAGAGAAGTCAGTGCAGCAGCAGAAACACCAAAGTCTGCTAGCAACCATCGCAACCAGGTCACCTCAGCCGTCAACATAGACATCGCTCGCAACTCAGCCTCTGCACTGGAGCGGGAAACTGCCTTCTGTTTCTTCGTCTTCCAGGCAATGAGAGATCCTCCAAGAAAAACACAGTAGGCAGACAGCGAGCGGCGATCAGAAGGATCACTGGCCCACGTAGCATCAGAGTAGGCCTGGAGCTGGAGAGAGCTGGAGCGAGGAAAGAAAAGGCGGCGAGAGATCATGCCACGAAGATATCGTAGAACACGGAGAAGGTGACTATAGTGGACAGAACTGGGAGCAGATACGAACTGACTCAGAATGTGGACAGGATATGATATGTCTGGACGAGTGACAGCCAGGTAGACAAGACTCCCACCAGATGGCGATAGCGTGTCGGGTCTGTGAGGGGATCACCATCGGTAGCACGAAGCTGAACATTGATCTCCATAGGAGTCTCAGCAGTGCACTCATCACCAAGAGCGGCACGAGCAAGAAGATCCTGAATATATTTTTCTTGGGAGATGTAGAAGCCATCAGAAGTCAAAGAAACCTCAATCCCAAGAAAATAGCGAAGAGGACCAAGATCTGACATCAGGAACTGCTCACGGAGGCGGGCCTTAACAAAGGCAATATACTCAGAGTCATCGCCAGTAATGATCATGTCATCAACATATAAGAGGAGGAGCGTCCTACCACGAGGTGAGGTGTGGACAAACAGAGCAGGGTCATGGTTGCTAGGCACGAAACCAGCGGCAGTCACCACAGAAGCGAAACTCTCAAACCAGGCGCTAGGGGCTTGTTTAAGGCCATAGAGAGAGCGCCGAAGACGGCAAACCATACCATCAGGAACAGAGTACCCTGGTGGTGGCTGCATATAAACCTCCTCACGCAATTCACCATTGAGAAAGGCATTCTGGACGTCAAGCTGAGACACAGACCAGTGACGAACAGAAGCCACAGCGAGAAGAGTGCGAACAGTGGTCATGTGGGCAACAGGAGCAAATGTCTCATCATAATCACGTCCCTGCTCCTGCTGAAAACCACGAGCCACAAGACGAGCTTTGTAACGCTCAATAGAACCATCGGAGCGAGTCTTGATCTTATAGACCCACTTGCAAGTGATGGGACGAACACCGGGAGGAGGGGAGACAAATCCCATGTGCCAGTGCGCTCAAGTGCAGCAATTTCCTCAGCCATCGCAAGCTGCCATTCAGACTGAATCATGGCATCCCGATAGGAAGTGGGCTCAACAGCAGCAGAAAGACCGTACTGGGAAGGAGAATAGCGATCAGGAGACCGTAAGGAAGGACGAGAACGAAGGTTATGAACCGGTGTAGGCAGGGAAGGGGGAGCTCCGGAAGTAGAGGGTATGTCAGAGGAATCATCCACAGCACGAGAACGACGAGTGTAGTGGAGAGGAAAGGGGGACAGGGGAGAATGCACCGGAGAGGGTGGTGGAGAGGTAGGTGACGAGGAAGGAGAGGAGGAAGGTGGGGAGGGTGGCGTCGGTGGCGTGTCAGGAATAGTGGGACTCATCGGAGGGGGAGGTGGAGGAGGAACACGAGGCACAGAGGAAGAAGTATCAGGAAGGAGGAGAAAAGAGAGATCCTCCACGGAAACGGTCGAGGAGGAAGGACGCGGGTAGTATGAACGAGACTCATCAAAAGTCACATCACGCGAAATACGTAGCCGGCGAGCAACAGGATCCTAACACCGATAACCCTTGTGCTCATCACTATAGCCAAGAAAGACACATTCAACCGACTGAGCGGTCAATTTGGTGCGTTTGCGCGGGGCAAGAAGAACATAGCACACGCACCCAAACGAACGAAGAGCTGAATATTCAGGAGAACGGCCAGAGAGACGCTCCAAAGGTATGCCACCCTGCAAAGCAGCCGACGGCTGAATGTTGATGAGATAGGTGGAGGCAGAGATGGCCTCGGCCCAAAAGTGAGGTGGAAGAGAGGCGGCGATCATCATCGCACGAGCCGTCTCAAGGAGATGGCGATGCTTGCGCTCGGCAACACTTGAGACGGCGATGCTTGCGCTCAGCAACACCATTCTGAGCATGGGCGCCAGGGCAAGAGAATTGGGCAAGAGTACCCTGCTCGGCAAGGAAACCACGCAACATCTGGGAGATATACTCACCAGCCGAGTCAGCACGAAAAACACGAATGGGCGTGGAAAACTGGGTGTGAACCATGGTAGCAAATCGCTTATATGTGAAGAGAACCTCGCCACGAGATTTCAGAAAATAGAGCCAAGTGTAACGAGAGTAATCATCAATAAAGAGGACATAGTAGCGATGCCCCCCTTTTGAATCAAAGGGAGCAGGACCCCATACATCAGAGTGAACATGGTCAAAGGGACGTTCAGATACAGACTCACTCAAAGGATAAGGTAATTGGGTCTGTTTTCCAAGTTTACAATCATCACAATGTAAGAAACATCTCCAGAGACAGAGCCTAAGACACCTTGACGCACTAATGAAGACAAGCGAGAGCCACATATATGACCCAGTCGATGATGCCACTGCTGAAAGGATGCAGAAGAGGAGGCGGCAAGAGCATGAGAACTGGCGGGTGTGGTGGCAGCGGAAGGAACACGAAGCCAGTCAACCGCCCAAAGGCCCTGAGTCTCACGGCGCCGAGGGCCAGCGCCAACCAGAGCCGTGGTCCGACGATCCTGAATAGAGCAAGAGTCGGCATCAAGGATGACACGACAACCAGAATCAGTAAGTTGGGCAGCGGAAAAAAGATTCATGGTAAGACGGGGAACATGAGAAACACTCGGAACGGAAAAGGATGGAGTAGAAAGGATGCCACGACTAGCAACATGAAGAGGTGTGCCATCGGCAGTAAGAACACTAACAGGAAAATCAAGAGGTTGAAGAGAGGACAGGGCAGAGGAATCAGAAGACATGTGAAAGGAAGCTCCAGAATCCAGAACCCACGGAGATGTACCTGACTGTGAAGACGGCGGTGGTGGAGTGGTAGTAGTAGTCACCGAAGCAACGGTGCCCGTCGAGGAAGAGCCCGAGGAAGCCAGTAGACGCTTGAGCTGCAGAATGTCCTGATCAGTGAGTGACAGGGTCGACGAAGGCGCACGAGCCACTGGAGAGGAGCGCCTCAGGTCGCGCTGCTTCTTGTGACAATCAGACTCTGGGTGACCTGGCTTCTTACAGTAGCCACAGAAGGTGTGCGAGCGAGGTCGGCCTACCCCCCCCCCCCCTGAAGGAGTGGGAAGCAGCGGTGGAGTAGGGGGTCGGGCAGACGACACAGGAGCTCGAGCAGCTAGTACAGTGGGGACCGCAAGCAAACCAGCAGAACGAAGGCGTGTCTCCTCAGCACGAAGCTCTGCAAGCACCTCTGATATAGGAACACGACCACGAGCAAGTAAGTGTGCACGTCGAGGCTCAAACTCAGAACGGAGGCGAGACAAGAACTCATGGACACGGTGAAACTCCAAATCTGACCTCATTGTCTGACAGCATCGACAAGTACCACAGACAACAGTCCTCAGAGAGTCAAGCTGGCGCCAGATGGCAGAACTCTGGGTGTAGAACTCATCAACAGTAGAGTCTCCCTGCTGAAGAGCATGCTCCTGACGAACCACGGATAGGTAGAGAGCATCACCAGATGGCTGATAGCGCTGACAAAGAAAAGCCCACATTGCAGCAGCAGTGCTCAATCCCATGAACTCAGAGGCATACTGAGGCAGAACACTGGCAGTAAGGACAGTAGCAGCACGA
The DNA here is from genome assembly GCA_012064385.1 of Puccinellia tenuiflora. Taxonomy (NCBI): domain Eukaryota; kingdom Viridiplantae; phylum Streptophyta; class Magnoliopsida; order Poales; family Poaceae; genus Puccinellia; species Puccinellia tenuiflora. The sequence continues at coordinate 104,814 of QRDG01001946.1, forward strand.
GCATCATCATTGCACCACTAAGTGTAAACAGACAAATCATCCCGGTAAGCAGAGAGGGCATCTAAATAAGCTGATACCTGCTGATCATAAGCTTCGACCGCAGCATCATCAATCGCCTTGGCAACATCCCGATCAGCCTGAGAAGCATCAGCAGCCAGAACAGGCGGCACCGGTGGAGCAGGAGCCACAGGAGCAACGGGGCACGACGGACAGGAGACCTTGCCAGAGAGAACGCCCCACAACAGGAGGCCGCGCATGTGGATGCGCATAAAGCCAACAAACTCGGCGTAGTTGGTGCCATCAAAGATCACAGAGCACCGAGGAACAGCAACATAGCCCGAAGAAGACATCACGGGCTCTCTGTTTTTTTTTTTTTGGAAGTCAACGAAGAGAGAGAATTTAGATCTCACAGTAACAGCCCGAGTTCACCAGCTCGAGATCGAGCAAGGATGCGGCCACGGGAGGGTAATGGCCGGAGTGGGGCCGGAGACGGTCGGGGAGGCGGAGAGGCGCTGGACGAGGTGGAGCGGCGGCGCGGCGTGCTGGTGGAGGGGCCGAGAAGGAGAGGGTGAGGTGGCGCGCTGGACACCGGGGCGACGCAGGGGAAAAGGAGGCCGGGACGGAGCGAAGCAGGGAAGGCGCGGTGGAGGACCGGCCGGAGGTGGTGGGAAGAGGGAGGTCGACGGGGAAGGGAGGAGGAGCACGGCGGCACAGGGGGCGGCCGGGGAAGGACCAAGGTGGAGGAGGGAGAGGGACAACGGGGTGGCCACAGCCAGCGGGGCTCAACAGGGCTGGAGGGCGGGACGCGGTCGAGAGGGAGCAGGGGACGCGGCCGCCGAGGTCGGGCGCGGAGAGCTCGCGCGCGACAGGGAATCGATGGGGAGAGATGTACCGTGAATGGCGGCGACGACGCGGCAGGCCGGAGACGGCGGCAGCGCGGAGTTGCTACGGGTGGGGAGAAGGAGAGCACCTGAGCTCTGATACCATGTTGGAAGAATGGCAACTGTATTCCAAAGGGGCCAAAGGCCAGTACATATACATGTGAGGTGAACAGTGAACAGTATCTATACACATCTAACAGAAAGAAGGAAAATTGGCGTCCCAAATAAAAAGAAGATAACTGCGGCATTGCAACTCGTACTTATACAAGTATAGCATACTCATTAGGTTATGCTGAAATAAGAGTTATGGACGCAAAAAGAAATATCAGTGTCCAAAAAGGCGATTGCCTAGGCACATAAGCCCCAAACGCCACCTTGTCACCGGTGGATCTCGATCTGGAGGTTGAAGATGGACTCGGGGTTGTTCCCCGGCCCGCGTTCCACAGCGACAGGTGGGTGTCTCTGACACTCCTTCTGGTGGTTCATAAAGCCATTCCGGCGATGGAGTTCCTTCAACTTCAGGCGTGTTGGTTGTCGCTGCTCTCCCTGGTGCTGCTGGTCGGTGCCGGCGGCGAGCGACGGCTTTGTCTCGGTTGTGCAGCTAACCCTAGGGACCATTTTGTAATTTTGTTTTTCTACAAGGGTTTTCCTGCTTTTTGTACGGGCCTACGCATTTGGCGTGGTCGTATCTCTACGTGTGTACGCATTCTGTACTGTATCTGTCTCTTGACTTAATATGTGTATGCATTTCAAAAAAAAAAGCCCCAAACGCCACGCCTTGGCCCGACGCGATTCATCCTCCCACTCGAGGACTCAGATACGTCAACAAACCGACCATACCAGCAAGGTTTCAAGCTTCTCCGGTAAGGAATGGAGCTCTGCTGGCTGGTTTGACAACTCGAGCGAGGAAGAGAGAAAGCAGTGAGGGAGGAAACCTAATTTTTCCGTCTGCTGCGCATGTAGTGCTTAAAAGTAGATAGGTGGGCAGTTGTTTTAATGGGCCAGGTCAGCCAATCTTGCTTATTTGCCATTCATCTCCCTAAATTTTTTTCACACTACAGCCATCTTTCACACAGCAGCTCTTACGTACAATGTAACTAAAAACACCTAATCCCGCATAAGCTGCCTAGGCAGTGCCCAAAAACACAATGAACGCAAAGCCCTTTTGAACCTTGAGAAATATAAAACCAAACCTGAGCATTACAGAAATATTTTCTTAAAACATGTGTATAGCAATTTGACGCATGAATGCCAGGATAGAACAGCAAAACAAAGCAACAAAGCTCAAACTCGATCTCTAGAGACATAGATTGCACCCAAGAGGAACGCCTAGCTCAATCAACATACTAAAGTGATACGGTGTAAATCAGTTAACAAAATAGGATATATGTGACTCCATTATCTACTAGGGGTGTCTCTACGCAATGTACGGTGGCTGTCTAACCAGTTGGTCAGAGAAGTGGTAAATGGCTCAAAATTAAAACGGATCAGTATGAACTAAAGGGTTGAGCAAGAGACTCGAGTAAATGCTTGTCAGCTAAGCCAATCTAGGAAATTGCTTCACTGAAAACAACACACAAAGAACTAGCTGCATAAAATTGCAATGAACCACAAAACAGGTCAAGACAGAAACTCATCCTGTTAATCAACGATTAACCTTTTGTAGAGGGATCAAAAATTAACATGCAAGAGCTCCCATGAATACCAGGGGACATAAAGTATGGTCATAAGATGCAACAAAAAAATGGTGACTAAAAGAGAGCAGTTAGTAGCTACGGAGCACGTACATGTTATGTTTAGTTTCACAACAAAAATTGGGCATTGTTTGGATTGTTGAAGACAAACATTCGGCTAGGAAATGTCCCATTTGGCCCCAACCAAATGGTTAAATACAACCACCCTCTTACGAATTCAGAACGTATCTCTAAGTTCAAATGTCAATTGAAGCAACAATACAACACTATCGTTCCACACAATGAAAACCACAAATACAAATCTTTCCTCCACGAAATGATTGACATATCAGCAATTCACAATAGAGCTGGACTTTTCATTCAACTAAGAATTAAAAAAACATGTAAGAAAACTTAGCATGACACTGAGTCTCATCATTACCATACGATAAACATAACATGATCCCTCAAACTAGGCTCGAAGCAAAAGGATATTGCATAGACAACTCATAGTCTTAGAGAACACCATATCCAATTCATTGTCGTAAAGATGCGAGAAACTACTAGGGATAAACTGCTTGATAGATGGGTAGTCAAGGAGAGCGCCGACGGCGCCACCATACCCAAATCAACGGTAAGACTTCTGGAAACGCGAGCGGGCTCCACGACCTCCGAACTTCTTGGGCTCGCAGCGACGGGGGTCGGCGACGAGGAGGGTCCGGTCGAAGCGGCCGAAGATCTCCTTCACCTCCTTCTTGGCAGCCTCGTCTACATACTTCTGGAAGTAGGAGACGAGCGACTTGGCGATGGCCTGGCGGATGGCGTACATCTGGCTCGTCTTCCCTCCGCCGCGGACGCGGATCCTCATGTCGATGTCCTTGAAGCGCGACCTCCCGGCGAGCAGGATCGGCTCGAAAACTTTCAGCCTGAGCATCTCCGGGCGGATCAGCTCGATGGGGACGCCGTCGACCTTGATCAGGCCGCGGCCGGGCTTGCAGTAGGCCACGGCGACGGCAGTCTTCTTCCGGCCGAAGCACTGGACAGTGCCCGGGGTCGGGCGGGAGAGGACGGTGGACATGGCGGCGGGCTTGGTTGCTAGGAGCGCGGCGGCGCAGCGGCGGGGGTTAGGGTTTTGGGAGGCGGCGAAGAGGAGGATCTGATGGAGGAGAAAGTGGCTATATAGCAGGGAGGCGTTAGGGTTTTGGCCTGGCTCACGCACTCACGCGGCACGCTGAGGATGACATGTGGGGCCGAGAAGAAAGGCCGCACATATGGGCCGATACGGATCAATTGGGCCTTGTATTACTGGGCTTTCTGTGGGCTGTGGGTTTTCGAAGTCCGATGATAAGAAGGCGTGACGGGAGGAGGAGGGAGCTAGGGTTTCGACCCGAACACTACTTGATCTTATCCGAGCGAGCCATCCGGCGGCGCCGCGGCGGCCGGAGTCGACTCTCCCCTCGGCCGCGCCGCCACCGCAGTCGCGGGAAGGTGGCGCGCGTTTGAGGGGGTGAGGAGGCGCCGGCATCCGTGGCTGCCACCGGCGGCGAGCGATGACGACTGCCCGCGGTCGGAGCGCGCGCGATGATGGCCGCGCGGGCTCACCCAACCAACAAAATAATCTCCATCGGTTTTCTCTTTCTGTTTCCTTTCCGCACTGATTTTTCCTTCTAGCCTCGAAAACTTTTTGATTTATCTTCTTTCGATCGATTTCTGTCTGTTTGGTTCTCTTGTGTTAGATCCGGGCTTGCTCTTGTCTTCGTGAGGAGATTGCAATCGGTTCCGTGATTTCTAAACTGTTTTTTTTCTTAAATCCTTTTATGTTAGAAGTTGCATAAAATTCTTGTACTAGCGTATGTTCAGTATGGTTTTTTCTTGGTGTTAACTCGCATGTAAAATACTAGCTCGTAATCTGAAGCGGATGATTAATGATTTGTCAAAATGAAAAAAAAAATGGACAGAAATGTGATTGTCATGCTGCAGGTTGACCCTTTGATCGCACTCTAGGAAGCTGGAAGGTGATGCTGTTCAAGTCGTCGCTGAAGTTTCAGTTGGAGGCCTTGCATTGAGGCTGGAGTTAAAAATATATAGAATTAGTCCACAATTTGTCTAAATTTCTCAATAAGTGATAGACGGATAGTAGGGGATTCTGGATTCTTGTATGTAGGCTGAGTTGTCCAGTGCTATCTTGTATTGTAAGTTGTTGTAATATGAGGTGTATATGATAACTTGCCCACCCAGTGAGATAATCAATTTCATAAGAGATGCGGTGCTACTATGTGTTTACATTTTACCTTGGATATTTCTTCCATTTTAAAAAAAAAAACAGACGAATAAAGTGTTTCAAGTATAGTAGTTGCGTGACGTGGCAATGATTTTTCAAGTAAAATCAAGTGAAAATTTTTGATTCGTCATTTTTATTCTGGACTCACAAAGTACACAACAGAGATTGATATGAGGTCAATTATAGTGGTCACGGTATGATCAGCATAACATCACTCGCTATTTTCTTGGGTGATAAATTGTCATTCCATTCTCTCTAATAAGTAAAAAAAATTGACAATCAATACCATATAGTATATTATAGTAGCAAATTGTACATGGTATAGATATATGAGCTGACTATACAACGATTACAAAATAAAGACAAGCAAATTTTTGAGATCTTCAAGCCCTTTTTTCTTTCATGACACAATCTTGTATTTACCAAATGTAACAGCCCCACTTTTGATACCAGAAAATATGAGTAAAATTTTCACTTTTGCATCTCATTTGCATCATGGCATCCCTCGTTCTATTTGCTTCACATAAAATAATAAGAAACAACAAATAAGAAACCACAGATGGTGATGTGAATGGTGAACAAAATTTCAAATCAACTAAACATATTTGTCCAGGAAGTTCCAACAACAACAAATATAATTGTTGCCAAATTTAATGCTTTTGCAAATTCAAATATTTGGATAAAACCCTAAAATGCAAGAGGGCAATTTCTGAAATGTTACCACATGAGGTAAATTCCAAATGGGCTGCAAATTTTATCACAAGTTCAAAATAATATATTATGGCTCTGTGAATTTTTCCAGATTTTTTAAAACTATTTAAGGGCCTCAATTAAATGCCTAAACTTTGCTGGAATTAAAGAAAATGGAAAAAGGAGAGATCGCTGACAGTGGGTCCCCACTGTCAGCAGCATCGTCACTGTGGCGACAGGGGAAACCCTGGCGCCATGGCCACGCCCACCTTGCCGCCGTGGCCTCTCCACCGCTCCCCCTCGCTCCCTGGCCCCCCCTGGCGCATAAGGAGGCCCTCCCCGACGCGCTGCTCCTCCTCCCCCTCCTTTTTCTCTCCCCTGCCGAAAACCTAGATCGGGCGGAGCCGTGCCCGCCAACCACCCGAGACGCCGACGCACGCCGCCGTCGACACAGGGCTCCCGGAGCAGATCGAGCCGCGCCATCACCTCCGCCTCGTCGCCTTCATCGTCCTCGCCTAAGGAATCGAGCTCGGGAGCTTGGACCCGACGCGTTCTTCCCCATCTTCTTCGCCTCCGGCCGACGACCGCCGAGCTCGATTGCCGCCGTTGCAGCCGTTCCCCTCCACCGACGAGCACCCACCCGCGTCTAGGGTGAGCACGCCGTCCTCCTGGACACCTCTGCCTTCCTCCTCTTCCCCTAGGGCGCTAGATCCACCGTAGCCGTCGTCGGCCGTCCGCCGTCCGTCGTCGCCGGCGCTCCTCCGGTGGCCTTTTGGTCACGCCTCGCCGCCACCTAGGTCGCCTCCACGCGTAGATCACGCTCGTAGCCTCCGTTAGGGCTGGGTCGACTCGTAGCGACGGATGCGTGCACGGCTTGCCGCCGGCCATCGCGCGCGCGCCGGTCCTGGCCGCCCCCGTTCGGTCAAACCTGCAGGTGGGCCGCTGGCCGACGTGGCTTGCCAGCGTGGCTGCTGCCCCACCCGTCTGTCGCTGTGGCTAGCCCGCCTCGGGTGAAAAACGGTTCGGCCTCATTTTCTGGAATTAAAACAAATAACAGAAAATGGATTCAAACTTTGAAATTCCATATCTTTTGAACCATAAGTCCAAAAAAATGCAAATAATATGTCATATTGCTCGGGAGAGAAATTCCTATCTGTTAGTGCCATTGGTTAAATTAATTGACCAAAATAAATTGCCTTTATTTAATAAAAACAGAAATGGCAGATTTAAATCCAATTTTGTAAATTGCATAACTTGAGTTCTACTCATCCAAAAATTATGAATAAGCTCTCAAAATGTTCAGTGAATAATTAACTACAAGTTTATGTCATTTTAGGGAATTTTAGATGCAATGTTGGTGCTGTTTAATAGAAATAGTTACAATGGCAGAATTAAATCATTTATCAAAAATATCATAACTTGTTGAATAATGATTCAAAAATTGCAAATGATATATCAAATTGATCAGCAACTCAAATGCTATCTAGCCATGTTAATTTCACAGTATGAAAATAACTTTTCCTTTGATGTCATTTTCGAATTGGTTTAAAATGATTTAAATCGCATAACCGTTTAAATCACCGTTTCTTCGTCGTTAATCGGAAAATTGCAAACGAAGTACCAAAATGATCAGTAGGACAATACCTATCTAATAATGTCTTTTTCATGCATTTAGGACCCATAATTCAGTACTGGACATTTTGGTTAACAAGGCAATTCACTAAGTTAAATATGGAGTTGTGACCCGTTAATTGCTATATTTAATTTAGGGGTTCCATTTAACTTGTGGGACATGCCCAATATGATTTCAGTGCATAATTTGACCATCTCATCATGATTGTGCATTGCACCTTGTATTCGTGTTATTTATTTCGTTTCCGTTATTGTTGTGTTTCGTTAGATTCCGGAGTCAAGGTTTCACCACAATACCTCGACGATCAACGCGCCCAGTACTATCAGCAAGGCAAGAACTAACCTAACCTTCTTGGCATCTAGCATCCTACTGTTTTATAAACTTATTTTATCCACCATAATATTGCATGCGATTCAAATGTCTCTTTTGATCAAGATATAGAGTATCCTACAAATGCATGTCTTCCCCGAACCATCACATGTTTCCCCTCCTATGAACCATAGGTTTGATGTGTTGGCCGGAGACAAAGATATAATGGATATATTTATATGCTTATCTATGCTTAGCCATGCTTAGTCGTATGCTAGTTGTGTCCGTTGATTAATTCCATATTGATGATGTTGATGGAATGATTCGGGCGTGGTGGATATACGTGATGCTTAATTAAATTGCTAAGAAGGCTGGGATGAGTTTCCATCGGGGATGGTGTTTTGTCTCGTTCCTGCCCCTAGGTGCGAGTTCTTATCTCTTGAACCAAGATCTAGCGTGCTACCAACGGTGGGGGTATGGGCCCCTTACTAACTGAATAACTTGTGCGGGCGTATCCAAGGGTCCTCTAGTTTGCGCTTTCCATTTGCGAGTGTGTGGTCGGTGATGATGATGATGATGATGATGTGATGACGATGGTGGTGGTAGGAGTGGCGATGGGGCAGGGTGTTGAAATAGGCACTGAACTTGTCATGTCGTCACGATGACCCTTGGATAGTCTCATGTGAGGTAAAGATTTAACCGCGCCCGCCCTGCCGGCTTTCCCCGGAAGAGAGCTAATTGTACAGGCAAGGGGTCGGACGGTACCAATGGATAAAAACAGTACACCCCTGCAGGGTTTAATCTTTTCGAAAAGCCGTGTCCGCGGTTATGGACAACTTGGGAATAGATTATGAGATCATAGATAACATTTAACCTAATTGAGATGGCAGCTAGAGGTTGCATAATCAACGTGTGGTAAAGGTTCATTTCCTCGAGGGTGATTCGAGGGAGTGCCTTGGTGGATACGAGTGGTGAATGTTGGTTACTGCTGGTGCAAGGTGACCTGAAGAAGAAAGTTTTACTATCTTATCCCCTTTGAGAAAAACCTTCTGAGTAGTCGGTGCCATGAGTCCTAGTGTTACCCGAAGAAAACTAGCTTTCTGCAAAACCAACTACTTACAGCATTAGAGCCTCCGTCAGCATCGGGCCTATATCGCCCTACTAATTCTTGCGAGTACGTCGTACTCAGCCTTGCTTTGTTGATTATTATTTGTTTCAGATGAGGACGCCACCGGACTGGAAGGTGGGTTCTTTATCGACATCGACGAGTAGTCTGGGGTTCCCAGGTGGCAGCTTGGGACGAATCGGAACAGGTTGGCTGGGATATGTTATTGTAGGCCTCTTAGGCCATAATTTGGATCTTGTTGTTAGACAACTATATTTGCTTTCCGCTTGATGTAATGATGGGTCTGCGACCTCTGATTATGATATTTGCTATCTTTCTCATATATGAGTTGAACTATGATCTCTTGGGTCGTAGAGTCTGTGATGAGCCAGTTGTTCCGCAGTCTTGGTCTCTTAGCTATACGTAAAAGCGATGTCTAAGCTTATGGCATGATCGAGGTGTTGTGTGCCGATGATGTATTCCGAGCACGCCTACCAATGTGTTTTGGCCTGGGATTGGTAAACCCAGTAACCCTCGATTGTGTAGCATGACCGGTTACACAACGTTTCACTATATATCTCTGGGGTCGGGGCGCTACAAGTTGGTATCAGAGCAGGACTGCCTGTAGGAAACCCGTTCTATTGGTCGATGTCGAGTCTAGTTGAAAATTATTTATAACCTAAAAATGAGTTGTGAAAACCTTCTTAGGATTCTTTTTACTTCTTACCCAACTCGCTCTAACTCTGAGTCGTCTTACCTCTATTTGTCTTAAAGTTGGGTCAAAGTTAAGGTTCATCGGGGTTGGGTTTTTACCGTCTAGATAAATTCATGAGTATCATTTCCGTTCCTAACTGTTGAACTGTTCTGTTATTGCTACAGATGACGCGTTCGGGACTTGTTGTCCGTCTGACTCGCTATGAGGGTGTCCGCGGGTTTCCCGCCTTGTTTGCTGCGGCCTTAGCCAGCCAGGGTTGCCCTTGGTACCCTGAGTACTTCGTGTACGAGCAGCACATGCCGTACGGACAGGGGCAATTCTTCTGCGAGGCCCGTGTCCTGACTCCGGATGGAGATGGAGTCCAGCACCAGAGTGTCGGTGTGGGCATGACCGTGGAGCAGGCTGTTCAAGAGGATGCGTTCAACGGCCTCTCCGTGTACCGCGGAGACTGCGACTATTTAGACAACCCGATGTCTGATTTTTACCACTTTCCTGCTGCTGAGGCCGGTCTGGAGGGCTGCTATGTTGCTAGGTACTCAGACCCAGCGACCGAGCCAGATCACGGTCACCGAGCTCTTATCGAGATAGTTAGGGCATTGGACCTTCATGCCCGTCAGTGGTACCTATACACGGTGGCTGCTCGTGATAGTCACCGGAGCACTCTGCTGGCCTTGGAGCCCTATGTCCATGCCGGGATAGTTTCCCCAGATCTCCTCTCGCCGCTATCGATGGAGCTGCCCAATTACATGAGCAGCCCAAGAGTGGGTGACACCATTCCACCGCGTGGGCCTGCTCGAGACACCGGTGGTGTCGTGGTGGGTTGCACGGCATATCCATCAGAGATGGAAAAGAATGCGGGGCAGGCGACGATCGGATGCTCGCGCGGGATTGGGCAACAAACATGCAAACACACGTCAGTTACCCAGGTTCGGGGCCCTCCTCGTGGAGGTAACGCCCCTACGTCCTGCTCTTCTTGTTCTTACTGATTGATCACAAAATCGGGCTACAATGGAGCTCCTTGAGCTGTTTTCGGGTGGTGGCCGGCTGAAGGTCCCAGCCGGCTTGAGGTAGGAGATGATGCTAAGTTGCTTTTTCTTCCCTCATGCGTCTGGCTCGCGCAGGAGGCCCCTGCATGCTTTATATAGGCAGCAGCTAGGGTTTCTGGGTTACAAGGAAGTTACATGTTTGCCCCTATGACATCACTACTCTGTGAGCCGGCTGGAGTCCGTTGTCATGATTGGATACAGGAGATGCCCGACAACGGTTACTCGATCCTGGCCCACTTGTACGGAGCTGTCGGTTGGTACGGCCGGCTTGAGCCTAGCCGGCTGTCCGCCTCCGGGTAGACGAGGCGGCTTGCTTCATCCGGCTGGTTCCAGGCGGCACGCCGCAGCCGGCACTTGCGTAGCCGGCCCATGGAGTTCTGAAGAAATGGACCTCTTAGGGATATCCGGGGTTCATATCCCCGACACTAGCCCCCGAGATCGTGGAGTCTTGCTAGCTTGCTGGGAAGGCTTCTCGATCTTCCCCCCGGTCTTGATCGTCGCGGTTGAGATGTCGAGGTTGGAGTTGGCGCCGGCTGGAACCGAAGCCGGATGGAGCTGAAGCTTGTTCGTGGGGAGGGCCCCACGGGCACTCCTGTCTTTGGTTGTACACTGTCGAAGTAGTTGTTGATTCGTCCGGCTACGTGGAGCCGGATCAATAGGTCTCTGCGGCTCGGAGTGGCCGGCTTGGTGGCTTAGGTCGTGGCTTACGTCAGCCACGTTTCGCCGCTTCGGGGAGCCGTTGGTGTTCTGCCCGAGGCCTGGCGTACGTCGCCTCGGCTTCTCCGGGCAGGATTTTCTGTGGCAACTGCCTGCTTTCGGGATCGTCTGCGGAAAGTGCGGCACGGTTGCCCGCCACGCGGCGTGACAGGCGGGGCGGTTCCGCCTGCCCTGCTTTCAAAGTGGAAAGAGGGGGAACGGCTGGAGATACCGCTCCCCATTCCTATCTCGTCTCCTCCGCTTGCTTCTTGCGCTTCCTAGCTCTTGTTCATCTCCTTTCTTGTGCGTGCCTTCCTCGCATTCGCGTCTCTCGCGACGGGAAACCGAACCTCCATGGCGAGCTCGGGATCATGGATGGGCTCCATCGTGGATGAAGAATACCTCTGGAAGTTCCGCCGGGGCAGGTTCTTGGGGGCGACGGGCGATGTGGAAGCCCGCGTGCCCCCCGAAGGGGAAATTTCGCCAGCGCCCAAGAACGGCGAGGTTGTCGTATTCACCGCGCATCTGGAGCGAGGATTGGGGCTCCCGGTGAGTTCCTTCTTCGCAGAATTCCTGCGTTTCTACGGGCTGCAGCCCCATCATCTGGGGGCGAACTGCATCACCCAACTGTCTTGCTTCGTCACGCTGTGCGAGGCGTACTTGGGCCTCTGGCCCAGCATGGAGATCTTTGGCATGTTCTTCTTCCTGCGGTCTCAAGCGACCGCCGGGGTGCAGCGCGTCTGCGGCAGCGTCTCTATCAGCGCGAGGAATACGCCGCTGCCCAAGATTAGCCTGCCGGAGTCTGTTAAGAAGTGGCAGAACTCCTACTTCTACGTCCGGAATCTCTCGGACGTCGACCGAATCGGCCTTCCGGCCTTCTCCAATGAGCTGCCGGCTTCCAAGTCCTGGCTCCGGAAGCCGCCTGTGGACTCGGCTCTTGAGAGTGTCTTGTTCAACCGGCTGAAGGAGCTGGTGAGGGACGGCCTAACATCCAGGGACCTGACCATGGCGTGGCTGTCGAGGCGGATGTATCCGCTGCAGGCGCGTCCACACAAGATGTGCTTCTACTCCGGCATCCGGGATCCCAGCCGGGCCTACTTGGAGTTGCCGAAGCCAAAGGCCCTCCGTAAATGGGCTTCTCGTCTCGTCACTGACAGGATCGAGGAAGGCTGGGATTTCGGGTGCGATCCTTTCACCCGCTCGGCGCCCGCTCCGGTGGTTAGTCTTTGCTCTCTTGTCCGTCTTCAATTCCTTTGTCCGGCTGCCGCCTGACCTAGTCGGCCTATTGCGCAGCTTTGCGACCTCCAACGGGCGGAAGATTTCGAAGTCGTCTTCGAGCCCGACGTCAGTGGGCCCCTCACCAAGGCGCTGACAGCTTTGCTGGAGGAGAATTCCGCCGATGAACAGGCGGGAGGAGAAACAGATGCCATCGCTGACGAAGAGTCGGGCGGCGGCGGCCGCGCCGGTTCGGACGGGCGCGGTGACTCCACCGAATCGTCCGGTGGGGGCGCCGAGGCTGGTGAAGATGGCGGAGGTGACGATGATGCCGTCCATACCGCAATGAGCCCTGTCCCTTCCGCCAGCTCCGATCCCGATTCGGCAGCCGACCGGGACGAGGACCCCGAGCGTGACGTCCCGCCTCCAGTCTTGCCGCCTCGCGGTAAGTCTCCCGAGCCCGGAGTCGCCGGGCAAACTGATGACGTGACGCGCATGGTAGTGAATCTTTCCAGCAGTTCTGAGCCGGACTCTGAAGGTTCTTCTTCCGTGCCAGCCTCCAAGCCGGCAACGTCCTCCCGCCGGACCAAGGAGTTGGAGGCGGCTGCGCGGAAGAAGGTGGTCCTTACCCGGCGGATCGTGAGGGAGAGGCGGTCGAAGTCGGCCGCCGATGTCGATGCGAACGCCACGCTGCCCAAGCGGAAGGGCGTGTTCGAGAAGCGGGGCGTGCTGCCCGCCAAAAAGTTGGCTTCGACGTCACCCCGGCCTACCACGGCCGGCTTGTCGCCAGCCGGAAGACCGACGGCGGAGACGGTTGTGGCTGAGGCCAGGGCGGATGAGATCATGGCCGAGATCCGGGCCGAGGTCAACGCCAAGATGGCGGAGGAGGATGCCCTGACTGGTGGGGCCAAAGACGAGGTGATTGGTCGTGCTCCCGGTGGTGATTTTATTTATGATTTGAACCCGGGTGATTTGGAGAGGGAGTTTTATGCTCAAACGACGCAAGCTGTTTTGGCTTTGGAGACATCTGACATTGGTATGACCATGGAGCAGCTGCTGGCCTCGAGGGAGGACGAGGAGAGGACGAAGGCGGCGGACATGGAGAGGGCAGAATCCGCCGCCGACAAGACCCGCACCCAGGTGGTTAATCTTTCTCCTCCTATTGTTCTTGGTTATGACTCGGGTATCGAGGATATGGAGAAAGCTATTTACGTGGAGCTGGCGCAGGCGGATTCGATCCGGGCGTCGATGGACGCCCAGGCGGCCGCAAAGCAGCCAGCGGCCGCTAAGGCGGCTGAGGAGAGAGCGGGAGCAAGCGCGGATGCCCGCAAGATCGCGGAGGTCGGTGCTGGGGGTGAAGTGGTGCCAGCTGGCGCGGAGCGGTCGGTTGACGGCTCCGCCATTCCTGCGAAGGGCGTGGAAGTGCCCTCCGGAGGCGTGAAGAGCCCATCCGACGCTGCGCCGTCCCCCCCACCGAAGCGCTTGAGGAGGAGGACGGCTAGAGTCCTGGGCTCGTGTGACGGGTACGCCTTCGTCTCGTGGTGGAAATCTTGTTACTTGTACTTGGTGGTGACGCTTTCCTTAATTCGTAGGGCGCCGCTTCCAATAGCGGGGACGGCAGTTGTCACGGTGGTGGAGTCGGCCTCGGTGCCTGCTACCGAGGCCCCTGCGGCGCAAGCGGCTAACCCGCCTTCAGAAGCGGCGACGGTGACGGCGGACGTGGGGGTGGTCGACCCGATGTCGACGAGCGCTGTTCATCCCGTGGTCGACTCCACCCTTCCACCTCCGGCTGGTGGCGCCGAGGCGTCGGTGGACGCCTTCCAGATAGTTCCTCGGCCCGGCGCCGGGGCCGGGTATCTCGCCTTCCCTACTCCTTCCTCGGTGGTGGCCGAGACGGCCAAGGGCAAGGCCATTGAGGAGGCGACGGCTTCGCTCCCTGGTCCTCGCCAGTCGATCTTAGTGTCTTCTCCGCCATACTCCGGGCCGGTGCCGGCTCGGCCCGACGCGTCGGGGAGGATTCCCCTTGCCGCGCTGGCGGAGCAGACGGCCAGGGAGAACCTGGCCAACGTAACTTTGCTCTGCTCCTCCGTCGAGCAAGGCTTTGCCGAGGCGGCTAAAGAGGCGGCATTGCTCAAACGAGAGCTTGAGGCGGCTAAAGGTTTAGCTTTCTTCCCTGCTCGCGTTCTGTCTTGTTATTCGGCATTTTTCTCTTGCGTGTCTTGGTTTGACGATGGTCCAAACTCTTCAGGCGACGCCACATCCCGTGCTGGCTTGGAGAAGCAACTGAAGGAAAAGGACGCCGCCTTGACCTCGTCCAAGGCCGATCTCCTGGCGGCGGAAAAAGTGTCGGAGGAGCGCCGCCTCGAGGTCGTCCGGCTGGGCAAGGAGGCGACGAAACTGCGGGAAGCTGACCGCCGGAAACAGAGCGAGATTGAGTCTCTCCGCGGGAATGCGACCGAGCTGAGGGATCTGCTGAAGGCTTCCGTCGAGAACAGCGACAAGGTCGTCCAGGCGGCCAAGGCGCGCGAGCTTGAGCAGGAACAGCTGGTGGGCGGCCTGGTTAAGGATGTCGAACGCGTGAACGAGTTGATCCTCGGTAAGTGGAGTCTCCTTTCTCCTTGATTTCTTGCTTGGGGTCTTCTACTCGGCCTCACTGGTTTGAAATGCAGGCCTTTATCCTGAGGTTGACGCGCAAATTCAAAGATATGCTGCCTGGGCTCATTCTCGGCCGGAGTCTTCCGATGCCGCTATCGGTTCTGCTCCGACAGCCGTCTCCCATCTTCTTCGATTCGGCCAGGAGTTCAATCGGTTGAAGGAGGCAGCCGGCAGCGTGCTTGAGAACCTGTGGCCGGATGCTCCCTTGCCAGCCGCTCTCCACGATTTATCTACTCGGCTTGAAGGGGCACCAATTGGCATCAACGAGCAGGTGGAGATGGCGGCGCGCGGAGGCACCGACATGGCACTGGCGTTGGTGAAGTCGTGGTATCCTGGCGTGCAGATGAGCAACCTGTTGAATGGCTTCCGCACTGGAACATCCCTCGCGAGCCTGCGTCCGGAAATCGCCATAGCCTCAGGGCGAGTCGCCGAGGCTGTGGACTTGACTGATCTTGTGCCTGCTGAACCGTCCTCGGCGCCGCAGCCAGCTGAAGATACTGGAGCCGGCGAAACCGCTGCTGCTACCGATGCTGCTACCGCCTGATTTACTTGTTTCCCCGGGATGCCGGGTGTAGTTGTCGTTCTGTGCCATTAACTGTCCTGTCACGTTACTCGCCTTGTTATTTTGGGCACCTTTGAAGATTGTCTTTGTAAAGATTCGCTATTCTGCTCCCTGCCGTGATCTGTTATCATAAGTGTCGTTTTCTCTGAGACTGCTGGGCCTTTGTACCGGGGTTCGTGTTTGTTTTGGTGATGATAATCACCATGCCTAGCCCCCGAATTTTGGGCCGGCTTGAGCATCTAGCCGGGTCAAAATTTCACATTTTTTGTTCGCCTTTCGCTTTTCTTCTGTCGTCGTTATGTCATGCAGCCCCCGAGTCCGTGACTTGGGGTGATTTAGATATGCGTCCGGGTCTGCGGAGCCGGCTTGCCGGTGCGCAGCCCCCGGGTATTTTTATGCCGGCTGTTGGCTTGGCAGCCCCCGAGTCCGTGACTCGGGGTGATTTATATGTTCGTCCGGGTCTGGGCGGCCGCCTTGGCGGGTGCACAGCCCCCGGGAATCTTTATGCCGGCTGACGGCTTGGCAGCCCCCGAGTCCGTGACTCGGGGTGATTTATATGTTCGTCCGGGTCTGGGCAACCGGCTTGGCGGGTGCGCAGCCCCCGGGAATCTTTATGCCGGCTGACGGCTTGGCAGCCC
Source organism: Puccinellia tenuiflora (assembly GCA_012064385.1). Taxonomy (NCBI): domain Eukaryota; kingdom Viridiplantae; phylum Streptophyta; class Magnoliopsida; order Poales; family Poaceae; genus Puccinellia; species Puccinellia tenuiflora. Next base: position 120,913 of record QRDG01001946.1, read on the forward strand.
CCGAGTCCGTGACTCGGGGTGATTTACATGTTCGTCCAGGTCTGTGCAGCCACCTTGGCGGGTGCGCAGCCCCCGGGAATCTTTATGCCGGCTGACGGCTTGGCAGCCCCCGAGTCCGTGACTTGGGGTGATTTACATGTTCGTCCGGGTCTGTGCAGCCGGCTTGGCGGGTGCGCAGCCCCCGGGAATTTCTTGCCGGCTGACGGCTTGGCAGCCCCCGAGTCCGTGACTTGGGGTGTTTTATATATTCGTCCGGGTCTGTGCAGCCGGCTTGGCGGGTGCGCAGCCCCCGGGAATTTCTTGCCGGCTGACGGCTTGGCAGCCCCCGAGTCCGTGACTTGGGGTGTTTTATATATTCGTCCGGGTCTGGGCAGCCGGCTTGGCGGGTGCGCAGCCCCCGGGAATTTCTTGCCGGCTTGGCAGCCCCCGGGTCCGTGACTCGGGGTGATTTACATGTTCGTCCGGGTCTGTGCAGCCGGCTTGGCGGGTGCGCAGCCCCCGGGAATTTCTTGCCGGCTGACGGCTTGGCAGCCCCCGAGTCCGTGACTTGGGGTGTTTTATATATTCGTCCGGGTCTGGGCAGCCGGCTTGGCGGGTGCGCAGCCTCCGGGAATCTTTATGCCGGCTGACGGCCTGGCCTTGCCTCCTTGGCTTCTGTGCGTGGACCCGATTGCAGTTACTGAAGAGTCTTGTCATCTGGGTTTCGTTGCCACGTGTAGATCGTGGGATCGTGGGTGACGGTTGGGTCTCCCATGTTGTCTTCCGCTTCTGCTATAAATCTCGACCGTTCTCTTCCTTCTCACTTACGCTTTCTTGCTCTCCCTCCACCTTCCTCCTATTGTTCCCTCACAGGTTTGCCATGGTGAAGTCTGAGCCTTTGGATGTTGCAGCTGAGGAGACCGTCGCTGCGCCTCCGGCGAAACGTCCTCGCGGCCGTCCCCCCAAGAGAGGCGGTCGAGGGCGGGGAAAGACGGTCACCTTCGCTGCCGCCGGTAGCAGCGCTGGCCGCGGCACGGGCGACAGCCGCGCTGGCTCAAAGAAGACTGGTGCTGTCGGTGGCGTCAGCGGCGCCGGCGTTGGTCGTGGCAAGAACCTCCTTGTTCTTCACGACTCGTCGAGCGAGGAGGAAGCCACCCCTGTTCTTCCCCCTCCGGGTTTTGACCCGATTCCTAAGTATGCTTCTGTTGCCGCTGACAACGGGGAAGACAGCGCGGAGCTGTCTTCCGCCTCCTCCGATTCCCTGGAGAATCCACGGCGCCCGGCCTGGGGTGTGTTCCCGATCGAGGAATTCCTCATGATCCTGCATTCGTCAGTTACTGGGCCGGTGCAGAGGCTTCCTGGTGCCTTCGCCGACGCGCTGCCGGGCGTTGGCCACTTCAAGTTCAAGCTCTTCCGTGAGGGTGCCTCCCAGGGTCCCTGGAATGCAACCGTCCAGTTCACCTCCCAGGTGGAGGGTAATGCTGTTGTCAACAGGGTGGAGTTCGTCAGGGGTTGGGACGAGTTCGCTGACTTCTACGAGCTTGAAGCCGGCTTCATTCTCTGCTTCCGTCTTCGGTGTGACAAAGGCGTCTTCTTCGTGAAGGTGTTCGACGGCACCCTCTGCATCAAGCACTGGGTTGGCAAGAAGATAGGTGGATCCGGGAAGACGACGGGTGCCGCTTAGGGAGCTCTCTGCCGGCTCGACCTTGTAGTTGCGCGGGGAAGGTCCGCCTGTGGACTTCCCTTTTTTGTTTTGTTGTTCGGCCTCTATCTGTAATGCCTTGCTCTTGATGTTTAATGCTACTTGCTTTTGTTCCTGTACTTGTTTGCTTGTGCGCAATTTTCATTTCTTGCTCGTCGGGCCTGTGTCCGGCTTGGGCTCTCGAAGCCGGTTGGCGGCGTTTTCGCGCGTGAAATGAAATGACGAAGCGATTAGCTTGCTATTTTGATCACGGAGAATACTTTTACTATGCTTATCTCAATTTCACACTCGCCTGTAGCCTTTCCTGCCGCCGTTCGTGTGCACTTCACCGTCTAGCGGGATCATGCACACTACTATAACGCTAGGATCCGGTTTGTTAGGCCAGAGTTTTCTCAGCCGGTAACGACTTCTACTTCTTACGTCTTTCGCATACACTCAGCCTCCAGCTTATTCTCTTGCCGGACTTAACCGGATTCGAAGAGTTAGCCGTTTAGTGTTGTGCAGCTAGTCATCCGTAATAAGAGACGCGGTTGCCGACTGCCGGCTTGGCCGAGTTTATGGAACATTATTATTTCAGCCGGCAATGCTTCCCTTTATGCGTTTTTCACGTTGTTGGCCCCCTCCAGCTTGTTCTCTTGCCGGCCTTAACCGGATTCGAAGAGTTAACCGTTTAGGGGTTAGTCACGCTACACGGCCGCTAAAGGCAACTTGCCGGCTGCCGGAAAGGAAATGCAGAAAGGATTGCGAAAAACTGCTCATGTTTTGATCATTCTCATTTCTTTTATTGATAGCATGGGTGATACATACATTGTTCTTTCTCAAGTGTAGAATCGACGCAAGAGTGACGCGTTCCATGGCCTTTCCGTTTCATCGCCTTCCTTGTCCATCGTATCCTTCTTGTGCTCGCGGGCGTCGATCAAGTAGTAGGCGTTGTTGATGAGCGCTTTGCTGACGATGAATGGTCCTTCCCACGGCGATGACAACTTGTGCATGTTTTTAGTGTCCTGGATGAGCCGGAGCACGAGGTCGCCTTCGCGAAAGTGGACGTGCCTGATGCGCCGACTGTGGTAGTTGCGTAGTTGTTGCTGGTACATCGCCGACCTTGATTCGGCAAGCTGGCGTGCTTCCTCGAGCAGGTCCATTCCATCTTCGTAGGCTTGCTTAGCTTGTGCCTCCGTGTATAGCACGATCCGGGGTGCGTCGTGCTCGATGTCTGTTGGCATGACGGCTTCAGCTCCGTGGACGAGGAAGAAGGGGGTGAAGCCGGTTGAGCGGTTCGGGGTTGTCCTTAGACTCCAGAGGACGGAAGGTAGTTCCTCTTCCATGCGCCGGCTGCGCGCTCGAGCGGTTCGAGCAGCCGAGGCTTAATGCCGGATAGGATGAGGCCGTTTGCTCGCTCGACCTGCCCGTTCGACTGCAGGTGCGCGACGGAGGCCACGTCGAGCCGGATGCCGGCCCTGCCGCAGAACTTGGCAAATTCCCCCTTGACGAAGTTTGTCCCGTTGTCCGTGATGATGCTGTTGGGGTAGCCGAAGCGGTAGATGATGCTTTTGAAGAACTTGACTGCTGTTGGTCCGTCCAGTTTCTTGATCGGCTTGGCTTCAATCCATTTCGTGAACTTGTCGACCGCTACCAGCAGGTGTGTCATGCCTCCACTGGATCTCCTCAGTGGCCCAACCATGTCGAGCCCCCAGACGGCAACGGCCAGGTAATAGGAATTGTCTTGAGTGCCAAAGCCGGCGTGTGCTTCTGCGTTGCTAATTGTTGGCAGCCGTTGCAGAGTCGGACCAGCTGGTTCGCGTCTGCCAGCGCAGTTGGCCAATAGAATCCGTGCCTGAACGCCTTAGCCACAATTGCCCTGGAGGACGCATGATGACCGCATTCGCCTTGATGGATCTCCTTGAGGATCCTGATTCCTTCTTCTTGGCTCACGCATCGCTGGAACATTCCAGATACACTGCGCTTGTATAACTCGTTGTTGATGATGGTTGTAAGCACTTGCCCGGCGTTTGATTTGCCTGGCGATGAGCTCATCCGCCGGGAGCTCGTTGTTGGCGAGGTAGGCGAGGAAGGGTTGGGTCCATGGTGGCGCCGCTTCGATGACGAGGACCTCGACGGATTCCGTCTCGCCTGGAGCCGGCCCAGCCGACTCCGTGCCCGGCGGCATCCGGATGGAATCGGAGCCGGGACACGGCGTGATGGATGGTTTTGTAGAGCTTCTCGAGGGCGACGCCGGGTGGGATTTCCTCGCGAAGAGAGCCAATGTTCGCCAGGGTGTCGGCTGCCTCGTTGTTGGAGCGGTGGATGTGGTGGAACTCGCATCCTTCGAAGCATCCCGCGAGCTGCTGGACGAAGAAGCGGTAGGCGGCCATGTTGGGGTCCTTGGCGTCCCAATGACCAGTGGTCTGCTGGACCACCAAGTCGGAGTCGCCGTAGCAGAGGATTCGCTTGATGTTCATAGCCTTGGCGAGCTTGAGGCCGTGCGCGAGAGCTTCATACTCAGCTACGTTGTTGGACGCCGTGAAGTGGATCTGTAGCACGTATTCGAGTCGGCCCCCCTTGGGTGAGGTGAGGACGACTCCGGCGCCGAGTCCCCAGTATCTTTTGGAACCGTCGAAGTGCATGAGCCAATGCTCGCCGGAATCGGGTGGCGGCGGTATGTGATCCGTCTCCGTCCAATCGGCAAGAAAGTCTGCCAGCTCCTGCGACTTGATCGCTGTTTCTCTTGTCGTATTCGACTCCGTGCGCCGTCAGGTTGATCGCCCATTTCGCAACTCTGCCGGTTGCGTCCTTTGTTGCCTATGATCTCGGCAAGCGGAGCGTCACTTATCACCTTGATCGGGTGCTCTTGAAAGTAATGCTTCAGCTTCTTCGTTGCCATGTACACGCCGTATACGAGCTTCTGGTAATGCGGGTAGTTTTGCTTTGACTGCGAGAGCACCTCGCTGAGGTAGTAGACTGGCCGCTGAACCGGCCGCTGCTTGCCGGGTTCGTCTCGTTCCACCACTAGGACCACGCTGACGACTCGATTGGAGGCGGCAATGTACATGAGCATGGGCTCCTTTGGAGCCGGAGGTGCCAGGACCGGGGTGGTGGCCATCGCCCGCTTGAGCTCCAGACGAACTTGTCCATTTTCTTCAGTAAGTGGTAGAGCGGGAGAGCCTTCTCCCCGAGCCGGCTGATGAAGCGGCTAAGGGAAGCTAAGCAACCGGCGAACTTCTGGATGTCCTTGACGCTTCTCGGTTGTCGCATGTTGTCGATGGCGGCGATTTTCTCCGGGTTGTCCTCGATCCCTCGTGCCGATACAAGGTAGCCGAGTAGCTGTCCGGCTGGAACGCCGAACACGCATTTCTCCGGATTGAGCTTCATTTGGAAGCGGCGGAGGTTGTCGAAGGTTTCCTTGAGGTCGAGGAGGAGGGTATGCTTCTCCTTGGTCTTGATGACGACGTCGTCGACGTAGGCGTGCGCGTTGCGACCGATTTGGTCGTGCAAGCATTTCTGCATGCAGCGCTGGTATGTTGCTCCCGCGTTCTTCAAGCCGAACGGCATAGTGGTGTAGCAGTACGGGCCGTATGGGGTGATGAAGGCGGTCTTGAGCTGGTCGTCCGGATTCAGCGGAATTTGGTGGTAGCCGGAGTAGGCGTCGAGGAGGGAGAGGAGGTCGCAGCCGGCCGTGGAGTCGATCACTTGGTCGATGCGCGGCAATGCGAAGGGGTCTTTAGGGCAAGCCTTGTTGAGGTGGGTGTAGTCGATACACATCCGCCATTTCTTGTTCTTCTTTTCCACCATACCGGATTGGCTAGCCACTCCGTGTGTTGCACTTCTTTGATGAACCCGGCCGCGAGTAGCCGGGCTATTTCTTCTCCTATCAGCTGTCTTCTTCCTTCCGCGAACGTCGCAGGGACTGTTTTACCGGCTTGGCGTCTGGCCGGACGTGAAGAGAGTGCTCGGCGAGTTCCCTCGGCACACCAGGCATGTCCTTGGGGGACCACGCGAAGATGTCCCGGTTCTCACGGAGGAACTCGACGAGCGCGCTTTCCTATTTGGGGTCCAGGCTCGCCCCGACGGAGACGAACTTGGACTTGTCGTTGTCGTCGAAGTAGATCTTCTTTGTGTCCCGGGCCGCCTGGAAGTTCGACTCGCCAGCCGGCTTGGCCGACTCCGGGATCTCCAGCTTTTCCTCGCTAGCCTTGCGCTTGAATTGCTTCATCTCCTCGTTGCAGACCATGGTCTCGGCCACCTTGCGCTGTCGGAGGCGCATGCGATGGAGCGTTTATAGTCTCCGGCGACGGTGATGATCCCGCGTGGGCCTGGTAGCTTCATCTTGAGGTAAGCGTAGTGGGGTACCGCCATGAACTTGGCGAGCGCCGGCCGCCCGAGGATGGCGTGGTAGGCGCTGGAGTGGTTGACCACCTCGAAGGAGATGGTCTCGCGGCGGTGGTTGCTCTTGGTGCCGAATAGGACGTCCAGCCCGATGAGGCCCATGGACGAGCCGGCTCGCCCCGGCACGATGCCGTGGAAGACCGTCCGGCTCGGCGTCAAGCTGGACTCGGAGACGCCCAGCTTCTCCAGCGTGTCACGGTAGAGGATGTTGATGCTGCTGCCCCGTCAATGAGGACGCGTGAGAAGGTGCAAGCGCGCTTGGTGGAGATGATCATGGGCTCCAGGACTAGAGCATAGCCGCCTGGGTTGGGCATCAGTTCCGGGTGGTCGGCGGTCCCACGTGATCGGCTCCTGCGACCAGTTGAGGTACTGGGGGACAGGTGGAACCACCGCGTTCACCTCCTTGAACCGTTCGCGCCGGCTTCGCTTGTCGTCGCGCTCGCTGACGAATACGATGTAGGCGGCATCCGGATTCTGGTAGCCGTCTGGACCCTTGGAGGCGGAGCCGGAAGGCGTTCCCTTTCTCTTCGCGTTGGCGATCATCGCGATTCCTGTCTTCGCGTCGTCTGTCGTCGCGTCCTCGATCGTCCCGTCCGGCTTCATCCCGAGGCGGAGGCGGGTTTCGCCGCTCGTACGGTGGCGGCCTTGGGCGTCCAAGGGTGCATTGCCTGACGGTGTGGTTTGCTGGCCGGTCGCCATGGTTCCGGCACGGTTGATCGAGCATGTAGTCGTAGTTGTTCCTTGCCCTTGTCCGGCGCATGTCGCCGCTGTCCTCATCGGCGGTTGTCGAAGCCTCCTGCCGGCCTTCCCTCGGTCGTAGCGACGACCTTGGACTCGACGCGGTCGTCTGCGGACTTGCGCTTGCCGGCCGCGTCGGAATCGCCGGGTCGATTTTCCTCCTTCTTGGTTTCCGTCCGGCTGCGGCGTGCAGCCGGCTCCGTCGTGATGATTCTTCCGGCTTCGTCGAGTCGGATCGGGTTGGTCATGCCCGCGTCGGCGGGTGGCGTACTCGTCGGCGATTGCCATGAGTTCTGCCATGGTCTTGGGCTCTTCCTCAGGAGCCGGTGCTTGAGCAGCGTCTGATCTCGGCAGCCTTGGATGAAGTACTGGACGGCTTGGAGCTCGAGTACTCCTCGCAGGAGTTGCGAAGGCTTGTCCACCGGGTGAGGTAGGCTCGGTCCGACTCGCCGTCCTTCTGCTTGCACAGCGCGAGCAGCTGTGCGTTGCCAGGGCGCAAGTAGGTGCCGGTGAAATTGCGGTTGAACACTTCCTCGAAGTCCAGCCAGCTGTTGACGCTCTCCTTCGGAAGGCTGTTGAGCCAAGTCCGTGCTGATCCCTGGAGCATGAGTGGCACGTAGCGCACGGCTACCCGCTTGTTGCCGCCTGCGATGTTGACCGCCGTGACGTAGTCGGCGAGCCAGTCTTCCGGCTTCGGGTGCCGTTGTACTTGGGTGTGTCCCTGGGGAGAGTGAATCCCTTCGGGAATCGCTCGCTCCGGATGCGGGGTCCGAAACAGCGATGAGCAGCGATGTCTCTTCCTCGATGATGCTTGACAGCTTGAGCACGTCGATGNCAGACGAACTTGTCCATTTTCTTCAGTAAGTGGTAGAGCGGGAGAGCCTTCTCCCCGAGCCGGCTAATGAAGCGGCTAAGGGAAGCTAGGCAACCGGCGAACTTCTGGATGTCCTTGACGCTTCTCGGTTGTCGCATGTTGTCGATGGCGGCGATTTTCTCCGGGTTGGCCTCGATCCCTCGTGCCGATACAAGGTAGCCAAGTAGCTGTCCGGCTGGAACGCCGAACACGCATTTCTCCGGGTTGAGCTTCATCTGGAAGCGGCGGAGGTTGTCGAAGGTTTCCTTGAGGTCGAGGAGGAGGGTATGCTTCTCCTTGGTCTTGATGACGACGTCGTCGACGTAAGCATGCGCGTTGCGACCGATCTGGTCGTGCAAGCATTTCTGCATGCAGCGCTGGTATGTTGCTCCCGCATTCTTCAAGCCGAACGGCATGGTGGTGTAACAGTACGGGCCGTAGGGGGTGATGAAGGTGGTCTTGAGCTGGTCGTCCGGGTTCAGCGGAATTTGGTGGTAGCCGGAGTAGGCGTCGAGGAGGGAGAGGAGGTCGCAGCCGGCCGTGGAGTCGATCACTTGGTCGATGCGCGTCAATGCGAAGGGGTCTTTAGGGCAAGCCTTGTTGAGGTGGGTGTAGTCGATACACATCCGCCATTTCTTGTTCTTCTTTTCCACCATTACCGGATTGGCTAGCCACTCCGTGTGTTGCACTTCTTTGATGAACCCGGCCGCGAGTAGCCGGGCTATTTCTTCTCCTATCAGCTGTCTTCTTCCTTCCGCGAAGCGTCGCAGGGATTGTTTTACCGGCTTGGCGTCTGGCCGGACGTGAAGAGAGTGCTCGGCGAGTTCCCTCGGTACACCAGGAATGTCCTTGGGGGACCACGCGAAGATGTCCCGGTTCTCACGGAGGAACTCGACGAGCGCTTTCCTATTTGGGGTCTAGGCTCACCCCCACGGAGACGAACTTGGACTTGTCGTTGTCGTCGAAGTAGATCTTCTTTGTGTCCTGGCCGCTTGGAAGTTCGACTCGCCAGCCGGCTTGGCCGACTCCGGGATCTCCAGCTTTTCCTCGCTAGCCTTGCGCTTGAATTGCTTCATCTCCTCGTTCCAGAGCATGGTCTCTGCCACCTTCGCGCTATCGGAGGCGCAGGCGATGGAGCGTTTGTAATCTCCGGCGACGGTGATGATTCCGCGTGGGCCTGGTAGCTTCATCTTGAGGTAAGCGTAGTGGGGTACCGCCATGAACTTGGCGAGCGCCGGCCGCCCGAGGATGGCGTGGTAAGCGCTGGAGTGGTCGACCACCTCGAAGGAGACGGTCTCGCGACGGTGGTTGCTCTTGGTCCGAATAGGACGTCCAGCCGAATGAGGCCCATGGACGAGCCGGCTCGCCCCGGCACGATGCCGTGGAAGACCGTCCGGCTGGGTGTCAAGCTGGACTCGGAGACGCCCAGCTTCTCCAGCGTGTCACGGTAGAGGATGTTGATGCTGCTGCCCCCGTCGATGAGGACGCGCGAGAAGGTGCAAGCGCGTTTGGTGGAGATGATCATGGGCTCCAAGACTAGAGCATAGCCGCCTGGGTTGGGCATCAGTTCCGGGTGGTCGCGGCGGTCCCACGTGATTGGTTCCTGCGACCAGTTGAGGTACTGGGGGACAGGTGGAACCACCGCGTTCACCTCCTTGAACCGTTCGCGCCGGCTTCGCTTGTCGTCGCGCTCGCTGACGAATACGATGTAGGCGGCATCCGGATTCTGGTAGCCGTCTGGACCCCTTGGAGGCGGAGCCGGAAGGCGTTCCCTCCTTTCTTCTTCGCGTTGGCGATCATCGCGATCCCTGTCTTCGCGTCGTCTGTCGTCGCGTCCTCGATCGTCCCGTCCGGCTTCATCCCGAGGCGGAGGCGGGTTTCGCCGCTCGTACGGTGGTGGCCTGGGGCGACCGAGGGTGCATTGCCTGACGGTGTGGTTTGCTGGCCGGTCGCCATGGTTCCGGCACGGTTGATCGAGCATGTAGTCGTAGTTGTTTCTTGCTCTTGTCCGGCGCATGTCGCCGCTCGTCCTCATGCGGCGGTTGTCGAAGCCTCCTGCCGGCCTTCCCTCGGTCGTGGCGACGACCTTGGACTCGACACGGTCATCTGCGGACTTGCGCTTGCCAGCCGCGTCGGAGTCTCGCCGGGTCGATTTTCCTCCCTCTTGGTTCTCCGTCCGGCTGCAACGTGCAGCCGGCTCCGTCATGATGATTCTTCCGGCTTCGTCGAGTCGGATCGGGTTGATCATGCCCGCGTCGGCGGTGGCGTACTCGTCGGCGATTGCCATGAGTTCTGCCATGGTCTTTGGGCTCTTCCTCAGGAGCCGGTGCTTGAGCAGCGTCTGGTCTCGGCAGCCTTGGATGAAGTACTGGACGGCTTGGAGCTCGAGAACTCCCTCGCAGGAGTTGCGAAGGCTTGTCCATCGGGTGAGGTAGGCTCGGTCCGACTCGCCGTCCTTCTGCTTGCACAGCGCGAGCGGCTGTGCGTTGCCGGGCGCAAGTAGGTGCCGGTGAAATTGCGGTTGAACACTTCCTCGAAGTCCAGCCAGCTGTTGACGCTTTCCTTCGGAAGGCTGTTGAGCCAAGTCCGTGCTGATCCCTGGAGCATGAGTGGCACGTAGCGCACGGCTACCCGCTTTTTGCCGCCAGCGATGTTGACCGCCGTGACGTAGTCGGCGAGCCAGTCTTCCGGCTTCGCGGTGCCGTTGTACTTGGGTGTGTCCCTGGGGAGGGTGAATCCCTTCGGGAATCGCTCGCTCCGGATGCGGGGTCCGAAACAGCGATGAGCGCGATGTATTCTTCCTCGATGATGCTTGACAGCTTGAGCACGTCGATGCGGTGGCGTGCGTCGTCGCTGGTTTCGGGTCCCAGCGGCCCCAGGCGTTCGTCGATGGTGACCTTGTGGCCAACTCGCTCCTTGACGTTCCGTCCGGCTCGAGGCTCACTCCGGTTGCCGTCTTTGCGTCGTCCAGCCGGATCGCGGCCGTGATCACAAGGATGCGAGCTCGCGCTCCCCTCGCGATGGACTCGCGGTTGCTTGTCCTTCGCCCTTCCGCGGCTCGTGGATGACGCCTCTGCGCCTTGCTTGGACTTGCCGGCTGCATCGTAGCCTGGAGGCGGCTCATGATGCCCCTTGCTCGCCGTTGCCTCCGTTTCTCGCTGCTGCCGGTTGGCCGTGTTGATGAGTTGTCGCACCCGGCGCATTTGTTGGTGTAGTTCTTCGCCTTGGAGATAGGGTAGCTCGGCGGCCGCTGCTTCCGCCGCCCTCATGTTTTGCGTAGGACAGCTGTACTCGGGGAAGCTGAGGTCGGTGAGTTCATGCGCCTGGCCGGCACGGTTCATGGCGCCACCAAGATCTCCTCCTTTGCGCCTAACTTCATTCAGCTTCTCCGCATTGCGGTCCGCCTGCTCGAAGCCATGTGCAGAGTTGTATTCGCGAATCGTGGCGCTGAGCCGGCGCTGTGTCGACGCGAGGTTTAGCGCCTTGTCGTAGATCTGCTGTCGCATCCTCTCGAGTTCAGCCGCCGCCTTGACTGGATCAGCACTCGGCGCGATGGGGGTGCTTAGCAGCTCGAAGTCGGCCTCCAGGTTGCGCTGGTAGCGCGAAGGTTCGCCAGCTTCATGAACAGTAGTGGTGACGGGGCCTCCTGCCGCCGCGTGCTCGACCATGTGCACCTCGGCGTAGACGTTGAGCTTGGTGACGTCGCGGTCTGCGTCGCCGGAGTTGAGGTAGCCGAAGGCGGAGTCGTCGTTGCAGGTGCTGGCGTCGAAGATCGAAGGAGCCAAGCTCGAGTACACCACCTCCGGGTACTCCTGAGCGGCGACGGCGACGTAGACGTGGAAATCACCAAGGGTGACGACGGTTCCTCCGCTGGTGACGTCCACGTCGGCGAAGCTTCCGGTGTTGTCGAGGACGCAGCCGATGGAGCCGATGGAGAGCACGAGGCCGGAGACGATCCGCCGATCACTTACGGTCCGGGATCCCGCGCAGAACGTGACTCCGGTCGCCGCGAGCCCCACGGTGGGCGCCAAATGTCGTGGTGGGTAGCACGGCATATCCATCAGAGATGGAAAAGATTGTGGGGCAGGCGACGATCGGATGCTCGCACGGGATTGGGCAACAAGCACGCGAACACACGCTAGTTACCCAGGTTCGGGGCCCTCCTGGTGGAGGTAGCACCCCTACGTCCTGCTCTTCTTGTTCTTATTGATTGATCACAAAATCGGGCTACAATGGAGCTCCTTGAGCTGTTTTCGGGTGGCGGCCGGCTGAAGGTTCAAGCCGGCTTGAGGTTGAAGATGATGCTATCTGTCTCCTCACGTGATTCTTCCTCTGTGTGTCTCTCTCTGCCCCGCGCAGGAGGCCCCTGCATGCTTTATATAGGCAGCAGCTAGGGTTTCTGGGTTACAAGGAGGTTACATGTTTGCCCCTATGACATCACTACTCTGTGAGCCGGCTGGAGCCCGTTGTCATGATTTGGTACAGGAGATGCCCGACAACGGTTACACGATCCTGGCCCACTTGTACAGAGCTGTCGGCTGGTACTGCCGGCTTCAGCCTAGCCGGCAGTCCGCCTCCGGGTTGATGAGGCGGCTCGCTTCACCCGGCTGGTTCCAGGCGGCACGCCGTAGCCGGCACTTGCGTAGCCGGCCCATGGAGTTCTGAAGAAATGGACCTCTTTAGGATATCCGGGGTTCATATCCCCGACAGCAGCGGAGGACGAGGCAGCGACCGAGGCCGCACGAGCCTAGGAGAGGCCAGACGAGGCGGAGGCCCAAGAGGCCACCGTGGAGGCACCTCCGGAGGAAGAGGCCTCCATAAGAGGGGCTGACGAGCCCGAGGACGCGGCTGGCACGGCTACCACAGGAGGGGATGAATCTGCCCCCGGAGGGCAGGAGGAGGAAACACCTCCGGAGCCCACGGACGCCGGAGCCGAGGATGAGAGGACGCCCAGCCCCCAGAGGGCTCCTGACGCGGGCGACGAAGGAGGCTACAACACGAGCCCCCATGTCACATCAGGAGCCACTGTGAGGCCGAGGCAAGGTGCCTCGGGTACCTCGCCAAGCGTCGAGGCCTCTGCACCCCGCGGCGATGCGGGGACCTTGGCACTGCGGGAGCCGCGCCGTCACACAGCTCGCCGCAGCTCCGTCTTCAGTCAAGCGCAGCAGACGCTCGACAAGCTGGAGACGCAGTACACCGAAGAAGAACTCGCTAGGGCGAAGGAGCGGGCGGAGCTTGACGAAGCCTGGGCCCTCCTCCGTGAGAGGGTGGAGAGCTGCCGCCGGCAGGATGCGGTAGCCCGGGCGGCGCGCGAAGAGGCGATGCACTTCGCCAAGGAGACCCGCGACAACATGAAGCGGGAGGCGGCGGAGACCATGGAGCAACTGGACGCCGTGCGGGAGGCGCTCGAGGCAGAAACCGCCTCCAAGCAACAGGAGATTGCGGCCACGGATCAAAAATTCATCATGGACTCTAAAGTCATGGAGGACAGCTTGAAGGAGCTCCGCGAGAGGCTGGACGCTCGCGGGGAGCAGCTGACACCGCTCGAAGCGGAGCTGACGCGACTCCAGGGAGAGCTCTCCCCATGTGAGGAGGAATTGCGCCAACGCGAGGAGCAGGTCCAGCAGCTCGAGAAGGACCAGGCCACCCGCGAGGAGGAACTGCGGGCTCGCGAGGGTCAGGTGGCCAAGGACGAGGCCACTTACGCGGAGCACCTCGAGAAGGCCAACGCCGACCTCACGGCGAAGCAGAAGAAAATGCAGGAGGAGGCCGACGACAGGGTCAAGCTCATCCGCCAAGATCTCTCCAACAGAGTTTCGGCGAGAAGGCCAAGAAGCAGGAGGAGCGTTTCATGACGAAGCGCAATGAGCTCCAGCACCGCATCAAGGGGCTCGAGAAGGGGGAGAAGAAGATGGCCTCCGGCCTTCAGAGCGCTAGGGACGCTCAGGCTCGCGCGGAAGAGAAGGTCGCCGCCCTAGAAAAGGACCTGAGCGAGCTCCACAGCAGGTGGGGCCGGTTGCAGACGCCGCGGAGGAGGCACAGCGCAACGCGCAGATCGCCCGAGCCATGTCGCACTAGCGCCAGCGCATGCTCCATGACCTGGTGACCCGCGCGCGTGCTGTCGGGGTCCGCCTGGGGACCGAGGTCCCCTCCTTCACCACAGAGGGGAGCGACGACGAGGCCGGGTACGCGTTCTTCTTCGCGCGATTCCTCACGAAGCTTGAAGAGACCGTGAAGAGCTTCGACGAACGCGTCGTGGAGGAGAGTCGCGATCTCCTCGTCCTCGCCACTTGCCTTATCTTCGCCAACCTCGCGAGGCTTCAGCCTTCCCTCGACCTCGAGGCCGTGACGGGGCCCGTCGACCTCAGCTGCCGCACGGCGGTGAGCGATAGGATGCGGAAGGCCGTAGAGGCGTATGCCAAGAAGTTCGACTAGGTCGACATAGCGGAGGACGAGGACGATGGCGAGGAGGACACCGCGGATGAGGAGGAAAGTGCCGCTGCGGACGACGGGGGCACCTCAGGAGGCCCGGAGGCCTGAGCTCTTTCCTGCGGCTGGATGTGCATGGGGCACACATTATCTTAGTATTTTGCTTGTAAAGCCTTGTAAAGACTTGTTAAGTTTTAGTTGAATGCGCTTGTGAATGTCCCTCGGGAGGCTTTTATCTTTCCTTTCATGTCTTTTTCGCTCTACGTCTTAGGACTCTCTCTTAGCGCTACACCACCGCCGCTTCGGTATGTGAGAGTCAGGGCTCCACAAGGCCGGGGGGTGCGCGAGGCCTCGAGAAGTAAGAGCTCTCGAGGCACGATGCTCGGGGCTCCCCTTTAACGCGCAAGCAGCCCATGAGGCATAGGAGAGAGAAAAGAGGCTCGAGGGACAAAAACCAGCGAAAGGAAATTTAACCAAGTGTTTGGACTTAGCTTCACGAGGCGTTTTTGCCTTGGAGAGGGTGTTGCTTCCCTCATGAGGCGTTTTCCCTCCCGAGGTTGCCTGAGGCTTGTTTTGAACCTGCTTTCCTGCGTTTGGACAGATAGGCATACCCACAAGCAATACATAGCTAGATAACTCATGCGCGCTCGTAGGTTCCTTCATGTGTGTCTTGCGAGGAGAACAGGCACCAAGGTCCTTGGTGAGTTGACGTGCACGGGAGCTGGCCCATGAGTTCAGAGCTCCTTGGGAGTTGACATACATGAGAGCTGACCCGTGAGTTCAGAGCTTGGATCCCTTGGGTTTGAGGTGCTGCTGGGATGCTCCCGAGGCACAGGAACCATGCTCAGCCCCTGCTCGCGAGATGCACAGGAGGGATCATACGAGCAAGGATGAAATGCAATAATATAACTGCTTACTGAAGCAACAACATATGCTGGCGCGAAGCGCAAAGGTTCAAAGTGACCTGAAACAAGGGTTCATTACACTGGCGTGGCCAGAAGTACAAAATCCGCCATGTCTGGCATGGGGTTCCACATGGAGTGGCTGAGACTCTCGCGGCCTGAGGCGACGCATGTAGAGAGAGCTCAGAGGGGCCCCTATGCGGGGGTGGCTTCGTAGAGCCTGTGGTCCGCCATGTCTGGGCATGGGATCCACCTCGCCAAGGCATGGTGCTTGAAGAAGTCACCTTGCCGAGGCGTGGTGGCTTGAGAGTCTTCTCGAACGGCCCGCGGCAACGTATAGTAGAGAGGGGAGCTCGAATATTTTCCTCGTGGAGGATGATGGCGCGAAGCTCTCCCTTGACGCAAAAAGTTGCTCGTCGAGGACGATCAGGGGTAGAACTTGCGCAGGTGCTGGATGTTCCAGGGGTTGGCGACAGGAATGCCGTCCTCCGTCTCGAGCCACGCGGAGCCAGGCCTGGCGATGTGCACGACCCTGTAGGGTCCTTCCCACATTGGCGAGAGCTTGTGGAGGCCTGCCTTGGAGAGGATTCTCCTCAGGACAAGGTCTCCTGCTTCGAGAGTGCGCGGGCGGATGTGGCGGCTGTGGTAGCGACGGAGGTCTTGCTGGTACCTTGCCGCTCTTAGGCCCACATTGCGGCGGAGCCCCTCGAGCAGCAGCAGGTTGTCGTTGCGGAGTTCGTCCAGCTCAGCCTCCTTGAAGGCCAAGACTCGTGGAGAGCCGTGGGTGATCTCGCTGGGGAGAACAGGCTTCAGCGCCATAGACAAGGGAGAACGGCGTCTCGCTAGTGGGCTTCGTTGGCTTGGTGCGGATGGACCAGAGCACCGAGGGGAGCTCATCGATCCAGTGCTTGCCACTGGCCTTGAGGCGGTTGAAGCTTCTCGTCTTGAGGCCCTTGAGCACCTCGGCATTGGCTCGCTCAGCCTGTCCGTTGCTTCGTGGGTGAGCCACCGAGGCGTAGCAGATTTGGGCGCCGAGGCTGCCGCAGTAGGACTTGAAGGTGCCGCTGATGAATTGTGAGCCGTTGTCGGTGATGATGCGGTTGGGCACACCAAAGCAGCAGACCAAGCTCTGATGAACTTTACCGCTGATTTTGCCGGGATGGTGCGCACGGGTTCCACCTCAGGCCACTTGGTGAACTTGTCGATGGCGACGTAGAGGTAGCGGTAGCCCCCGAGCGCTCGCGGGAAAGGTCCCAGAAGGTCCAGCCCCAGACCGCGAACGGCCAGGAGAGCGGGATAGTTTGGAGTCCTTGCGCGGGCTGGTGAATTTGCTTGGCGTGGAATTGGCAGGCGTCGCAGGACTAGACGATTGCGGCTGCATCTTGAAGCACTGAAGGCCAGTAGAAGCCACTCCGGAAGACCTTGCCTGCGAGGGTGCGTGAGGATGAATGGTGGCCGCACTCTCCGCTGTGGATGTCGTTGATGAGCTGGCGGCCTTCCTCGGCAGGGACGCACCGCAACGCAACCCCATTGGGGCGCTTGCGGTACAGGTCTCCGTCGTGGAGGCAGTAGGACTTGACCTGGCGAGCAACCCTCTCGGCCTCTGCATCTTCTTCGAGAAGGACTCGATATTGCAGGTAGCTCTTGATCTCATCGATCCAACCAGTGTCTTGGCGTACCAGGGTCATCAGCAGGACGATCGCCTGAGGGCAGCTCGCAGTTTGGTGCTCCACTTGATGGGGCTGGTGGGAGCTCCTCATTAATGCTCATGTTGAGCGATGGTTGCTTGACCGAGGACCTGGCGAGTCTCTCCTCGAACACTCCAGGCTTCTGGGCTTCCCTTCTTGCCGCTCGCCTGGCGAGTTCATCTGCTTCTTGGTTTTCCCCTCGCGGGATATGCTTGAGCTCCATGCCCCTGAAGTGCTTCTCGAGTTTGCGTACCTCTTCAAGGTAGGCTACCATGTAGGTGTCCTTAGGCGTGTAGCTTTTGTTGGAGAAGTTGACGAGGAGCTGAGAGTCGCCCTTGATGAGGATGCGCTTGATGCCGAGGGCAATGGCAGCTCTGAGCCCAGCGAGGAGGCCTTCGTATTCAGCAATGTTGTTGGAGACCTTGTCGATGTATTTGAAGCACAACTGGACAGCGTAGTAGAGCTTGTCGCCTGTTGGTGAGGTCAAGACAACACCAGCCCCTGCACTTCGGTCCGCGAAGGCGCCGTCGAAGTGCATGGTCCAGTAGCTGGGCTCCATCCCTCCTGAGGCTGTAGCTTCCTCCTCTTGAGGCTCTTCTCCACGCGTGTCCGTCCATTCAGCCATGAAATCAGCCAGCACCCTGCCCTTGATGACCCTTGTGGTGTCAAACTCCAGCTCGAAGGGTTGTAGCTCGATGCCCCAGCTTGCGACGCGATCTGTTGCGTTTGGGTTGCGTAGGACTTGCTCCAGGGGGTACGAGGTGACCACCTTAATGGGGTGACCCTGGAAGTAGTGGCGCAGCTTCCTGAAGGCGCTGAGGAGCGAGAAAAGGAGATTCTACTGCATGGGGTAGCGCTGGCGAGCGTCCCGCAGCACTGTGCTGACGAAGTACACGGGATGCTCGACGATGGTGGTTGTTAATGTGGCAGCGGTTGGCTCCTCTCGAGGCTCGGTGGAGTCCTTGTCGAGGTTCTCTTGAGGCCCCACTTGTAGAGGCTCGGCATGAGGCTGGAGGCTTGACGAGGCTGCTTCCTTGTCGTGGAGTTCTGGGCTTGGCGAGGCGGAGCTCTGCTTGGCGAGGACTGGCTCTTCCCTTTCAGCCACCAAGACCGCGCTTGCCGTCTGAGGAGTGGCTGCAAGATACAGCTTCAGAGGCTCGCGAGGGCGTGGGGCAACCATGATGGGTGGGCTCGCCAGATACTTCTTCAGGTCCTCGAAGGCCTTTGCCGCTTCAGGGGTCCACTTGAAAGGACCGGACCTCTTCATGATCTTAAAAAACGGCAGCGCCCTCTCGCCGAACTTGGAGATGAAACGGCCAAGGCTGGCCATACATCCCGCTAAGCGCTGGCATCTCTTCTATGGCCCTGATCTTGTCGGGGTTTGCTTCGATGCCATGATGAGACACCAGGAACCCGAGGAGTTTGCCTAAAGGGATCCCGAAGACGCACTTGGCGGGGTTCAGCTTGATGTTTACCTTGCGCAGGTTGGCAAAGGTCTCCTCGAGATCCTTGATGAGCATGTCTTTCTCGCGGGTCTTGACCACGATGTCGTCGATGTAGGCCTCTGCATTCCTTCCCATTTGAGCCCCCAAGGCGATCCTCATGAGGCGCTGGAAAGTGGCACCGGCATTTTTCAGGCCGAAAGGCATGCAGACGTAGCAAAACACACCACAAGGGGTGAGAAATGCTGTCTTCTCCTCGTCCTCCTTCGCCATCTTGATCTGGTGATAGCCTGAGAAGGCATCCAGAAAACAGAGGAATTCGCAGCCGGCGGTGGAGTCCACGATCTGGTCGATCCTCGGGAGGGGATAAGGGTCCTTGGGGCAAGCTTTGTTGAGTTCGGTGAAATCCATGCAGAGGCGGCTTCCTCCGGTGTGCTTGGGGACGACCACACCATTGGAGAGCCAAGTGGGATGGACAACTTCTTTGATGATGCTAGCTTTCTTCAACTTCTCTACTTCTTGAACGATGAACTCTTGCTTCTCTGGCGCCTGGCGCTGCGCCTTTTGCTTCATGGGGCGTGCGTTTGGACACACGGCTAGGTGGTGCTCGATCACCTCCCTCGGTACTCCGGACATATCTGACGGTGTCCATGCGAACATGTCAGAGTTTGCCCTGAGGAAGGCGATGAGCGCGCTTTCCTATTTGGGAGGCAAGTTGGCGCCGATGGTGACGCTAGCCCCCGAGCCGTTTGCCTCAAGAGGCACCTGCTTCGTCGCGGCCTTCTCCTGAGAGAACAGCTGCTTCTTCTTCGCGAGGGGCCTCGGGAGGGGTTCCTCATCCTCGTCAGCGGGGGACGCCACCGCGGCAGCCTTGTAGGCCGCTTGCGCAGCGTACAGAGCGTCTGAGACCATGCCGCGGATGACGATGGTGCCACCTGAGCCAGGAAGCTTGACGAGGTTGTAGGCGTGGTGGGTCACCGCCATGAACTTCGCGAGGGCGGGGTAGCCGAGGATGGCGTTGTAGGGCAGGCCGATGTGCGCGACGTCGAAGTCGATCAGCTCGGTGTGGTAGTTGGCTTGCGTGCCGAAGGTGACCGCGAGCCTCACTTGCCCCAAAGAGGTCGTGAGGCCCTCTGTCACCACCGAGAAGTGCCTGGTGGGCATGAGCCGCTCGTAAGGCACCTGAAGCTTCTCGAAGGTCTCGACGGAGATGACGTATTGGCCTGCACCCCCATCGATGAGCGTCTTAGAGACTGCGATGTTGTTGATGGTGGGGGTGCAGACCAGCGGGATGGTGCCAACAATCGAAGTGGACTTGGGGTGGTCGCTGGAGTTGAAGGTGATGGGGTACTGGGACCACTTGAGGGGCCTGGAGGCCTCAACCCCGGGAAGCGCTGCCGCGATCTCGCGAGCGAGTTGCTTGAAGTGGCGGTTGGAGTTGGGGGCCTGAGCCCCGCCGAGGATGCAAGCGGCCCCGCGAGGCACCTGGTAGCCCTCAGGAGTCTCGGCAGGGAGGTTGTCGTTCGCGGGCTGGACGGCGTTGGCTTGAGGGTTCTGCTGGTAGTTGTCGTCGTAGTTGTTGTTGTTCCAGCGTCGCCCCCCCGCGGCCGCCGCGGCCGCCGCGACCTTGCTGCCGCTCGCGAGCATCGCGAAGCCTCTTGAGGTCGTAGCAGTCCTCGGTGGCATGGGAATGCCTGTTGTGGTAGATGCAGAAGGGGCGATCATCTTTCTTCTTGGGGCCCGCGACTGGAGCGGCAGCGCGAGGCTGCTTGGCGTCAGGTTCAGCTGTGAGGACCGCAGTGGTCTTGCGCTTCTCGGTGGATTTCTTTTTCTTGGATCCCTCGGCAGGGTCCCCTGGCTCGTTCTTGACGAACAAGCGGCCCTCCTCAGCCTTGGCGCACTTGTCCGCCATGTCGAAGAGCTTGACGACGGTGGTGATGTTGTCGTGGATGCCAAGCTTCTCGAGCATCCGCACGTCCGTGACTCCAGCCTGGAAGGCCAAAATGACCTGCGCGTCGGTGGCGTTGGGGATCTTGTTGCGCACCTGGCTGAAGCGCTGGATGTACTTGCGGAGGGTCTCGCCAGGCTTCTGGTGTATGCCGCGGAGGTCGTTGTAAGTGAGGCCGCGCTTGTACGTGCCCTTGAAGTTCGCGACGAAGCACCGGCAGAGATCCTCCCAGGTGTTGATGGACTCAGCGGGGAGGTTCGTGAGCCACGAGGACGCGGAGTCCTTGAGGGCCATGGGGAACCAGTTCGCCATGACTTTTTCGTCGCCCCCCCGCGGCTTGGATGGCCAAAGTGTAGAGCTGCAGGAACTCTACGGGGTTGTTCTTGCCGTCGTAGCGCGGTGGAAGATCCGGCTTGAACTTGACCGGTCAGACGACGCGATGGTGGCTGCGAGTGAACGCAGCCGTCATGCCGTAAGTGACCATGCCGTTGGCGAGGGTGGCGCGGAGGTGGTGCCCCGCAGTGGCGACGTCCTGGACGGCGCGGTTGTGGCGATCCTGCTGGCGCTCGATGTTCACGCGTTGTGGCACCCCCCTCTGACACATGTCGCCAGAGAGGTGGTCGCCCCGTGCGCCAGCCCAGGATATCTGGACGCACGATTACGACAATGCAACATAGCGAAAATATCATTACACGATCAGGCCCAAAGGGCTACAAATGGTTTTACATGGCCATCGAGGCATGAACAATTATCATGGCCAAGTATGGCACGGGACAGAGTTTAACTGGCAGCGGAAGACAAAGATACGGCAACGGCTTGGTGCGGCTCCATTCCGCAGGCATCTGGCTGGGCTACTGATCCTAGCACGCTCCTGCTCGATCTCCTTGCTAGGGTAGGGGGTGGATTCCCTCAAAGTCTGGCCACATGAAAAGCCAGTCTGAGTACAATGATGTACTCGCAAGAAAATAACCACAAGACATGAACGGTCAAGCAATCAGGCAACAGATAACCAGCAATGATAATAGTCTAAACATGGCAAGTATCTACTTATGACAGTTCAAAAGGGTGGCAACATGGCATTACATTAAAACATGGCATAAGCAAACAGCAGGAGTACCACCAGTACAGAGTCCAAGCCAGGTGGGGTTGGATCGTGCACCGGGGGTCACACAAAGAACTTACCTGTGACGAATAACGGGGTACCAGTTGATAATAAGTAACACAACAAATCATATCATCTCAGCTAGGCTCACGAGCCTCTAGCCTCACGAGGCTAATCTCATCTGTCACCACTGCTAGGCCTACCGGCCTTATCTCATTTGACATCTCAAGTAACATTCCCTGCATCACCTTATTGTTTATTAAGTGTGATCAGGTCGTTCATAATTCCTTCAAACAAACCTTAAGTTTAACCTCCGGACATGACAAAGACACATAGTGTGACTGACACTGAACTGTTGTTCCATATCCCAGGAACGGGGCTAGCTGGCTAGGTTGATGCTCTCGAGAGTTTGCTTTACCACCTATCAGAATGCACTCCGCTCAGCCGACACCTTAGGTTCATCACGCCCAAAGCCGTACTAAGCAAATTACATTCTCGTGACGGTCCACTTGCTAAGACACCCTCCTTCCCCACCCTATACGCATGGTACAACGGGCAAGTAAGTCCGGCACATCCCCCGGCGCTACCGGGTATGCCTAGCTCCGGACTCCTTATCGCAGTCGAACCCGTGCCTGTCGACCCCTCCCCTCGGACAGCACAACCGAATGACTGCGCCCAACGGATGGCACAAAAGGGGCTCAACAATCTACTAGGTCACGGTTTCCATGGGACAACGGTGGTATCGCGTTCAAGGGTTCAGATTAGTGGCACTATGAATAGACCTCATCGTTGTTTGGAGGGGTGTTTCATTTAATCAAGTTTCAGCATTCACATGTCCAAGCAACAAAAGATTAGTCCAACACTATAACCACAATAACATAATAATATCTCATCAAACAATCAAAACATTAGCAACACAACATTTCAAGCAATAGATAGTTTGCATCAACCGGGCGACTGTGGTGGAGATGCCTCCGGCCGGTGCCAGCCTCAGGTTGAGAAAAGAATAAAACAATACAGTCAACCGGGCGAGGGCGGAGATGTCTCCGTCCAGTACCAGCCACGGGTCGAGTAAGAAAATAAAATAGCAAGTGGTTAGCGTCGACCGGGTGACTATCGTGGCGAGTCCGCCAACAAGCGTCATCACAGATCGACTACAGATTATAACATAGTGTTTCAAACGGATGACTGTGGCAGTTCCTCCAGCCGGTGTCATCACAGATCAATTAAAAGTTGGCGAGGCATGTAGCCTCCAAACAATGAACCGAAAAGCATTCATAAGAAAGAAAGCATCCATTCCACTCGAGGGTTATCTCGACGTGGTGTCAGCAATCTTGGCAAAAAGAACCAAATGGAAAGTCAGCTCCCAAGCGTCGCAGTCCGGGTGGTCTATGCCAACCATATTTGACGGAGGGACAAGAAGCAAATAACTCTTTTGGCAAATGCCCCCAACTCCGAGGATCATAAGACGACATTGGTCCGTTCCTCACCTCGGCGAAGAGGAAGAAGCAAACAATCAACGCAGGTTTTTGTTATTTAGTTGTCAAAGCCACGCAAGTGCGAGGCGCACAGATAATTCACACATCAATCTAATGCATACATGGATGATGAATAAAACATGGCAATAAATAATAGACCGACATAGTATAAATACCAACGCAGACAAATATAACACTTGGCATGACAATAAGCGAATAACAAACAACTTTGCGGGACTGCTCATAGCAAGGGGTTAGCTTGCCTTCGGAGACGGTTTTCAAACGGTTCGGAAAGTCTCGGACTCGCCGCGGGTCGGAATCCCGAAGAACGCCTAAACCACGAAACGACAAACGGTGTATTAAACAAAGGCTATGAAACTAAATAGCTCTAAAGGGGACAAAAATAGCACCACTGGCTAGGTCTCAACGAGATACAAATTTAGAAATTTGAATCAACTGAAACGGAGCTATGGTTCAAAAGTTGTGGGCGTCCGAAGTTGCTCACCAGGAGAAAAGGAAAACAACCTGCGCGAAAAAAAAGGCAGAACGGGCTGCCGGCCGCGCGAGACGGGCCGGCCGGCCTGCTGCGCTGCTGGGCAGCAGCCTACTGGGCTGGGCTGGTTGCGTGCATAAAGATAATACGCTTTCTCCTCAGGAAAGCGTAAACCTGAGAAAAAAAAAGAATACGCTTTTAGCTGGCCTATTAGGAACGATTGGCCTCTTCTGCTAGCTTGCTCACGCACGGGGCAGACACGGGAGGAGGCCGTCGGTGCTGCTGCCGACCGCTGGGAGGGCCGGGTCGGACGCCGGCGACGGGGCAGCCACGCCGGGCCACACCGCGGCCGCCGGGGAAGCTCAGGGCCAGGGGAGGGCGGAGGTTGCCGCCGTGGTCGACGCACGCGTCGGCCATGGTGTGCTCACGGGAGGCGATGGTGCGGCGATGGGTGGCTAGGGACCTCAGCATCGGCGGGGATGGGCACGCCGTGGGCCACCGCGCCCAGGGGAGGCGGCTCCGACGGCGGGGACGCCTCCGGCGCGTCGGCCGCGTGCTCGGCCGTGCGACCTTGGCGGAAGCTCGGGATGGTGACGGCCGCGTCGCTCCTCTGCTCGGGAAGGTTGGAGGACGAGCGGGACAGGAGATGGACAGCTAACTGGAGTCTCTCCGCCGATACACATGGACAACGGTGCTCACAAACCACGAACCGATCCGAGGATCGATGTGGTGCTTCACGTCCGTAGCAAGGAGAGAAGGAGCACCATTCCCGTCCATATGCACCGACAGCGAGGTCCAGGGGGAGAGAAGAGAGTGAGGTGCAGCGCGAGAGGGGAGGCTCGGGCTACTCTTTTATAGACCAGAGGGGGGGGGGAGTTAGGTGCTGGCCGGTTGGCCATTGATGGAGGACGGCCACCGGTGCACCAGCTTGCCTCCAAGCCATGAATGGGGAGGAGATAAGGCAGTCATGCTGGAGGCACAGTGGCGCACGAGGCACACTGCAGCAGAAGGGTTAGTGACGGGGATATACCCTTCGGGTCCCCTATCATTGGTATACCTGGTGCGATCCAATCTACGGCCCACCTGGCAGGCCCAAAGAAGCCCATGAAGCACGACTTGGAGTACAATACAAGAAAACATGTAAACCCTACCTGGCTCCCTTTATAAAGCCAGGCAGGGGCACCTCAAAAAAGATCCCCCCACGGGAACACACAGATAGGCATAGCCCTAGCGAGACCACGTCTCACACCATTGCCCTGGCGGCCACCATGTAACTCCACATCATCATCTATACAGATCAGACAAGCAGGATGTAGGTCTTTACCTCATCACGAGGGGCCGAACCTGGGTAAATCCTTTCTTGTCAGCCGACGGAACTACCAGCGCGCACCTCTCTCCCCCTCAATCAACCCGGGGTACTCGACCCAGGGATTTGCCGAGCCCCTACCTCGACAATTGGCGCCGTCTGTGGGAAGAACGCGTGCTGGATTCAACGTTTCGGCGGCTCCAATCTCCATCGACAACAACGACCAGATCGCATCTATCTGGAATTCCTGATCATCCACTTCGCGCAATGGACGTCAACCAGATCTGATCTCAGGACACCGGCGGAGGCGCACCGCGTCGCCCACTCGTGCAGCTGATAAGTCTACAGATCAAATCCGCCCGCCAAGCTGACCGCGCTAAGACGAGAAGACAACGGCGGTTCGCTCGTTCCATCGCTGAGTTCTGGGCAAGAGATTTTGATCGTTCCGACGAGAAGCTAGCTAGCTCGATCCGTGTCAAGGATCACGTACTAGCCTAGCTGATCACGTGTGGGTCTACTCAATCGATCAAGGAAGCTGATTAAACAATTAAGAAAAGGAGTACTGCTAGGATACGTGTGAGCCCATGCTGGCTTCAGATATCAAGAAAAGAAAAAGAAGTAGAAGAAACATAGAATCAGCTCACGCTCACACAAGGTCATCAGATCAATCCATCGATGAAGCAAGGTTCAAGAAGGAAAAAAGAGCGATCAGATCCGTTAGGCTGCTTGCTAGCTAGCCTGTGTATACGTATCAAGCACATACAAGCACCAACGATTGGCGAGTCAGCGATCCATCGAATCCAAGTTCTACATCTTCAACATCAGTGCGAGCGTCCTCGACCAGCTGCGGACAACTACGATCCGTAGACGACTCCGTCCATCGCGGATAATTGCGATAATGATCGACCCACTGTGGAAAAATTCTTTCTCGACGGCACAGCGTCAACGACACGCCGTTCCGGCTTAATCGCCGGATTTGCTCTCTCGGGGGCTGGCGGCCTCGCCTTCGTCAACTTCGCCTCCATCGACTCCGCCTCCGACATTCGGGGGCTGGCGGCCTCGCCTTCATCGGCCCGTCTCCGACTCTCGGAGGCTGGTGCTTCATCTTCATCACTTCCGCCGCGTTGACTCCAGTCCGCCGCGTCGACTACTTCCGCCGCGTCGACTCCGGTCCGCCGCGTCGACTACCTCCACGCGCTGACTCCGGTCCACCGCGACAACAAAATCGCCTTGGCCGCACCCGATGCTCTCCCGGGTGCTGCGCCACACAGGGCACAGTATACTCGCCTTGGCCGCATCCGATGCTCTCCCGGGTGTTGCGCCGCACAGGCCACAAACAAATTCGCCTAGGCCGTCACCCGACGCACTCGGGGGCTTGCGCCATACAGGTCTAAGTTAAAACCTAGGCCGTCACCCGACGCACTCGGGGGCTGCGCCATACAGGTTCCGCTCGAAAATCCTAGGCCGTCACCCGACGCACTCGGGGGCTTGCGCCATACAGGTCTAAGTTAAAACCTAGGCCGTCACCCGACACACTCGGGGGCTGCGCCATACAGGTTCCACTCGAAAATCCTAGGCCGTCACCCGACGCACTCGGGGGCTTGCGCCATACAGGTCTAAGTTAAAACCTAGGCTGTCACCCGACGCACTCGGGGGCTGCGCCATACAGGTTCCACTCGAAAATCCTAGGCCACACTCGAACACTCGGGGGCTGCGCCATACAGGTCCAACAACACAGTAGGCCGTTCGGCTGAGCAAATACTTGATATGTCTGTCGAGTCCACCAAGTAGGCCGTCAGGCTGAATGAGCACTCGAATCTCATTCGAGTTTCACAAGTAGGCCGTCAGGCTGAGCGAACACTCGAAACTCATTCGAGTTCCACCAAGTAGGCCGTCAGGCTGAATGAGCACTCGAATCTCATTCGAGTTTCACAAGTAGGCCGTCAGGCTGAGCGAAAACTCGAAACTCATTCGAGTTCCACCAAGTAGGCCGTCAGGCTGAATGAGCACTCGAATCTCATTCGAGTTTCACAAGTAGGCCGTCAGGCTGAGCGAACACTCGAAACTCATTCGAGTTCCACCAAGTAGGCCGTCAGGCTGAGTGAGCACTCGAATCTCATTCGAGTTTCACAAGTAGGCCGTCAGGCTGAGCAAGTACTCGAAAAGTGCAAATACACAGTAAGCCACCAGGCTGAATAAAAATACACAGTAAGCTACCAGGCTGAATAAAAATACACGGTAAGCCAACAGGCTGATGGAGCACCCGGATAATTCATTCGAGTGCAACAAAAATACAGTAAGCTTCAAGAGCTGAATAGACTCGACAAGTCCATTCGAGTGGAAAAGAAATTCAGTAAGCTCCATGAGCTGAGTAAAACTCAAAGCAGTAAGCCAAACCGGCTGAGTACAAAGTAAGTCATGCAAAGTCAGTTGCGACTCCGTTAGCTTGAGTCTCTTCTTTACTCCCATCGGGAGCGGGCTTTTCGACTGAAGAAAAATTGAGTTTAACCTCAATTGCAAGCAATTCAGCTTAATCTCGGGGGCTACTCCCATCGGGAGCGCTGTCGCGCCCCCGATAGCATGAGATCAATATTCAGTCGAAGCGTTACTGACTAAACCATCCTCTGTAAGCCCTCAACGGCCGGAGTCGAATCATTTTTACTTGTCTCTTTCAGGAACAAGACGGCGCACCCGTCGGAACAGTGATACCCGACATACCCGCATCTGCTTCGACTACATCGACTGCGTCTCCATCGACTGCGTCTCCATCGACTGTGTCTCCATTGACTGCGTCTCCGTCGACTAAGACGATCGCACCTTCTTCGACTATGCCTGCTCGACATGCTGCTCTTAGTCTCTGCCCGATTCTTCGAATCGACCAGACACTCGGGGGCTACTGACGGGGATATACCCTTCGGGTCCCCTATCATTGGTATACCTGGTGCGATCCAATCTACGGCCCACCTGGCAGGCCCAAAGAAGCCCATGAAGCACGACTTGGAGTACAATACAAGAAAACATGTAAACCCTACCTGGCTCCCTTTATAAAGCCAGGCAGGGGCACCTCAAAAAAAAACCTCCCCACGGGAACACACAGATAGGCATAGCCCTAGCGAGACCACGTCTCACACCATTGCCCTGGCGGCCACCATGTAACTCCACATCATCATCTATACAGATCAGACAAGCAGGATGTAGGTCTTTACCTCACCACGAGGGGCCGAACCTGGGTAAATCCTTGCTTGTCAGCCGACGGAACTACCAGCGCGCACCTCTCTCCCCCTCAATCAACCCGGGGTACTCGACCCAGGGATTTGCCGAGCCTCTACCTCGACAGTTAGGCACCGACCACTGCAGTAACGGGGATTAGGTCCTGCCAAAGCGCGCGTCCTGGACGTCCAGAGTGCGCCACGGGCGGCATCGTCGCGTTCCCGGCGACTCGGGGCACAAAACTCAAAAGGCTTGCACTACTGGGTTCACAAGGACAAGACCTAGACAACCAGACTGGCCACACTAAAAAACTCCACACTCCGCAACACAAGATTTTCAGAAAACCAAGGGTGCGCCAGGTGTTCGATGAAATGACAGGGGCTTTGCACATCTCAGAAAAATCCCCAAAATTCACAGTATGCTAAGATAGATGTATGAAGTATGTCTGTGGATTTTGAGATCAATTGGGCACAGGTAAGTTGGTCAAATAAATTGGTGTCCGAAAATGCCCTAATGGCATGGGCATGCCAAATGCACTTCCTCCAATGATCTTGATCTGATATTGGGGATGTGGGGTTGTGTAGGGGATCTTGTCAACTTGGCAAAGTGGAAATGCCAAATGATGTTTGTAGCTAGGGGTTGCTTTGGAAATCACAGTTAGGCATAAAAGGGTAGTATAAAGGAAGTACCTCAAATATTGCTCAAATGAGGTTGGGCCAATGGAGTGAAATGTTCAGGAGGCCAAATCATGCACCTCACCAAAATTTCAGAATTTTTGGATGAGTGGAAGGTGTCTAGGTAATTCCTGGATTGGAAATGGCATTTTAGAAATAACGCCCAACTTGGAAATATTGCATTGAAGTATGCAATATTTTTGCATGGAATGTCTTTGCATGGATATGGGAGTCATCTGGTATTTTTAGTGGAATTTCTCCGGTGATGGAAATGGGCTTCCCTTTGGTAGGTGGAGAAAAGGTTTTAAAAGGTTCGTTAATTAGGGCTAGGGTTTTCGAGAGAAAACCTGAGCATCAAAGCTATCACGGGTGATGGAATGGTTCGGGGACACCGGGGAATTTTGAGATAGCAATTCCCAAGTCATATCATCCTCAAAAGATTTGAAGAACCATTTAGGAAAAGAGAAAAAGTTTTTCAGGTGTCGGAAAACACCACTAAAATTAGGGACGAAACTTTGGGGTGTTACAAACCTTCCCCCCTTAAAATGAATCTCGTCCTGAGATTCGGAGACTAATAGAGATTCCCGGGGTTGTACAAGATATTTCTTGTATGGTTTTAATCTACCCTTATATTTAAAATATTTAAAACTCTTTCTACAAAATATTAGAGCTTATCATTCAAAATGATTAACACTCAGCACGATATTTCTAAAACAACCATTATCAAGGCGTGATACTGTTGTCCCACTTAATGCGTTCTAAGGATGGCATGGCAGTGGCTCACTCAATCAATCAACATAGGTTCTTCACTATGGTTAAATAACAAAAAATTAAACCTATGGTTCTTAGTTCAACCCACGCAAGCATGGCAAGATTAAACAAGATCCACACACAGATCATCACTTGGTAGCCTAAATTTAACTTGGCCAAAAATCACTAAATTTTGCAAAACGAAATGTTAGGGGTATGCTAAACATGCCCCTTTCTACATTTTTTTTTGAAAAGCTGTATATACTTTTTCAAGTATACACAGGTTTGGAAAAAAAAACAGGGTTTCTTTTCAAAAGAAAGCATCTGCGTTGCCAATAATTGACTAACAGACACTGTGGGGTAGGGCCATCCCCAAAATTATGTTGGCAAAATTTTTCCTATGAAACACTGGAGAGACGAGGGACAGGTCTCCCGAGGAAAGGATAGAGGCACACAGAGGATCATCTTCTTGCTCGCTTACATGCGGGTCCGGGGTCCATCTGACAGTCTCCTTCTTCCTTTCTATCTTCTTCTTCCTCGCAGCATCTTCCCTCGTACCTGGCTGACTCTGAGTGCGCGAAGCACTCCTCTATGGCACTGCTGCGCGTGCGGTCCATCGGTGCAGCGGCCATCACGGCTTTCGGTGCCTTGATGATCTCGCGCCAACTTGGTCGAGCATTGTGCGGGATTCCTCTCCCTTCCCACGCGAGACTGGGCTGCGCGCGGCCTCCGAGCTCGCGACTATAAATTGCGGCCGCTGTGATTCTCTTCTTTATCGCAACCATGAACTTCTTCTCTCAACTTCTTTGTGATTTCACTCACGGTCCGGAGCGAGCTGGCTTCCTCGAGCACCTGTTCTGCGTGTTGTGGCTTGGGCTGACCATCGGGGGGCTGCTGGTGATTCTGCTCACGGCGGCGGTCTGGTTAGCCTGTCACCTGCACGATTGGTGGTATGGTGTTGTCGGGGGTGCTGCGGCGGCGGTGGACGAGTTTTCTGGTGGCTCCGGTGAGAGACTGGCGGGCGCTCCCGGTGACTGCTGCGGCTGCTCCTCTGGTGGGGGACGAGCTGGGAGCTCGAGCTGTCCGCCGTCGTCGCGCAGCTCGCGACACGGCTACGGGTGAGCCTGGCTCATCTTCAGGTGGGGCCACTGAGCACGAGAAGGAGTAGGATTTTCCCTGGGGTGCTCTTCTGTATCTGCACTGAGGTAGTGGGAGTGTTGTATGTTGGAGTAGAACTTGTATCCTCTGTTTCTGAAATTTCCCTTATGTACTGAACTCAGTTGATGTATCAAACTTGCCTTCACCGCTGATTTAGATCCAGATTTGCATTCCTGAGATCTCCCCTGAGCTGTCACAGATCTGTTCTTGCAGCAGAGAGAATTGCAGAGGCACTATCACACAGATGGTAGAACTTGCTACTCAGGGAAAATATCATTTTAGAAACTAATGCTTCACTTTTATGGCCCAAAAAAACTTGAAGCAACATGGAACAATCATTTCAATCATACCAGATAACAAGTACACAACAGCTACTAAACACTCGACACAACACAAACACACATACAAGCAATCATAGCAATTACAACCTTCTCACAAACTCTCAGCTACATCTCACAAGCGCCACTCAGGCTAAACTAAGCACATCTTACTCAGCTTGACGATCCTTCACAAACGGTGGAGTGCGGCCAAGCCGGAGAGTGGTGTCCACGCCCCCTTCTTCCGCAAGGTCGGAGGATACAGGAACACCTTCGAGGATCGGAACCTGCTCGGGGACTCGTCGGGATGGGCCGGGATCTGGAAGTGGAGGTCTGCTACTTCGAGCTTGCCTACGGGAGAGTGTAGGTGTGCTTTCCCCTAGGTATTGGTGTAGGCGGGCACGGCTGAGGTTCCTCCTTGTAGTCACGAGCTCCCCCATCAAGAGGTTGTTGAGGTTCGTCATTGCGATGGCGTAAGCAACTTGGTTGATTAGTGCTGGGTCAGGCTCCTTCGAGACGTCGGCTTGGATCATCTCTCCACGGGGCTGTGGTCTGGCCGGAAGGTAGTAGAACTCTCGAGTTTCAGCTAGCAGGGGTTCGGAGGACCGAAGACGAACGAGGCATTCCTAGGCTGCTACCTGGATGGCTAGCCCCAGAGTGGGCATGCGGCCTCCTTGGATTAAGTAGGGTTGATTCGTGCCCCGGGGACACGGGCTGATCCTCACATCGGCCCGGAATTCATCTCCGGACGACGAGAGTGAGCTCTGGAACACTACATACACGGGGCGAACGGTGCTACCAAGGATATGGTTGACGGCCCTCCAGAGAAGCAATCGAAAGCTCGAATGCTCCTCGGCAGTGGTTTCCAAGATGGCATTAAGGGTCGCCATCGGATTTTCTTGGGGTCACTAGATTTTCTTGGAGGGGATAAGGATGCGAGGTTCCTCTATGGGATTCTACTTTAAAGGAGTTGGGTTGCCAGAGAGCTGGCGAGGGTGGGTTATAAAGCAACTAGGACTGGGTCTCGGGTTCACTGGGTAAGGTCGGCTTCTTCTCATGGAAGAAACTGGCTCGTCTTGTTGGGGAAGATTGGCACAGGTCCTACTGCACCATACTGTTGACCAACACCGGCCTTGCCGGTTAGGCAGGAATGGGTTAAATCCATCGGGTCATTGTCGGGCAAAGTAAGGCGGGGCTTTCCATGCTAGGGTAGTCTACAGCCAGCCTGGTGCTCTGATACCATGCTCTGTGGCACCCCCCTCTGACACATGTCGCCAGAGAGGTGGTCGCCCCGTGCGCCAGCCCAGGATATCCGGACGCACGATTACGACAATGCAACATAGCGAAAATATCATTACACGATCAGGCCCAAAGGGCTACAAACGGTTTTACATGGCCATCGAGGCATGAACAATTATCATGGCCAAGTATGGCACGGGACAGAGTTTAACTGGCAGCGGAAGACAAAGATACGGCAACGGCTTGGTGCGGCTCCATTCCGCAGGCATCTGGCTGGGCTACTGATCCTAGCACGCTCCTGCTCGATCTCCTTGCTAGGGTAGGGGGTGGATTCCCTCAAAGTCTGGCCACATGAAAAGCCAGTCTGAGTACAATGATGTACTCGCAAGAAAATAACCACAAGACATGAACGGTCAAGCAATCAGGCAACAGATAACCAGCAATGATAATAGTCTAAACATGGCAAGTATCTACTTATGACAGTTCAAAAGGGTGGCAACATGGCATTACATTAAAACATGGCATAAGCAAACAGCAGGAGTACCACCAGTACAGAGTCCAAGCCAGGTGGGGTTGGATCGTGCACCGGGGGTCACACAAAGAACTTACCTGTGATGAATAACGGGGTACCAGTTGATAATAAGTAACACAACAAATCATATCATCTCAGCTAGGCTCACGAGCCTCTAGCCTCACGAGGCTAATCTCATCTGTCACCACTGCTAGGCCTACCGGCCTTATCTCATTTGACATCTCAAGTAACATTCCCTGCATCACCTTATTGTTTATTAAGTGTGATCAGGTCGTTCATAATTCCTTCAAACAAACCTTAAGTTTAACCTCCGGACATGACAAAGACACATAGTGTGACTGACACTGAACTGTTGTTCCATATCCCAGGAACGGGGCTAGCTGGCTAGGTTGATGCTCTCGAGAGTTTGCTTTACCACCTATCAGAATGCACTCCGCTCAGCCGACACCTCAGGTTCATCACGCCCAAAGCCGTACTAAGCAAATTACATACTCGTGACGGTCCACTTGCTAAGACACCCTCCTTCCCCACCCTATACGCATGGTACAACGGGCAAGTAAGTCCGGCACATCCCCCGGCGCTACCGGGTATGCCTAGCTCCGGACTCCTTATCGCAGTCGAACCCGTGCCTGTCGACCCCTCCCCTCGGACAGCACAACCGAACGACTGCGCCCAACGGATGGCACAAAAGGGGCTCAACAACCTACTAGGTCACGGTTTCCATGGGACAACGGTGGTATCGCGTTCAAGGGTTCAGATTAGTGGCACTATGAATAGACCTCATCGTTGTTTGGAGGGGTGTTTCATTTAATCAAGTTTCAGCATTCACATGTCCAAGCAACAAAAGATTAGTCCAACACTATAACCACAATAACATAATAATATCTCATCAAACAATCAAAACATTAGCAACACAACATTTCAAGCAATAGATAGTTTGCATCAACCGGGCGACTGTGGTGGAGATGCCTCCGGCCGGTGCCAGCCTCAGGTTGAGAAAAGAATAAAACAATACAGTCAACCGGGCGAGGGCGGAGATGTCTCCGTCCAGTACCAGCCACGGGTCGAGTAAGAAAATAAAATAGCAAGTGGTTAGCGTCGACCGGGTGACTATCGTGGCGAGTCCGCCAACAAGCGTCATCACAGATCGACTACAGATTATAACATAGTGTTTCAAACGGATGACTGTGGCAGTTCCTCCAGCCGGTGTCATCACAGATCAATTAAAAGTTGGCGAGGCATGTAGCCTCCAAACAATGAACCGAAAAGCATTCATAAGAAAGAAAGCATCCATTCCACTCGAGGGTTATCTCGACGTGGTGTCAGCAATCTTGGCAAAAAGAACCAAATGGAAAGTCAGCTCCCAAGCGTCGCAGTCCGGGTGGTCTATGCCAACCATATTTGACGGAGGGACAAGAAGCAAATAACTCTTTTGGCAAATGCCCCCAACTCCGAGGATCATAAGACGACATTCGTCCGTTCCTCACCTCGGCGAAGAGGAAGAAGCAAACAATCAACGCAGGTTTTTGTTATTTAGTTGTCAAAGCCACGCAAGTGCGAGGCGCACAGATAATTCACACATCAATCTAATGCATACATGGATGATGAATAAAACATGGCAATAAATAATAGACCGACATAGTATAAATACCAACGCAGACAAATATAACACTTGGCATGACAATAAGCGAATAACAAACAACTTTGCGGGACTGCTCATAGCAAGGGGTTAGCTTGCCTTCGGAGACGGTTTTCAAACGGTTCGGAAAGTCTCGGACTCGCCGCGGGTCGGAATCCCGAAGAACGCCTAAACCACGAAACGACAAACGGTGTATTAAACAAAGGCTATGAAACTACATAGCTCTAAAGGGGACAAAAATAGCACCACTGGCTAGGTCTCAACGAGATACAAATTTAGAAATTTGAATCAACTGAAACGGAGCTATGGTTCAAAAGTTGTGGGCGTCCGAAGTTGCTCACCAGGAGAAAAGGAAAACAACCTGCGCGAAAAAAAAGGCAGAACGGGCTGCCGGCCGCGCGAGACGGGCCGGCCGGCCTGCTGCGCTGCTGGGCAGCAGCCTACTGGGCTGGGCTGGTTGCGTGCATAAAGATAATACGCTTTCTCCTCAGGAAAGCGTAAACCTGAGAAAAAAAAAGAATACGCTTTTAGCTGGCCTATTAGGAACGATTGGCCTCTTCTGCTAGCTTGCTCACGCACGGGGCAGACACGGGAGGAGGCCGTCGGTGCTGCTGCCGACCGCTGGGAGGGCCGGGTCGGACGCCGGCGACGGGGCAGCCACGCCGGGCCACACCGCGGCCGCCGGGGAAGCTCAGGGCCAGGGGAGGGCGGAGGTTGCCGCCGTGGTCGACGCACGCGTCGGCCATGGTGTGCTCACGGGAGGCGATGGTGCGGCGATGGGGTGGCTAGGGACCTCGGCATCGGCGGGGATGGGCACGCCGTGGGCCACCGCGCCCAGGGGAGGCGGCTCCGACGGCGGGGACGCCTCCGGCGCGTCGGCCGCGTGCTCGGCCGTGCGACCTTGGCGGAAGCTCGGGATGGTGACGGCCGCGTCGCTCCTCTGCTCGGGAAGGTTGGAGGACGAGCGGGACAGGAGATGGACAGCTAACTGGAGTCTCTCCGCCGATACACATGGACAACGGTGCTCACAAACCACGAACCGATCCGAGGATCGATGTGGTGCTTCACGTCCGTAGCAAGGAGAGAAGGAGCACCATTCCCGTCCATATGCACCGACAGCGAGGTCCAGGGGGAGAGAAGAGAGTGAGGTGCAGCGCGAGAGGGGAGGCTCGGGCTACTCTTTTATAGACCAGAGGGGGGGGAGTTAGGTGCTGGCCGGTTGGCCATTGATGGAGGACGGCCACCGGTGCACCAGCTTGCCTCCAAGCCATGAATGGGGAGGAGATAAGGCAGTCGTGCTGGAGGCACAGTGGCGCACGAGGCACACTGCAGCAGAAGGGTTAGGCACCGACCACTGCAGTAACGGGGATTAGGTCCTGCCAAAGCGCGCGTCCTGGACGTCCAGAGCGCGCCACGGGCGGCATCGTCGCGTTCCCGGCGACTCGGGGCACAAAACTGAAAAAGGCTTGCACTACTGGGTTCACAAGGACAAGACCTAGACAACCAGACTGGCCACACTCAAAAACTCCACACTCCGCAACACAAGATTTTCAGAAAACCAAGGGTGCGCCAGGTGTTCGATGAAATGACAGGGGCTTTGCACATCTCAGAAAAATCCCCAAAATTCACAGTATGCTAAGATAGATGTATGAAGTATGTCTGTGGATTTTGAGATCAATTGGGCACAGGTAAGTTGGTCAAATAAATTGGTGTCCGAAAATGCCCTAATGGCATGGGCATGCCAAATGCACTTCCTCCAATGATCTTGATCTGATATTGGGGATGTGGGGTTGTGTAGGGGATCTTGTCAACTTGGCAAAGTGGAAATGCCAAATGATGTTTGTAGCTAGGGGTTGCTTTGGAAATCACAGTTAGGCATAAAAGGGTAGTATAAAGGAAGTAGATCAAATATTGATCAAATGAGGTTGGGCCAATAGAGTGAAATGTTCAGGAGGCCAAATCATGCACCTCACCAAAATTTCAGAATTTTTGGATGAGTGGAAGGTGTCTAGGTAATTCCTGGATTGGAAATGGCATTTTAGAAATAACGCCCAACTTGGAAATATTGCATTGAAGTATGCAATATTTTTGCATGGAATGTCTTTGCATGGATATGGGAGTCATCTGGTATTTTTAGTGGAATTTCTCCGGCGATGAAATGGGCTTCCCTTTGGTAGGTGGAGAAAAGGTTTTAAAAGGTTCGTTAATTAGGGCTAGGGTTTTCGAGAGAAAACCTGAGCATCAAAGCTATCACGGGTGATGGAATGGTTCGGGGACACCGGGGAATTTTGAGATAGCAATTCCCAAGTCATATCATCCTCAAAAGATTTGAAGAACCATTTAGGAAAAGAGAAAAAGGTTTTCAGGTGTCGGAAAACACCACTAAAATTAGGGACGAAACTTTGGGGTGTTACACGCGTGCGTCCTCCGGGGCTCGCTGCATGATTTGGCAGTCATGCGGCGACGATGCGTGCGATGCAGCGCAGTTGTCGCGAGGAGGAGCCCCCGCTGGAGCAGGTTGTGGTGGAACTGGTGGAGCTGGAGTGGGCGTGGGATGAAGAGGGGGTGTAGGAGGTGCGCCGTGCGCCACATCTCCCACACGCGCAGAGGGAACCAGCGAATGAGACGGTGCAGGAGCGGCGACGCGAGCGGAGCCGACGAGCTCGGAGAGGCGGTTGAGCCAGGCTTCTTGATCCTCCGGCATGGGACGGTACTGCAGCAGCTCCTACGCCATGAGAAGCGCAGTTGCTGGGCTGGGCGCAGGGCGGCCCAGCGAGGAGGCAGCGCGGTCCCGCGACGGGTGCAGGGAAGAAGCCTCCTCTTCGCCGAGGTCGTCCTCGGCGTGGTCGTCGTTGTTGTCCTCTGGATGCTCGACGCGGGGCTCGGGGTCGACATGGCGCTCCGGAGCAGCGCTTCCGCGCGGGCGGCCACGCGGGTTGCCAGCAGGAGCGGTGGCGGCGCTGGCCGTCCGGCGAGCGAGACGTTCGGTGCGAGAGCCGGCCATGGCTGTGTCGAGGTTGAAGATGCGCCTCAGCCCCCTACCTGGCGCGCCAAATGTCGGAGAACTGTCCCAGGAACTGGGTGTTTCTCACTAGGTAAGGAATCAAGTAAGGGGCTGAACACGGAATCAAATAACCCTCAACGTGCCTCGGCGACGGCGCTCGTCGAGATCGCTGTGGGATGGCACTGCAGAGATGAACACACGATGTTACCCAGGTTCAGGGCCCTCTTGAAGAGGTAAAACCCCTACATCCTGCCTTGGTTGTATTGCACTTCTTGTAGAGGTTACAGTACAAGGAGAGCTTCGGGAGATCGAGGTGGCTAACAATGGTTATCGCTAGAACAACACTCCAACCACCCTTGCCTGAACGTGCTCCCCCTCCTTTTATAGGTGTCCTGGACCTCTTCCCCCAAATATCTTGGCGGGAACGGTTACCACATGGCGACGAAGGAGGAGGTCGGGTGCACGATAAAGGGAGAGTCCATGGACGCGGTCCATGGCACATGGCGACCAAAGCTGGAAAAGCCACCGTCCAACCAGGACGGTGGGCTGGCGCTGCTGGGGCTCGGGATGCGCCCCACGGTGATGTCGCCCTTGGAGTGTAGCGGCAGATGGTCTCCTTATCACCGAAACGGCAATTCTTCTCGCTCCTTTGCTTGGTGCAGCCTTGTTGACTGCTTTATACACGAGAGTGGCAACTGCGGCGCTGTCGTCACCGAGAGTAGGCGCGCCCGTGACTCTGTGGAGGGCGCAGAGCCCATGTGCGCTCTTTCGTGGAGACAGATCTTGCTTCGTGGGGAAGGAACCCCGCGAGGCTGGAGGCCTCGCCGAGCCTTTTGGCTTGATCCTTGGCAGAATCGAAGGTAGCATCCGAGATGCCCTCTCGAGGAGAGGTCCCTCGCGAGGGGAAAAACCCTCGCGAGGCTCGCCAGGCTTGGAGAGCCTGGTCCTTAGCGAAATCTTCTGAAGAGTGTCGTGGGCCCTGGCAGGCCAGCCCGTGGTACCCTGGTTTCCACTGTGCCGACAACAGCCGGACGAATCTGCAGCCGGACGAAGTTGAAGCCGGACGAAATGCCTTGAAGTTTAAGCCGGATGAAAATCCTTGAAATTGAAGCCGGGTGAAAGGCCTTGAAGCCAGATGAACAACCCTGAAGTTGAAGCCGGACGAAAAGCCTTGAAATTGAAGCCGGATGAAAAGCCTTGAAATTGAAGCCGGATGAAAAGCCTTGAAGTTGAAGCCGGATGAAAAGCCTTGAAGTTGAAGCCGGATGAAAAGCCTTGAAGTTGAAGCTGGATGAAAAGCCTTGAAGCCAGATGAACAGCCCTGAAATTGAAGCCGGATGAAAACCCTTGAAATTGTAGCCGGATGAAAAGCCTTGAAATTGAGGCCGGATGAAAAGCCTTGAAGTTGAAGCCGGATGAAAAGCCTTGAAGCCAGATGAACAACCCTGAAGTTGAAGCCGGACAAAAAGCCTTGAAATTGAAGCCGGATGAAAAGCCTTGAAATTGAAGCCGGATGAAAAGCCTTGAAGCCAGATGAACAACCCTGAAGTTGAAGCCGGATGAAAAGCCTTGAAGTTGAAGCCGGATGAAAAGCCTTGAAGTTGAAGCCGGATGAAAAGCCTTGAAGCCAGATGAACAACCCTGAAGTTGAAGCCGGACGAAAAGCCTTGAAGTTGAAGCCGGATGAAAAGCCTTGAAACTGAAGCCGGATGAAAAGCCTTGAAGTTGAAGCCGGATGAAAAGCCTTGAAGCCGGATGAAAAGCCTTGAAATTGAAGCCGGATGAAAAGCCTTGAAGCCAGATGAACAACCCTTGAAGCCGGATGAAAAGCCTTGAAGTTGAAGCCGGACGATGCAGAACATGGCAGCCTCCGGGCTCTTGGCCGGGATGCTGAAGTCCTCCGGGTCGGCGGATACGCAGCCCCCGGGAATGATATTGCCGGCTGACAGCGTGGCAGCCCCGGACTCTTGGCCGGGGTGTTAAAGTCCTCCGGGTCTGCGGATGCACAGCCCCTGGGAATGATATTGCTGGCTGACGGCGTGGCAGCCCCCGGGCTCTTGGCCGGGGTGTAAAAGTCCTCCGGGTCTGCGGAGCCGGCTAGCGGCTTGCGCAGCCCTCGGGAATGAGATTGCCGGCTGACGGCGTGGCAGCCCCCGGGCTCTTGGCCGGGGTGATAGAGTCCTCCGGGTCTGCAGCTGTGCAGGACCCGGGAATGAGATTGTCGGCTGACGGCGTGGCAGCCTCCGGGCTCTTGGCCGGGGTGGTGAAGTCCTCCGGGTCGGTGGATGCGCAGGACCCGGGAATGAGATGGCCGGCTGACGGCGTGGCAGCCCCCGGGCTCTTGGTCGGGGTGATAGAGTCCTTCGGGTCGGCGGAAGCGCAGGACTCGGGAATGAGATTGCCGGCTGACGGCGTGGCAGCCCCCGGGCTCTTGGCCGGGGTGGTAGAGTCCTTCGGGTCGGCCGATGCGCAGGACCCGGGAATCAGATTGCCGGCTGACGGCGTGGCAGCCCCCGAGCTCTTGGCCGGGGTGATAGAGTCCTCCGGGTCGACGGATGCGCAGGACTCGGGAATGAGATTGCCGGCTGACGGCGTGGCAGCCCCCGGGCTCTTGGCCGAGGTGGTAGAGTCCTCCGGGTTGGCGGATGCACAGGACCCGGGAATGAGATTGCCGGCTGATGGCGTGGCAGCCCCTGGGCTCTTCACCGGGGTGATAGAGTCCTCCGGGTCGGCGGATGCGCAGGACCCGGGAATGAGATTGCCGGCTGACGGCGTGGCAGCCCCCGGGCTCTTGGCCGGGGTGATAGAGTCCTCCGGGTCGGCGGATGCGCAGGACCCGGGAATGAGATTGCCGGCTTGGCGGCTGCTTGTCTCTGGGTCTCTTGGACCGGAGGTCTTTGGCCTTCTGCCGGTTGGCGGCTATTGCGCTTCCGAGCTCCAAGTTGGGAGTGATAGCGATGATGATGTCGAGCCCCCGAGCTTCGCGGTGTGGGCGATGGCGGTGATGTGTTCCCGAGGTTCGCGATGAGGGTGATGATGATGTCGAGTTCCCGAAAACCCAGCTGTGGATGGAGCCGGTCGAAGGGGTAGCCAGCTGGAGGAGCCGGTCGGCTTGGGGATCCACTAGCCCCCGAAGCTGTCGAGGACCTGCAGCGCCAGCGGGAGGGCCTTGGCAGGTTCATGCAAAGATGGTTACACAAGAAACGAAGTCAGTCAATAGATTACAATGTACAAAATCTGCGGTTTCTATTGTTTTTTGCAGGCATAGAAGAATTGTTGCAGTCTGGGATCCGAATTGCCAGGGACAGCCGGATTGATCGCAGCCGGCCTGGCTGCCGGGTGGAGTTGGAACCAAATGGAGTCCCAGTCCACTCTGCAGGCTGACTCCCTTTTTTTCTGTTTAATTTACCAAATGGACCGGCCGGCTCTCTCCCTTTTTCTTTCTTCTCCTCTGTTTTTCGTTCTCCTTCCCCAGCCGGCTCTCCATTTTGATTCTTCTGGGCGGCCAGCCGGCGGAGGAATGGTGCGCGGGGGCGTTGGAGCCCGAGGTGGCCGGCCGGGAGGAGCCGAAGCCGGACGCGGCCACGGGGGCGCGCAGGAGCCGGCGCGAAGGCCAACGACGGCACGACCGCGCGGACGGCGACAGAGGCAAGGGGGCCGGCTGAAGCTCAGTTGACCGGAGGCCGGGCGGAGGCAGCTGTCAAAGAGGAGGCCGGATGCGACGTGGGCGTGCGCGGGAGGCGGCAGCCGAGGTCGGACGCACGGGCGCTTGGGCCCCCGGAGGCGGAGCGGCCGGACAGGTCGAAGCCGGCCCGAGGCGGGCGCGGAGCAGGAGCCGAAGGCGGCGGCCCAAGCTGGGGTGGAGTGGCCGGAGCAGGAGCCGGTGGCGGTCGCGGAGGCGGCCAGGAGCAGGAGCCGGCGGCGGTCGCGGAGGAGCAGGTGCGGAGGAGCTCGAGGTCGGAGACGCGGAGTTGCTGCCACACGGGGACGACGTAGATGCAAGCGTACGTGTGCGGTAGGTGGTGGAGGTCCACTGCTGCTTCACGCGCTGGTGACGAGTGGTGGTGTCGATGTTGCTCCAGATCCCGAGGCTGAGCACAGCGCCATGGCTGGTGGACGGAGCTTCTCCGGGGGAGATGGTTGGCGCCGAGGCGGCGACGAAGATGCTGATGAAGAGGGGTCCCGCCGAGAACGGGATCCGCTCGCCGCTCGCCCCACGGTGGGCGCCAAATGTCGTGGCGGATTGCACGGCATATCCATCAAGGATGGAAAAGAAGTGTGGGACAAGGCGGCGATGGCGTTCCGGCGGGATTGGGCACAAGCACGGCAAGAACACATGCGATGTACCCAGGTTCGGGGCCCTCTTGTGGAGGTAACACCCCTACGTCCTGCATGTCTGATGTATATCATGGCATAGATCTCGGGCTACATGGTTGCTCCTTGAGCTGTGTTTCTCTCTCTAGCTAGAGGAAGAAGAAGGGGTAGGTGAGGATGAGGAGAGCCTCAACCTCCCAAATATGTATATAGGGTTTCCTCTAAAGGTTGCCTCTCAAGGGCTCCCCGGTGCACCTTATAAAGGGGATGCCCAGGGGACAAAGGGGTGGCCCATGGGGCCCAGCTAGTACTACTCAGGGCAGCCTGCAGCCTGCAGCCAGACGGGAAGCCTGCAGCCTACAGCCGGACGGGGAGCCTGCAGCCGGACGGGAAGCCTGCAGCCTGCAGCCGGACGGGAAGCCTGCAGCCTGCAGACTCAAGGCAGCCTGCAGCCTGCAATCTCAAGGCAGCCTGCAGCGTGCCGACCGTCCGCTTGATCTTTGTGGTTTGCTTCTCTTGTTCTCTTGTCGAGTCGTGGACTTTGGTATACCCGGGGGTCATTCCCCCGACAAGCGGTGGCCGCTGGCGGCGGCAAGCCTGGTGGAGCGGCGGCCGCGGGCGGCGAGCGCGACGCGGCGGCGGCCGACGGCAGGGAGCTCAGGGGCGCAGCGGTGGCCACCACCGAGCCCGAGGAAATCGGGACTCTCGCCGGCAGGAGATCGGCAGCGGCATGAACTGCATCATCCGTGACCT
This sequence comes from Puccinellia tenuiflora, assembly GCA_012064385.1. Taxonomy (NCBI): domain Eukaryota; kingdom Viridiplantae; phylum Streptophyta; class Magnoliopsida; order Poales; family Poaceae; genus Puccinellia; species Puccinellia tenuiflora. Next base: position 162,946 of record QRDG01001946.1, read on the forward strand.
CCACGACGGCGCCCAGGTCAACGCCGGTCCGCGCAGAGGCGACGCTGCAGCGGAGCGCGAGGGCGGCGTGGAGGCGACGGGCGCACGGACCGGCGACGGCGGAACTTGGGTCGAGGATGAGGTGCTCTGCTCCGGATGCGCCGGCTTGGGCACGTATATAGCACCTCCGCATATAGTCGACGGCGGACGGATAAAGGGATCTTTTATTTTTTTTATTGTTCTGATAGGTGGGTCCCGGTCATAATCAGTGTCAATTCGACTCCAGAGTCGTTTTAGTGCGAATTGCAAAAAAAATTACTGAATAGTGGTGGTTTTCTGTCCCGAAAACTTAAAGTGGTGGATTTTGGTAATTTCAACCACAAAAGTGGTGGTTTTATGCTAATTACTCCGGCATGTTCCATACAGCTTCTAGCTTGGGCTGGTTTGTGTTTTTAGGTAGCCCGAACCTTAAAGCATCCTTGGACCAGACTTTGGAGTAACGGCTTATTCGGCCATTTTCGCAGAGCCATGCTCTGGGTAGCCAAAAACCGCACGCGGTTGCATGTGCGGCAATGGGGCGGGAGACGCCTCATCCCTTCAGGAACACGCGTTATAAATCCCCTCACCGCTCACTCTCCGCACTCACTCAAGTCGCCCACCTCCTCTCTCCTCTCATCTCTCCGCGCGTCCCTGCCGTCGGCAAGTCCAGTGCTTTCCTGCTAGCATCTTTAACAGCAGTCGAAGGCCGGTCATCGGGTCTTCCTCTTCGACGTCGAAGATCTTCATCGGCTGCGGCTGGAACCTTCCGGATCCTTCCCGGACCTTCCAATGCTTATTAGGGTCTCCCGGGACCATCCCGGGACTTCGGAACTCTTCCGGTTTCCTCTCTGAATATTTCTTTATCTATAGAAACTATTTCTACGATACCGGGACATCTCATGTCTGCATAATTCTATCTTGTAAAGTCTCGGAATAAATACGATAATTATGGGGACTATTTCTATAACTCCGGGACATCTTATGTTCGTCTTTTAAAAACCATCCCGGTGATACTCTCTCATATTTCCAGACCTATAACATTCACTAAAGACTGAACATGACTTAAGCGTGTTACCCTTCAGGTTCGATAACGAATGGACATGACCTAGTCAATAACCAACAGCGGAGCCGTGGACGGCCATGATGGTTCCCACCGTTAAGCGAAGATGCTCTTTTGAACCTGTTAGTTCCCATGTGCATTTCCTATTGCTTCATGATACTTATCAATTCCCGAGGCGAGATATGGCGACACCCTGCGGTACAACACTTTGATCACTGTGTCTTATTATCCTCGTTACCGGTATGATACCTTTTCTCGTTGCCGTATTCTGGTATCCCCATGATTAATAGCATGCCTTGTATGCGCATACTTATATTGGATACCTTCATACCGAGTGGGCCCTGGATGTATCTCTCTATTGTCTAGAGGAGCAATTCCCAATCTTGGATCATTAAGACCGATGCATGCTCTCCGAGTTACCTAGAATCGACCGTTTGGATCACCCACTTACGGATGTGATACTTGATAGAAACCAAAGCAACCTTTTGAACATACGCGATCATAACATGCCCTCATGGTCAAAGGATATACTCATGTTAACTATCTGTGATTTACTATATTTTAGGATCTCGTAGTAAATCAAACGGTTGGGTAAGTCCAGCACCATTGTACCGTTAACAATGTGCTCCCACTGTTGGTATACAACATACCCATGACCAGGAAAACATGGTCATCAAACAAATGAAACAACAATGAGTTAGTCTTAAAGGCAAGACTAGGACTTTTATAAGGTGTTCATGTTCTACACGTGCATGTGGGTTTTCCTCTGAATCTCACATTAAATGATGCAGATATTAACAATAATCTAATTATTATTGCCTCTAGGGCATATCTCCAACATCGTATGTAGCTTAGATCTGTAGATCGAACTCGATTATGCGGCTTAGTGTGACATGCACGGTAGATCTGCATGTTTATATGGCTCGATCCGTGTTTAGGGTTTGGTCTATTGATCATGTTCGTCGAATTGGTCTAAGATTTAGGGTTTCCCCGTGTTTTGGTTATATTGGGGAAAGAATAGCATGTATTCCTAAGTATTTTTTTATGTGGGCCGATGATGAACACCTTGGCAGATGTGTCTTGCGGCTTATGGGTACCGAATACCCTGTTAAATCATGTGTGTGATACGTCTCCGACGTATCTATAATTTTTTATGTTCCATGCTTGATTATATATCAGTGCCACATGTTTTTATAATATTTTTATATCATTTTGGCATGATTTATGGAACTAACCTATTAACAAGATGCCCAGTGCCAGTTCCTGTTTTCTGCTGTCTTTTTGTTTCAGAAAAGTTGTTCTGGGAAGTTTCTCGGATTGCGCTGAAAAATTACGGGAATTATTTCCAATACGAAACGAAGACGGAGTCAGAAGGACGCCCGGAGGGGAGGCCCACAGCCTCCAGGTGGCACCTGGCCGCCCCCCCCCTTGGCCGCATGGGGGTCCCACCTGGAGCCCTCGTCCATCGCCTCACGTCGCCTCTTCGCCTATAAATTTACCCCTGACCTAAAAACAGAAGACACCCGATCATATTTTTCAGAAGACGTCTGAGGCCGCCGCCATCTCCAACCCTAGTTCGGGAGGGTTCTGCAGCTCTTCCCGACACCCTGCCGGAGAGGGGAATCGACACCGGAGGCATCTACACCACCGGAGTGATGCGTGAGTAGTCCATGTTGGGAATATGCCCTAGAGGCAATAATAAAATGGATTATTAAGAATATTCATGTTTATGATAATAGTTTATTATCCATGCTATAATTGTATTAAATGGAAACATAATACATGTGTGGAATATAAACACCAGGAGTCCCTAGTGAGCCTCTACAGGACTAGTTCGTTGATCAAGAGATAGTTAGAGTTTCCTAACTAAGGACTTGTTATAGTCACTTGATAACGAAGTATATCATTAGGAGTAATGATGTGATGGACATGACCCAAATAATAAAGCGTTACAATTAATTGTGTCACAAAGTTTTGTTGTCAACACTTTTAATATGCCACATATAGTTTTCTTAGACCATGAGATTATATCACTCCCGTTCACCGGAGGAATACTTTGTGGACATCAAATGTCACTTCGTAACTGGGCGATTATAAAGGTGGCTTTCATGTATCTCCGACAGTGGGTTGTTGGGTGATATGAATCAAGAGTGGGATTTGTCCCTCCATGTGACGGAGAAGATAACTCCAGGCCTTCTCGGTAATATAGCATCAAAAGTCTGCAGACACGTGATTAGGATGTAATCACTGGGATCCTATATTATGGACGAGTAAAAAGAACTTGTCGGTAACGAGATTAAACTGGACATGGGGATGTCAACGATTAAATCTCGGGCAAGTAAAATATCGTGAGACAAAGGGAATCGTATATGAGATTAATTGAATCTCCGGCATCGTGGTTCAATCGATAATGATCTTCGTTGAGTGCATAGGAATTAATATGGGCATCCCGGTCCCGCTATTAATTATTGATATGATACGATCATGTCTATGCATTCCCGGACCCGTAGGGTCACACACTTAACACTCCAATGAAATTAGGTTTTGCGATGAATTAAATGAATGAATAGTGATTCGGAGTCTCGGATGGGGTCCCGGACGTCACAAGGAGTTCCGGAGGAGTCCGGAGAATAAGATTCATATAAGGAAAGTGGTTTCCGGAGGTATCGAAAAAGTTCAGGGAAATTTGTATAGGGTACCGGAAGGTTTCGGAATGTTCTAGAGGGGTCTAGAAGTGGGACCACATATTTTTTTGGGGCCCACATGGACCAAAGGGGTGCAGCTGGCCACTTGGGCCAGCCGCACCACCTAAGGCCCACATGGGCCAATGCGGCCAAGAAAAGGAGGGGGGAGCCGAACCCTAGGAGGAGTCCTAGGGGGACTCGGCTTGGGGGTCAAGCCACCCCTTGGCCGGCCGGCCCTAGGGCTCCCCCTCCACCTATATAAAGGGGTGAGGGGAGGGGGTGTGGCACACCCAAGGGAGCCCCCCAAGTTGCCCTAGCCGCACCCCTAAACCCTAACCCTAGCCGCCGACCCCTCTCCACCTAACCCTAGCCGCACCCCTCTCCTAGGGGGCTGCGCCACCTCCTCCTCTCCCTCTCCTCGTGCTTGGCTTGGCGAAGCCCTGCTCGTGGAGATCGTCATCATCACCACCACACCGCCGTGTTGCTGAGATCATCAAGGCCATGTCCACCTCGCTTGCGGGATCAAGGAGTGGACGTCTTCATCGAGCTGTACGTGTGGATACCGCGGAGGTGCTGCCCGTTGCTGCACTTCGTCGGATTGGATCTCGAGGATAATACATCTCCTTGCGACTAGACGAGTCTAGTTGCGGGGATCGACTAGCCAACCCTGCACCGACAAAATGCGTTTGTGGATCTTCAAGGGTAAGAGATTGGATCTCACCTTCGCTATCTTCATCTAGTAGATCTAGATCCTTGGGGTTTATTCCGTTTGTTGCGTAGGAAATTTTTTGTTTTCCATGCTGCGACCCCTTCAGTGGTATCAGAGCCTAGATCTATTCGTAGATGTTGGTGCGATTAGAACACAAGGAGTTATGGGCGTTGATATTTTATGTTGCTACCTTCTCGTGTGCACTTTGCATCTTTGCGGTATTGTGAGATTGAAGTGACCCGGACCAACCTTACTCGTCCACGCACGAGAGACCGGTTCCACGACTGACATGCAACTTGTTTTGCATAAGTGGCTGGCGGGTGTCTGTTTCTCTTGCTTTAGTGAAGGTGCAATTTTCAATGGAAGGCCTTTCAAAAGGATGAGTAAATAAGCAACTATTATATCACCATTGTGGTTTTGCGTAGATTAGAACGGTTCTATCTCGTTGACCCAAGCCACGTAAAAATTGCATAAACAAAGTAGAGGACGTCTAACTTGTTTTTGCAGGGGGTCATGTGATGTGGTATGGCCAATATGTGATTTCTGATAATGTATGCAATGATCATGTTTGTAATATTTCGCGACTTGCATGTCGACAAGTACGACAACTGGCAGGAGCCATATGGCTGTCTATTATTTTATGTGACCTGCGAGTCATTAAATCACCATGTAATTTGTTTTACTTTATTGCTAAGAGTAGCATTAGTTGTAATTACAATAGTTGGTGGACAACCATGGTGATGGCACCACGATGATGGAGATCATGCCGGTGATGGAGATCATGCCGGTGCTTTGGAGATGGAGATCAAAGGCACAAGAAGAAAGGCCATATCATATCACAATTTTTGAATTGCATGTGATGTTAATCCTTTTATGCACCTTATTGTTATTCTTAGATGTGATCGCGACGGTAGCATGATAAGGTGATCTCTCATGATAATATCAAGATAATTAACTGTTCTCCCCTAGTTCATCGTTTTGAAGCATCACGTGATGATCGGGTGTGATAGATTCTACGTCCACATACAACGGGTGTAAGCCAGTTTACACATGCGAAAATACTACGGTTGTCTTGACGAGCCTAGCATGTACAGACATGGCCTCGGGAACACGGAACCGAAAGGTTAAACACAACTCATATGAATGATATAATCAACACTGAGTTGTTCACCATTGAAGCTACATCATCTCACGTGATGATCGGTTGTGGTGTAGTGGATTTGGATCGTGTGTCACTAAGCAACCAGAGAGATGTGAAGTTTAGTGGGAGTTCATGTAGTAATTTGATTAAAATGAACTAAATTATCATAAACAAAAGTCCTAAGAAATGTCTTTGCAAAACCCTTGTAGATCATGGGTGACTACGGAAAGATGTTTCTGTCTGAGGAGCTGCGTGAGGATGGGGCAAACTTTGCTACTTGGTTCATGCATTTGAGAGAAACCCTTTATGAAAATCATGAGCTCTACGTGATAGATGAACCTTTAGAAGAATGCCCAGATGTTACTGCAGACTATGAAGGGTACATGGAATGGTACAATCTGCAAACCATCTACTTGAGAGTCCAGTGGTTGGTGCGCGCCTTCATGAACATTAACCTTGGCAACCAATTTGAGAACTTGAGCGCAATGGAGATTGTCAATGAGCTTAAGAGTAGGTTCATAGCGCAAGTTAGAGTTGCAAGGTTCGAGGTTCTGGATGAATTTCTTTCAACTAAGATGGAAGAAAACACTTGCTTGGAACAACACCTGAGGAAGATGCATAGGTTGTATTACACTCTGGTGGATGTTTGGAACTACGAGATGACTGACAAATTGGCGATAGATGGGGTGTTGCGCTCGCTTCCCCCCAGCTTCAAGAATTATGTCAGAGACTATGTCATGAGAGGAGATTCGATCACCTTCTGTGAGTTTGTGTCTCGGCTGCGTCATGTCATAGTAGAGCCCATAGCAGGAGAAGTAGTCAATGCAGAAGGTATATTTTGATATACAAGTTATAAATGTTTAATGTCCCATTTACACTTGTGGTGAGCTAAGTATTTGATACTTGTGCTGTTTTGTGAAAACAGGGCCTGCCGTTTGAGAAGTGCATGGAGGGACTGAGTGGATTTCGCGGGAAGATGGCAATCAAGGAGTTGATGCTGGCGACATTTCACTTCTACATTTATCGTTTTAAATTAGAGGATTTGAATAAGTTTTGTAATCGAATTAAGTGTGATCTTAAATTAGTGTGTCTCGGTTTGTGAGACGGTCATTCATGTTAAAGACAAGTGGTTGTTCTATTTTCATGAGTAATCCTTTTTGTGATCACGTTTCGATTATGAGATTATTGTCCTTTGTTAGATTTAAACGATAATTAGCTAAACATTTATAAAATGAAACATGCTAAAATATCCAATACTTGATGATGAGGTTTGTTTTAATTGCGCTATGGTGTTGAGGAGCATTTGGATGCACATCACTAAGTAGTATGATTAAAATGCCATTTTCTGAAAATGCCATGAGTAGCTGGAAAATAAACACAAGTGTTGGTTGAATTTTTCAGTGAATAAAGAAACATCATTATTTTGTGTCCTTCTTCATAAATGAGTAAATAGGTGTATTTATTCAAGTTATGATGAGACCATATTATTTTTTGAAATAAAGGATATTAAGCTAACAAGATAATTGCATCTTTTCGATTTGATCAAAAGAGACGAAATATTTGAGTTGTTGTTTAGTATGCAGACTTGTGAAAAGTGTTATCACAAATTGCAATATTTAGAGTTTATTCAAAAGTGTTTTGATACACCCTAAAGTATTGTAGTCACATTGTATTTTGATATTGTGTGGTCTTACAAAAAGAGGGTTTTTCGAATTAAGGTTTTATTTGAATCATTTAGATTTATTTTTGATAACACTCTATTTTAAATAAAGGATCTATTTAATGATTTGCATTTCGCATATGAGTTGTGTGAAACAGTGGTTTCAGTAATTATGAGATAATTAGAAACCATAGCAAATGGAGTTTTGTAGTATGTTCATATGAGATTATGAATAGAGATTCAACAATGAGAGACTAAAAGGGACAAAGCAATTTGTTTGGTTGTGTCAAGTATTTTAGTGGTTTTGTCATGAAATGGTTTCATGGATAAAAGAATTGTTGGAATAGATTGAGAAAGCTAAAACCTTGTATGTTTATGTATCAAGTGGCACATGTAAAGTGCTATGTTGGTTAAAACTTGACACATAAAGATTTTAATGATGGTGATCATTGATTTTCGGTTTAGCTTGTCTAAAGAGAATTACGATTCAAGAATATAAAATTTTGCCAAGTTGCAAAATGATATTCATGATTTACTTGTCATGTTTGAGAAACAAGACATACCTACAAAACTACAAAGGAAGAAATAGAAACTTTAAATACGAAAGTGACTAAGAGTCATTCTATGTTAAGTTTAAATCACAAAGTAATTGTTACTTGATTTTGTGAAAATAATGTTTTCACATATTTATTTTGCAAAGAGGTTTGTGTAGAATAAATAAAACTTAAAGCTAGCAAGGTACTGGCGTTTCGTATATGAGTTCTCGAATTTTAAGAGTTAAGAGTTTTGGAGGAGTCCAAAGTATCGAGAAAATGCATAAGAAACTGAGTGGGATCTAATTAACATATGTGGTGACATATATTAAGTTAGAGCAGAAACTATTTTCCATGATCAAAATATGTGGTGACATATGTTTGAGTGGGAGCTAGTTAATCATGGTCAAATATGAAGATAACATATTTCTGAGTGAGAGCCAAAGTGGTTTCACATTTTAATATGTGTATGGTGTATATTTGACTGGGAGTTTACAACATCTTGTTTTGAGTGAAATGGAGATTTCATGAATGTTGTAAATATTGTCATGGACCAATGCATAACTTGTGAAGTTAGTTTGAATGTCAAATATCCATGGAGATGGATGTATCTATGGTGGATAGATATGTTTGATAAACATTAAAGTCAAGATGTTTAACCTAAACGAATTTTTTGAAGGAGTTCAAAATAAAACAAGAGAGGAAAGGTTCATCTGCTTGTGAGAAATAGGTGAAACATTGAGTTGAGAACTCAGTACAAAAATTGATGGTTGGAGGATATGTTGGAATTCACTATGAATTTTTCATAGGTCTTAACATATAAGAACCATGTGTTTGTTTTTGACGACATGTGACCCAAGTTCTTAGTTGTAAGAACATGTTAAATGAGGAGTCATTTTTCATGAAGTTAAGATGAATTTAGAAAGTGGTAGACTTGGTTGAAGTCATAAAACCAATCTAAATTGGGATATCTTAAAATCAGAAGCGTAGCCAAAAGCATGATCAGAAATATCGAAGTGACAAGGGTTCACTGTCGATTTGTTAAGTCTACAACATATAGGAGTATATGATTAAGTCAAGGGTTAAATAGATATAATATTTTGGTTTGAGAAATATTGTTTCAAGACGAGTGAGTTCCGGATGCACATGCTATGTGAAAGTCCTTTTGACTGATCATACGTCATGTAGGCATAAAGGGATTCAAGCATCTCACTCTATAACCAAACATATTATATACATTATATGATAATGAGATTTATCATAGGATGATAAGAAGTTTATCATGTGATGATAAAGTAATGTCAAATTAGGTGACAATTACAATCTTGCAAAGAACATAAAAGAACTGTATAGTACAGAACACGGACATAACCTCTTCCACAAGCAAACATGATCAAGCACTGAGACTTCATGAGTGAGACTTCATGAGTGTTGGATCGAGGAAAATGTAAACTAGATTATTGACTCTAGTGCAAGTGGGAGACTGTTGGGAATATGCCCTAGAGGCAATAATAAAATGGTTTATTAAGCATATTCATGTTTATGATAATAGTTTATTATCCTTGCTATAATTGTATTAAATGGAAACATAATACATGTGTGGAATATAAACACCAGGAGTCCCTAGTAAGCCTCTACAGGACTAGTTCGTTGATCAAGAGATAGTTAGAGTTTCCTAACTATGGACTTGTTATAGTCACTTGATAACAGAGTCATATCATTAGGAGTAATTATGTGATGGACATGAACCAAATAACAAAGAGTTACAATTAATCGTGTCACAAAGTTTTGTTGTCAACACTTTTAATATGCCAAATATAGTTTCCTTAGACCATGAGATTGTATCACTCCCGTTCACCGGAGGAATACTTTCTGGACATCAAACGTCACTTCGTAACTGGGTGATTATAAAGGTGGCTTTCAGGTATCTCCGACAGTGGGTTGTTGGGTGATATGAATCAAGAGTGTGATTTGTCCCTCCATGTGACGGAGAAGATATCTCCAGGCCTTCTCGGTAATATAGCATCAAAAGTCTGCAAACACGTGATTAGGATGTAATCACCGGGATCCTATATTATGGACGAGTAAAGAGAACTTGTCGGTAACAAGATTAAACTGGACATGGCGATGTCAACGATTAAATCTCGGGCAAGTAAAATATCGTGAGACAAAGGGAATCATATATGAGATTAATTGAATCTCCGGCATCGTGGTTCAATCGATAATGATCTTCGTTGAGTGCATAGGAATTAATATGGGCATCCCGGTCCCGCTATTAATTATTGATATGATCATGTCCATGCATTCCTGTCGATGGATTAGATCAACAGTGAAGATACGGGACTATGTACGCGCGGGCATCGTCGATGTGGGTTAGTCGACGAACGACACGGGAGAAAGGATTTATATAGCTTCGGGACCCAGGAAACATCATCCGATAATATCCCTACGTGCTGTTTATGGCTAGGTTGTATTCCTTATGCTCATGGTGGAAGTCGCCGATGAGACGACTCCTCTATGTATTGTATCATGTGTATAAAGCTTTCGGGTTCTGTCCCGTCTGACTTGGTTGTGTTGGGTCTGTCTAGGCATGTCTTCTTGGTGCGCCTTGCCCCTCCTTATAAAGGTGGAGGAGGCCGGCTTACATGTCGAGTCCTTTTAGGACACTGCTAATCTAATACAAGTCGGTAAGGTGAGTCCTTTTCCTATTCCGACTAGAGTCGGCCTGCTGGGCTTCCTCCAGATTGGCCACGTTAGTACTCCTTACGGGTACCCGTGTCCTATATCCACGACAGTAGCCCCCGAGCTTCCGGGTGACTAGTAGAGTCATGCGGAAGGTCTTGATTTGTTGAAGACGTTGTCTTCTTGGGACACGGAGTCCATGCCAGGTTGTGTGCCGGCTTGTCGATGTCGATGATGTTGCGGCACTCGGCACTGCATTTGCCGGGTTGTCGATGTAGACTTTGCCGGGTTGTCGATGTAGATGTTGCCGAGTCGTCGTTTGCCGAGTCGTCGATGTAGACGTTGCCGAGTTGTTGGCGAAGATGTTGTCGAGTCGTCGTTTGCCGAGTCGTCGATGTAGACGTTGCCGAGTTGTTGGCGAAGATGTTGTCGAGTCGTCGTTTGCCGAGTCGTCGATGCCGGCTTCTCCGGTCGACTTGTTAATGCCGGCTTCTCCTGCCGACTTGTTAATGCCGGCTTCTCCTGCCGACTTGTTTTGAAGTGACTCGGAATTTTCTCCGAGTCCTTTTGACGAGTTGTGTGACTTTGCTTGAATTTATTTACACCGGTATATATGTAGCCCCCGAGTGCCGGGTCGTTTTCCTGCGACGACTCGGGACTCCTTGGTGTATAACTCCTTTTCTTGAGCTTTGAACGGTGTAGCCCCCGAGTGCCGGGTTGTTTGCCTCCAGCAACTCGGGACTCCTTTTGAGGTACCTGAAATAAAACTTGTGTATGCATTACACTGTTCGTGATGTATGAAAATAATTAAATAGATATTACAATGATTTAATTTATTTGTGTTCAAATGATTAATCATTCGACTTGACTAAGCAGGCTTTCGCGGTGACTTTTTTCATGCAAATATGATTTGCTCTGTCGACAAAGGCCTCTGTGCTTCAGAGTCGATTTGGCACTGTTCATACGCACTACTTGGTCTATTGCGTTTATCAACTGACTTAGTAAAGAAACGAACGTCCATCTCCTGAGTCAGGATACCTATGTTTGGACTGCGCTCATGGCTGCTAGTCCTCTTTGGCAACCATGACTCAGAAGAATTAATAGCCCCCGAGATTAACTCAAAGGTGTTAACTTTATTTAACTGACTGAAAAAATAAAATATATGAAATTAAAATAAAAAGATGACTTAGCTGTTTATTATCTGTAGCGTTGATGACGCGTGTGTCGCGATCGGCCACATGAGGTTGAAGACGATCGCGTTGTTGAAGAAGCCGGCGCATCGCGAAGTCGGAGTAGTCCGAGTCCTCCTGACCCGGTTGCCGATTCGCCTTGCTTTTTCTTTTTTCTTTTGTGTGTATTCCGTGACATGGCGAGCTAGCAACCTAATCGCACACTTTTTTCTTTGTTTCCTTCTCTGATCCATGGATAATCTCCTCGATCCGTGCGTGAGTCAAAGACATAGTACTAGTTGGAGTCGGTTTATATATTTTTTTCCTTGTACGTTACTTTCCTTGTGTGATCTGATTCCTTTCCATGCAGCCGTACGTGAAGTAGTACGTATCTGAGTTGGACTCACTAGTAGAAAACAGGCCTTTCGCCCGGGCCATTAGTCGCGGACGTGTCTCAACCCACGACTAAAAGTCCGGCCACGTCGCCCCGAAATCTGCGGCCCATTTGTCCCAGTTCGTTAGGAACTATTTGTCGCGGATTGAGATACCAACCGGGACAAATGGTGTCTGCGGCCGCCGCGAGCAGGTGCCCCCACCTTTTGTCCCAGTTCGTGTCTCGAACCGGGAGTAATACCGCGCCTTCCCGCGACGGTTCGTGATTCGAAGGCCTTTGAGTTCCCGCTCTTGATCACACGGGGAACCGAAGAGGTTGATCACACGGGTACGAAGAGGTTGATCAAATTAATGGATTTTGGGAACACGGTTGGATTAATTACCACGGCCTCCTCATCTCCCTTGCTATCTCTATATAAGAGAGCTACAGTGCCATTTGCCAAATGCACCATCTCCTCTCTGTAATCTCTCTACTCAAAAATCCTCTCTCGAATCGCTGCCGCGCGCCATGGAGCCACTTGCGCGCCCACCTCGATCCTAGGTGTACCACTACAAGGATGACGCCGTCAACATGAACTTCAAGGTCGTGGTCACTCTCCGCGCATCAACCGTGGAGAGATGGATCCGTGATGTCAAGAGGCGCTACCTCGACGCCGCACCGAAGAAGATCGTGGGCCTCGACTGCGAGTTCACCGACGCCGCACCCGAGGAGAGGCAGCGTGCCGCCGTCCTGCAACTGTCCGTGGAGACCGACACGTTGGTGTTCCATATTTGCCACGCTGATCGGGTGCCGCAGGCCCTCAAGGACTTCTTGATGGACAAAACCATCAAATTCAACGGCGCGGCTATCAACAACGATCAACGTATGCTGGAGCCTTACGGAATTCATATTCCGTCCGCCGTCGACCTGTAGTGGGCCGTTCACCCTAACCCGATATACCCTAATCTTACGAGTCTCTATGCTCTAGCCAATTTTACTATTGGCACAACGCTTCAGAAGAAGAAGAAGATCAACAACAAGAAGAAGAAGAAGAAGAAGAAGAAGAAGGAGGACGAGAAGAAAAAGGAGGAAGAAGAGGACCTCAAGAGAGGTTGGGGCAACTTTCCATTGAGCTTTTATCGCATCAAGTATGCCGCTCTGGACGCTCGCCTAGGCTACGAGATTGCTAGGAGGTGTCTCGGTGGTATGTGCGTATGTCTCAATGTGTCGATCTATATCGTCTCAACAATAATTGTCTTATGTGAGACGTTTGATTGAAATTATAAAAAGTTGTGTGATCTTTGGATTTATTTAGCACTTGTTTTCCCTTTATATTGTTAATTATCTCTGGACCGTACTAATATTCAGCAATAGCAAGTTTGTGCACATATCAAAAGTAAATTTTTTTATTATAAAGAGCTCTACACATTCTAAGGATTTTTTAATGACTAAAAATTTGTTGAATTTGGCCAAGTGGATCGAAAGTTATGGAATTTCGAAAGTTAAGGATTTAAAACTCTCTCTCTCTCGATTCCTCTCTCTTCTATTCCAAAAGTGTACGATATGTGGTAGCGTAGAAATATACGAAAACTATTTTGAAATGAAGAAAAGAAATAAATAAAATGAATTCTCTGCCGCGACACAGAAAGTGTCCAAATTTCTGCCGCGGCAGATAATCTTTAGTAGCGGCTCGTTATACGAACCGCGACTAAAGGGGTCTGCAGCCGCTGCGGGTTAGGGTGCCCCCCTTTTGTCCCGGTTTGTATCTAAAACCGGGACAAAAGGCTGGCCCCTATATATATGGCTGCAGGCGCCCCCTCTCCCCCCTCTCTCTCATTTTTTTCCTGGTTGGAGGTGGTGTGGGTGTGCTAGTTTTTTTTTCTTCATATGCACTAGAGGTGTTCGGTGAAATGCCTGTTAGAGCGATGACACTTGAGTTCACACAAGACAAACATGATATGAGGTGCCCGAGCCACACTTAAGCTTCCTCCCCTTTGTTTCCAAGTTTCCTAAAAGGTTAGCAACGACTTTCTCTTTTAGACCACGCGGTACTAATTTTAGCATCGTGACTGCGTTTGATATATAGTTGCATAATGCAGATGGGTCATCCATGGATGTACGGTGACCGACGCTCTGGCGCTTGCAGAGAAGGCGTGCGGTCTTTTATCATTGTGGCCGAGGACGAACAAGCGGCAGGATGGTTTTATGTGTTGTCCGTGTGTTGAATGTCGGAATGAGAAGGATTACACTTCCTCAAGAGTCATTCAGAGCCACCTATTTCGGTCCGGTTTCATGTCCGACTATAATGTTTGGACCTTTCACGGAGAAAGAGGGGTTATGATGAAAGACGGCGATGAAGAAGAGAACGATGATGACAACTACCGATCTATGTTCCCTGAATACGCTGATACCGCAATGGAAGACAATGAAGAAGAAGGAGGTGAAGAACGGGCAGCATATGAGCCCGCTGATGATCTTGGTCGGGTCATTTCATATGCAAAGCGAGACTGCGACACAGAAAAGGAGAGGTTGCAGTTCGAGCAGATGTTACAGGACCACAACAAATTGTTGTACCCAACTTGTGAAGATGGCCAGAAGAAGCTGGGTAGCACACTGGAATTGCTGAAGTGGAAGGCAGAGTCCAGTGTGACTGACTCGGGATTTGAAAAGTTGCTGGTACTAATGAAGAAGATGCTTCCAAGAAATAAGGAATTGCCCGCCAGTACGTACGAAGCAAAGAAGCTTGTCTGCCCTCTAGGATTAGACGTGCAGAAGATACATGCATGCCCTAATGACTGCATCCTCTACCGTGGTGAGAAGTACGAGAATATGGATAAATGTCCGGTATGCACTGCATTGCGGTATAAGATAAAAAAAGATGACCCTGGTGATGTTGAGGGCGAGCCACCCAGGAAGAGGGTTCCTGCCAAGGTGATATGGTATGCTCCTATAATACCACGGTTGAAACGTTTGTTCAGAAACAAATAGCATGCCAAATTGTTGCGATGGCACATGGAAGACCGTAAGAAAGACGGGATGTTGAGGCACCCCGCTAATGGTCAGTAGTGGAGAAAAATCGAGAGAGAGTTCCCGGACTTTATAGGTGATGCAAGAAACTTATGGTTTGGTCTAAGTACAGATGGCATGAATCCTTTTGGGGAGCAGAGCTGCAGTCACAGCACCTGGCCCGTGACACTTTGTATCTATAACCTTCCTCCTTGGTTGTGCATGAAGCGGAAGTTCATTATGATGCCAGTGCTGATCCAAGGCCCGGAGCAATCAGGCAACGACATTGATGTGTACCTAAGGCCATTAGTTGCTGAACTTTTACAGTTGTGGGCCGAACCAGGTGTACGTGTGTGGGATGAGCACAAATAGGAGGAATTTGACCTACGAGCATTGCTATTCGTAACCATCAATGATTGGCCTGCTCTTAGTAACATTTCAGGACAGACGAACAAAGGATACAGTGCATGGACACACTGTTTAGATGAGACTGAAAATATATATCTGGATAAATGTAGGAAGAATGTGTACCCGTACAATCGTTGTTTTCTTCCGCCCAGGCATCACTTAAGGAAAAAAAGGCAACCATTTCAGTGGCAAGGCAGAAACCCGGACGAAGCCTGTCCCCCGTAGTGGTGCCGATGTATTTGGTATGGTCAAGGATTTAAATGTAATCTTTGGAAAGGGTCCTGACAGAGAACCTGTTCCGAATGACGCTGACGGACATGCACCCATGTGGAAGAAGAAATCTATATTTTGGGAGCTAGAATATTGGAAAGTCCATGAGGTCCGCTCTGCAATCGACGTGATGCACCTGATGAAGAATCTTTGCATGAATATTCTAGGCTTTCTGGACTTGTATGAGAAGTCAAAAGATACACCGGAAGCACGGGAGGACCAGCAACGTCATAAAGGACGAGACGGCATGCATGCAGGGCAGTTTCAAGGGCCTGTCAGCTACGCTCTTACCAAAGAAGAGAAGGAAATCTTTTTTGAAGTCCTTTTCAGTATCAAGGTCCCGTCTGGCTTCTCGTCGAATATAAAAGGAATAGTAAATATGAAAGAGAAAAAATCCAAAACCTAAAGTCTCATGACTGCCACGTGCTTATGACGCAATTGCTTCCGGTTGCATTGAGGGGAATTCTACCAGAAAATGTTCGACTAGCCATTGTGAAGGTATGTGCATTACTCAATGTAATTTCTCAGAAGGTAATCGATCCAGAAAGTCTAACAGGGTTATAGATTGATGTGGTCCAATGTCTGGTCAGCTTCGAGTTATTGTTCCCGCCATCCTTATTCAATATTATGACGCACCTCCTAGTTCACCTAGTCGAAGAGATTAGAATTCTCGGTCCTGTGTTTCTACACAATATGTTCCCCTTCGAGAGGTTCATGGGAGTCTTAAAGAAATATGTTCATAATCGTGCTAGGCCAGAAGGAAGCATCTCCAAGGGCTATGGAACAGAGGAGGTCATTGAGTTTTGTGTTGACTTTCTTCCTGACCTTAAGCCGATTGGTGTTCCTGAATCTCGGTATGAGGGGAGGCTGACTGGAAAAGGCACATTAGGAATGAAAGCAACGGTATGTAGGGACGCGCTTTCTATCACTCAAGCACACTACACAGTTCTACACAATTCCACCGTGGTTGCTCCGTATATCGAGAAACACAAGAATATTATACGCGCCAAAAACCCGGGGGAGCCTGACTCCTGGATTAAAGGGGAACACGAGGCGACTTTCGGCAGTTGGTTGCAGACACATCTCATGAATAACAGCACTGTTGGAGATCAGCTGTACTTGTTGGCCAGGTTACCATCTTCGACTATATATACTTTCCAAGGGTACGAGATAAATGGGAATACATTTTACACGATCTCCCAAGATAAAAAGAGCACCAACCAAAACAGTGGTGTCCGCTTTGATGCAACAGACGACAATGGGAAGAAGGACACATATTATGGGTACATAGAGGAGATATGGGAACTTGACTATGGACCTACTTTTAAGGTCCCTTTGTTTCGGTGCAAATGGGTCTTCGGTGCAAATGGGTCAAGCTGACAGGAGGCGGGGTACATGTAGACCAAAAGTACGGCATGACAACAGTGGATCTCAAAAATCTTGCATACATGGACGAACCATTCGTCCTAGCCAACGATGTGGCTCAGATTTTCTATGTGAAGGACATGTCTACCAAATCGAGAAAAAGAAATCAGCAAAAGAATACATCGTCCGATGAGCCAAAGCGCCACATAGTTCTTTCAGGGAAAAGAAACATCGTGGGAGTGGATGACAAGACAGACATGTCAGAAGATTATAATAAGTTTCATGATATTCCGCCCTTCACAGTGAAAACTGACCCATGCATCATGTTAAATGATGAAGATGCTCCATGGCTACGGCGCAGAAGAAAACCACAACACTAGATAGGGATGTTGGTGATTTGTAATAATGGCTATATGCGAATACAAACCGTATGTTTTGACTATATGCACCGTCGGGATGTATGCAGGGAATCCGAATAATTTGTATTCGGTCGATGAACTGAAGGATTTCTAGATAGAACAAAACACACGGTATCACCTGCATACAACCCTACTGTGGCTAGAGAGTGCCCGCATATCAAATGCACCGTAGGGCGTATGCAGGTGAAACCGTTTGATTTGTATTCGGTCGATGAACTGAATGATTTCTAGATAGAACCCTCTTAGCACTGAGAGAATGCTTCTATGCTGAGCCCCTCGAAGATGTCATAGGTCACTGCCCAACGACATCTTCGAGAAGCTCGTGCATAGAGGAGTCCTCTGTCTTCTCTCTCTGCTGTTGCCGTGCTCTTGTTCTTCCTCTTCCTCCTCATGGTGGGTACTTATATAGGGCAACTCTTCACCTTTTTAGTCCCGGTTGGTAGCTGGAACCGGGACTAAAGGAGCATTGATATGTGTGCCTTATCTTCACCTTTTTAGTACCGGTTGGTAGCTGGAACCGGGACTAAAGGAGCACACCTAACCAATGACACACACCTGATCCAACGGCTCACAAGCGCTACAAGGAAACACATGATCCGTGTGCTTCTGATCCAACGGCTCACAAGCGATCGAAGGAAACACACAATCTGTGTGCTTCTGATCCAACGGCTCACAAGTGCTTGAAGGAAACACACGATACGTGTGCTTCTGATCCAACGGCTCACAAGTGCTCGAAGGAAACACACGATCCGTGTGCTTCTTCCACTGCTTCCCGCCTTTGTCTTCCCGCCATTTCTCACTATATATGTAGGCTTGGCCTCCATTTCCATATCACATCTAAACTCTCATATCTGCAACCTCATCACTCTCCCATGGCTTCCACCGTACCCACTCTAACATACCCTCAGGCGGAGGCGCTTTGCGCCTCAAACTACCCCTGCCCGCCCGGCTACCTTGTCCCCGCCGGCTGGTGGCTGAGCGCCGGAGGCGTGCCGGTCCCTCCTGTCCCTCAAGGTGTGGTGCGCCGGGCGGCCATCACGAACCACTACTACCTCGAGCTCACGCCGGAGCAGCAGATGGATCCCCGCTGTAACGCCCTAAGATCGGTACTATGCAGATTTTAGCGTTCTAGCCAAATCCGCATAATAACGATCCTAAAGGACGCCCACCAGGCATAACGTGCACGTCGCAACACACACGTTATGCGGGTGGAATTGTGATAACATTACAACCGTTGTCGATGGAACCCACAAAAGAACATATATATACAACAACGACTCACCGAGTCAAGAACAAAAGATACAATACAAAGATCCAAATAACAACGTAAGCGGGTAGCGTCCGGCAACGGACAAGAAACAAATTGGACTAAGAGTCTGGAAGATAAGCAAAGGCACCATATCCCTGCCCAGGCCAAGCCTAGCCGGAGGGATTCCCAAGCTAAGGCAACACTAGCAGAACAAATTACCACGATTGGCCTTCCGCCGGTGCCTTATCTTTATTAATTATTCCCATCGCCAAACACTAAAGATTATCATGTGAATTAACCCAACTATCATATTAAGACATGACTAGATAAAGATAACAAGACTCGAGCAAAACAACCTAAGCATGCACTGCGACTCGCAAGGCTAACAAGGTAAACAAGCAACAGGGTAATAGGATGTGGGGGTGGTGGCATTTCATGGCTGCAAGGTAAACATGCAAGTAGGATCGGGACACAAGCATTGTAACGTAAGGCTAGCAAGGAACAAAAGAAGGAGGTGTGAGAGGCAGAAGACAAGCAAAGATAGCAAGGGAGTATCACTTGCCTGCAATCTGGTAGAGGTAGCAGAACCTGTCATTGCTCACATCAACTCAACGTCCTATTCCCGAAGAAGCAACAAACACTGGAAACATAAAAGATGCATTTTACTACTACGGCAAAAGAAGCGGCATGTTGATGACATGATGCATGACAAATAATTGTGATTCAATTTTATCCCTAACACGTGACAAGGCAATTTAAATGGGTTCGGTGCACAATATAAATGCACCAGACAAATCCCATAATTAAGTTGATTTAGTTCGACTAAATGGATTAAGTGCATTGTTAATTAATGATGCATGATTTTATAAGATACGGATATATATGGAATATAGGGGTTTAGGGTTGGGGTCACACATCGGAAATGAGAAACTTCAGATTTGGAGCGGAAGTAGTCGAAGTAGTCGTTCATCCGGAGTCGAGGTACTCAAGGTAGTCGTTCATCCGGAGTCGAAGTAGTCGAGGTAGTCGACGTCGTGGAAGTAGTCGTACTCGGGTCGTCGTCGTTGCAGATCTTGGCGTTCCGGGCTTCGGGGTCGACGGGGTTCACGATGGTCGGGGGGTTCGGACATCGGGCTTCACGGAGTCGGGGGAGATCTTATCGTATCGTCGTTCACGGTCGTCGTGGTTCACGGCATCGGGGTGTCGGAGATCTTGGCGGCATCATCGGGGATCGGACACGGCACCGGAGACGGAAACATGAAGGCGTCGTGGACGAGATCGGGAAAACATCAGGGAACGACTTCACGGTGCTTCACGACGGGGAACGGGGACACAAACGCACGGAGGACAGGAAACGGGAGCGGTTTCACGACGGGAACGTCCGGGAATGGAAACGGGAAACACAACACGGAGGCGGAACATGCTGGCTCCTTGCGGGCAAAACGTCGAACACGTGGCGGACGCAGGGGAAAAGAGGTCGGGGACGAGCACGGAGACGGGAACGGGGACGTGCATCGGGCAACCACGGCAACACAGAGACAACGACACTGGGACAACAGCACCGGGGAAGCACGGTAGCAGCACGGAGACGGTCGGAGACAGGAATAGAGACAGTCACGGCCCGGGCAACAGCAGGCGACCATCTGCAGGATGCACACACAGGAACACGAGGTCGAGCCGGGACGGGAGGCCGGCGACCATGGAGGAACAACAGCGCACGGGCGTTGGGCGCAGGAGGCGAGCACGGCCAGGAGGAAGGATGCGGGGCGGAGTTGGGCGCGGCACCGGTCGGGGAGGCTCAGGGCGCAGGGTCGGGGAGGAGATGGAGGAGGAGCCGGTGGCGGGGGGGTGGAGGAGAGCTCGGGTGCGGGGAGCTGGCGGAGAGGAGGTGCGGGAGGAAGGAGATGGGGATCGGGGCAGGTGAGGAAGAAGGCCACGGGAGGAAAGAGAAGAAAAAGGAAAAGAGAGAGAGGAAGAAAAAGAGATGAGAGAGAGGGGGAAAAGGGAAAAAGTATGGGGTGGAAGAACAGATTTGCGAAACGTCAAAAACAGAGTAGGGTGGCTGCAAAAAGGGAGGGGGTGGGAAAGGAAAACTGCCAGGGGATTTCTAGGGTTTGGAGGCTAGGTGGGCTTGGGCCAGGTTTTGGGCTACTCTCTCGCGTCTCAAAAAATTATTTTTCTTTTTGAAAAATAAATTTGGCAATTTAATTTTAGAAAAACAGAGACGACCGTCTCGATAAAATATTTTTCCGACAATTTTAGAAAAATAAAATAGGGTTTAATAAAAATAAATTTTGTTGCCAAAATTATGCGGTGCGATGATGCTGATGTCGTGATGATGCAAAAAAAATAACAGGCAATTCTAATTTGGGGAAAAAACCCGAGCATTACACCCGCTGGCATCCCGACTACCGCCCGACTTGGGACGCCTTCTTCATCAATCGGCGTGAGAGGGCACTCGCCAGGTACGAGGAGGACGGCCCGCCTCCTTCGAACTTCAACGAGGCCGGCCGTCAGCTATGGTGGGGTGGCCAGACTCTCCAGATTGTCATGGACTACATCACGACCGGCGATAACCCCCGCCCGCGCTACCCTCACATCCGGTCCAGGAGTGCCCACCCGTCGAGGTTGGAGCCACGAGCGCCGTATGATGACAGCGACGACGACGACGATTACGAGGACGAGTATTATAGGCCTAGGCAGGAGTATGACTAAGATTGTTAGGACAAATGATCCACTGTTGTCATTCCGTACTGTTGTCATTGGTTAGGACAAATGATTTGTATTCGGTCAATGAACTAGTTATTATCAAATGATCCACTGTTGTCATTGGCTCCAAGATTCAAAAATATGCAAAAAAAATATTAGTTACAATAATTATTTTAATTGAAAATGGCAAAATTGTTATAAAACAGAAAATGGTTTTGGATTACTTATTCAAATTCAAGTAATTTTCATGTTGAAAGTTTTCTCAAATTCATTCAAATGTTTGTAGAGTTAATCCATTTGTGAATAAGTATTTGAAAAAACAGAGAAAACGACGCGCGAGTTAATTTTTTGGCCCAGCGCGCGCAAATTTTTGGCCCATTAGTCGCGGCCCGTACCACCAGCCGCGACTAAAGCCTGTGATGCGCGCGGGATCTGAAACCGCCCCCCCCCTTTAGTCGCGGGGCGTGGCTCAACCCACGTCTACAGACCCCCCTTTTGTCCCGGTCGGATTCACGCCCCGCGACTAAAGGAGGGGGTGTATATAAGTTGGCCGTCTCCCCGGTGCGTGGCTCAGACCGCGACACCGGAGGCCATTGTTGACATATGTCGCCTCCTGCCGCCGGCCGCTCTCCTCCGCCGCGCGTCCTTCGCCTCCGCCGCCACGCGCCCATCGCCTCCGTCCCCGCGCGCGCCCGTCGCCCGAAGCCGCCCGAGTTCCTCTCCGCGCCCGCCGTCATCGCCTCCTCCGCCGCCCGAGCCCGCCGTCCTCTGCGCCCGCCGCCGTCACCTCCTCCGCCGCCCGAGCCCGCCATCCTCCACGCCCGCCGCTCGAGCCTTCCTCCCCGCCGAGCACGCCGATGTACGTCTTTTCGCCGGTGGCATTTAGGTTAATTTTTAGGGTATTTTTTTAGGGTAGTTTAATTTTTAGGGTAGTTTAATTTTTAGGGTAGTTTAATTTTAGGTTAGTTTAATTTTAGGTTAAATTTTAGGTAGATTTTTAGGGTAGTTTAATTTTAGGTTAAAGTTTAGATTAGTTTAATTTTAGGTTAATTTTTGGTATTTAGAAATTTTGCTAAGTTAATTGGTATTGGTACTTTACAAATTTTGCTAAGTTAAATTGGTACTTTAGAAATTTTGCTAAGTTAAATTGGTATTACTTTTTTAGTGTAGAAATAGAAATTTTGCTAAGTTAAATTGGTATTATTTTTTTAGTGTAGAAATAGAAATTTTGACTTAGGTGTTTTTAGTTTATTGTTCTCGGCGACGATGTCCCTGTTGGATCAGAGGGGTGATGTGCGGGACTGGGCTCCGCCGGGCTGGCACTAGGAGGTGCTACCTTCCGGGACGCGTGGCTTGGTGAGGAATCCGGGTGATATCGTCAACCCGGATCTTCTTTGGTGGCAGTCGCGTCGGCCACACTCGGTGCAGAGGGAGCAGTCACCTGAGGAGGTGGTCCGTTGCCGTATCAGAGAGGAGGACGAGCACGTCCGTCGCTACATGTATCTATTGGATAGGCATTATAGCAATAGCTGGTCGTTTCTTCAGAGGGTTCCTCATCATATGAGCTATGACCCTGTGAGGGTTCCTTCTCTTTGGATGCGTAGCGCCGGCGGCTCAGGAACCGGTCGAAGTTAGTTTGAGAGGTTAATGCATGGGAGATGTATTAGTGATATTATTCATGATGTTTTAGGTTTAAAAAATAATGAACCCGAACTATGTAACTGGATTATTCTAGATGTATTTGAGATATTATTCGTGGTGTATTTTATGTACTATTTATGTAGTATTATTTTAGTAGTATTTTTATGTACTAGTAGCAATATTGTATGCGATAATGATATTGTGTGCATTTTGCAGAAACTATGGAACCACATAGTCCAATCCGCAGAGACCTAACACAAGAAGAAATTCTCGAGGACATAATCCACAACGCCCCCAGTGTTGATCCACACGAATCTCCCTCGATGTATCTGAACCCATCCGATGAGGGTGAAGAGCTCGACCAAAATGAGGGGGAAGCCGACGCCTCTGATGATGGAGAAGGCGACGGCTCCGGCGAGGTATATATATGAAGTCAGATGATCAGTAGATGCATTAATTGAGTTGTATCTATATGAATTGATGAATGTTTCTTCTCTTAGGCCTCCACATCGAGCAAATGTTCCAAATGAGGCCCGGCCAAAAAGTTGGCCCCATCTGCGCATTATACAATTACAAAGATATCACCACAGGGCGAACCGTTGGAACCCATAAAGGTTGCAAAGAAATTTGTAAAACAATGCGGAGTTATGGTTAGGGATCGCGTCCCGATCACCGTTCGAGAGTGGCATAACCCCAAAGGGGTGGAAGATAATGAGTATGTCACCGAAAGGTACAAAGATGGTCTTTGGAATGACCTCATGGCACATTTCACCCTCCCAGAATGTGAGGAAGAGGACGACACAACTGCATTGAGGGACAAAGTCAAGGTGTTTACTCTTAAGAAGATGGCCGAACTATTCTGGCAGTGGAAGAAAACATTATGGCAAGAGTATCAGAAGAAGAAAATTGCTCCAAAATTCGAAGGCTATCTAGCGAAGCAGAAGGCTTACTGGGATGCATTTGTGAAGTACAAGCAGTCAGCAGATGCTACGGAAAAGTCAACACGAAACAAGACAAATGTTGTGAAAAAGAAATATCACCATCGCCTCGGGACAGGGGGCTACGTGACTGCCATGCCAAAGTGGGATAAAATAGAGGACGCGCTGCTTCCTAAAGGGATCATTCCAGAACCAATTCGCGACGAATGGGAATTGAGGGCAAGAAATTTTTTACTTGCGCATGGGAGTGAGTATGACGATGAGACGGTGGACCTTGTTTGCAGTGACGGGATTAAGGTACCCAGGGAGACATGGCTGAAAGTGGTGAAAGAAATTAAAGAGGGGAAAACAAAGTTCTGTCCCGATAGATAGAAAGACTTGCTGACAAAGGTCCTCGGGAATGCCGAACACGGAGGACGAACACGAGGCCTTGGCCCTAGTTATCCCTGGGAGATTGGGTTTCCCAAAGACAAAGATACTTATAGAAGCCGATCGAGAGCAAAGAAGCGACGGGAGGAGGAGGAGGGAGACAGGTTCAACCAGTTGCTAGCAAGAATTGACAAGAAGCAGCAGCAGATTGACGAACTTAGAGGAGAGCGCCTGCAAGATCCTGCACTCGATATTACCGCCGGCCCATCTCTGCGGAGAAGCAGCGTGGCTGAATCGGAGGTCCCGTCTGACGGTGCACAGATGATAGATGGCGGTCCTGGCTACCCCGTGGATGGAATCAAGGAGCATATATCTTGTGAGCTCCATCAGAAGGTGAAGAATATATCCCTAAAGGTGGCGGTCGGATATGCTTTACCTTGTCCACCTGAGGCACGTTGGCATGGCCGTGAGATTCTAGCTGGCTATGCTAAAGTCGGGGTGGATCAAATCATAATGGGGTTTGACTCAATGGAGCTTGACATCCCTGGACCTGAAGGTGAGAGGACACTCGGAGAAGTACTGGGTGGTATCATTCTATGGGACAAGAACAACATCAAGCTTCCAGGCTCGGCGCCAAGGCCAACACCGCCTCCGAATCGTCGCAGGTCACCATCACCTACAAGAAGCCCACCCCAAGACTATGACCACCACAGCGCGAGTCCATCTCGATCTCCGCCGCCGGACTTGGGTCGGCCGTCTTCGCCGCCGCCTTTGCCCGCTAAGGACAATAAGCGGAAGCGTGCTTCGTCGCTGAGTACTAAACGACGCAGCAGCCCAAAACGAAAATCGTCACCCCTCCCAAAAGTACCTCATAAGAATCTTCCCGTGAGAACTTACGATCGTACTGACGATGAAATCGCAGCGATCGCAAAGGCTGAAAAAGATGCGCATTTTGCAAAGAAGAAAACAGAGCCCGCCCCGGTATACACCGAGAAGCAAAAAGAGTGGGGACTTAGTTTTCTGAACACACCCTCGCAATATGAGTTGCACCATAAGCCAGATGACTATCTACGCACACTTCAGAAGGAAGCGAAGAAGAGCAAATCAAGTAAAAGTGCAAGCGGGAGCAAATCAAGTAAAAGTGCAAGCGGGAAAAGAAGGGACGTTCCCCAGCTCGGAGAACAGGCCAAACAATCGATCCCACCCCTCAAGGTGTTATCCAAAGACGTTCCCCAGGTGCTGCAGCAGGATATGGGAGAAGCTGTAAAGTTGGCGGCCACTATGGGTGTGACTGTTGCTCTGCTAGGTTCCCAAGACGACAAGTTACCCACGGCTGATGTAGTCCCTACATATGTCCGAGGGAATCCTTTGGTCAGCAAACAGAAATTGAAACAACTGCCAACACACATGCGGAGTTTGCATGAATGGTACTTGAGAGAGGTAAAGGGGGACAGAATAATGATCGTGGCGAAAGTCCCACAAGAGTACTTCTTCCGAGCCGAAGAGGTCCATGTTGACTTTTCAGAACTCTACCAGTTATACAATTTCGACGCTCTCGACAAATCTCTCATGAGTTGCTATTGTCTGTAAGTTGTTGAATTCATTGTCTACATATAAGTTGTTCAGTTCATTGCATGTGTAATTATTCTCATTATATCCTTTTGTACTCTATTATGCAGAATGAAGATGAAGGCTTGTAAAAGAATGATCTATAATGTTGGGTTCATTGACCCAGATAAAGTACATATAGAAACGCTAATGATGAAACCCGACGAGACGGCGGAAAACCTTCTAAGGTTTCTAACGGAGCAACATTACTGTGAACACATACTGTTTCCTTACAACTTTAAGTGAGGGTCTTACTCTGTTGTACACATTCACTTTTGCTTACTCGATGTTAAGTGTAATTGATGAGTTACTGACGTATATATAAACGTGTGCATGCAGCTTCCACTGGATTCTGCTAAACAATCGAGTTGATAAGGGAATAGTTGAAGTCATGGACCCATTAAAGAGAAACCTGGAAGAGTTCCGCAATATGCAGGATATGCTCCAGAGGTAATATTCGTGCTATATCGGTCTCTTTCATTGATTTCATGAGATATCTGGTAATGAATAACTCATTTATTAATTCATTTTCTTTGCCGGGCAGGGTTTGGAACCGGTTCAAGAGTCTGGTGAACGGTTCCTTTGCCAAGGAGCTGACGTTACTTCTAGTTTCAATATAGTTATGATGCTAGATTATTATTTTGATTGAAATCTATTCTCGCACAGCCACAGGGGACGCATCTATGTGGATACTATGTTTGCGAGTTTATTCGCGCGTTTACCACTGAGCTCAAAGATTATAGAGTCGACGTAAGCAATACATTCACAACATTATTTTATTATCATCACTTTTTGTTATCATGATTGATTTTCATATTGATCTCCTTTTCTTATATAGTTCGACAGAATGCGGGAACGGCTCCTACCAGAGCAACGCGTAATAGGAATTGCAGAGGAACTGGTAGGATTTTTGATGACCGAGATGGTAGACGATGCCGGAGAATTTAGTGTGAATAATAGGCGCAACCGATGATCCCCGGCCGTGTAATCGAATAGACGGGCTTAGTTCCGGTAATTGTGATCTCCATGTAACTATCAAAGTTCTATATATTTGTATGCACGATCGTGTACGGTATGTGATAGCGTAGAAATATACGAAAACTATTTTGAAATGAAGAAAAGAAATGAATAAAATAAAACAAAATGAATTCTCTGCCGCGGCACAGAAAGTGTCCAATTTTTTGCCGCGGCAGAGAATCATTAGTAAACCCTAACCAGAATGAATTCTCTGCCGCGGCACAGAAAGTTCCCAAATTTCTGCCGCGGCAGAGGATTATTAGTCGCGGCCCGTTATACGAACCGCGACTAAAGGTTCTGCCCCCAGCACGGCCAGGTTGAGGACCATTTGTCCCGGCTGGTGACAGGTCCGCGACTAATAGTTGGACCATTAGTCCCGCCTCCGCTGTCGCGGTTGGCCAACCGCGACAAAAGGCCCTCACGGCCCGGGACAATAGGGCCAGTCCCCACTAGTGACTCCACACGGCAGCCTTAATCCGTATTTGACTCAAACTGCTCTTTCCTTTTCTCTACCCTTGCTTATACGCGGCCGTGTGTCTCCTGGATGTGCACGCAAAGTCTCCAGGCCCAGCGTGTTTTTGGCTCCAATCGCAGCACGGACGCGGGAAGCTGGCGCGGATGTGGAAGTTGGCGGGGACGCTAGAAGTCAGCCGGGATGCTGGAAGCCGACCTTGATGCCTGATCCAGTGAATTTGATCAGCTGCATACGGGGGCGATGTTGACGTCGAGCCCCCGCGACCGCCGTGTGGATGAAGATCTTGATGCATCCAAGTCGCTTGACCGATGCGGTGATGAACTCACCATCGTCGTTGTTGATGAAGATTGGACCCATCGAATTATGAATCCACGTGCACCTAGCCCCACGGTGGGCGCCAATGTCGATGGATTAGATCAACGGTGAAGATACGGGACTATGTACGCGCGGGCATCATCAATGTGGGTTAGTAGACGAACGACATTGGCGAAAGGATTTATACAGCTTCGGGACCCGGGAAACATCATCCAGTAATATCCCTACGTGATGTTTGTGGCTAGGTTGTATTCCTTATGCTCTTGGTGGAAGTCGCCGATGAGGCGACTCATCTATGTATTGTATCGTGTGTCTAAATCTATCGGGTTATGTCCCGTCTGACTTGGTTGTGTTGGGTCTATCTAGGCCTATCTTCTTGGTGCGCCTTGCCCCTCCTTATAAAGGTGGAGGAGGCCGGCTTACATGTCGAGTCCTTTTAGGACACTGCTAATCTAATACAAGTCGGTAAGGTAAGTCCTTTTCCTATTCTGACTAGAGTCGGCCTGCTGGGCTTCCTCCTGATGGGCCACGTTAGTACTCCTTAAGGGTACCCGTGTCCCATATCCACAACAATTCCCGAACCCGTAGGGTCACACACTTAACGCTCCGATGAAATTAGGTTTTGCGATGAATTAAATGATGAATTGAACAAATAGTGATTCGGAGTCTCGGATGGGATCCCGGACGTCACAAGGAGTTCCGGAGGAGTCCGGAGAATAAGATTCATATAAGGAAAGTGGTTTTCGGAGGTATCGGAAAAGTTCCGGGAAATTTATATAGGGTACCGGAAGGTTCCGGAATGTTCTAGAGGGGCTAGAAGTGGGACCACATATTGTATGGGGCCCACATGGACCAAAGGGGTGCATCTGGCCACTTGGGCCAGCCGCACCACCTAAGGCCCACATGGGCCAATGCGGCCAAGAAAAGGAAGGGGGGAGCCGAACCCTACGAGGAGTCCTAGGGGGACTCGGCTTGGGGGTCAAGCCACCCCTTGGCCGGCCGGCCCTAGGGCTCCCCCTCCACCTATATAAAGGGGTGAGGGGAGGGGGTGCGGCACACCAAGGAGCCGCCCCAAGTTGCCCTAGCCGCACCCCTAAACCCTAACCCTAGCCGCCGGCCCCTCTCCACCTAACCCTAGCCGCACCCCTCTCCTAGGGGGCTGCGCCACCTCCTCCTCTCCCTCTCCTCGTGCTTGGCTTGGTGAAGCCCTGCTCGTGGAGATCATCATCATCACCACCACACCGTCGTGTTGCTGAGATCATCAAGGCCACGTCCACCTCGCTTGCGGGATCAAGGAGTGGACGTCTTCATCGAGCTGTACGTGTGGATACCGCGGAGGTGCTGCCCGTTGCTGCACTTCGTCGGATTGGATCTCGAGGATAATACATCTCCTCGCGACTAGACGAGTCTAGTTGCGGGGATCGACTAGCCAACCCCTGCACCGACAAAACGCGTTTGTTGATCTTCAAGGGTAAGAGATTGGATCTCACCTTTGCTATCTTCATCTAGTAGATCTAGATCCTTGGGGTTTATTTCGTTTGTTGCGTAGGAAAAATTTTTGTTTTCCATGCTACGACCCCTTCAGTCCACCACGGAACTACGGATCCATAGCAATAGCTAGATGGTTGTCTCTCCTCCTTGTACTCCACAGTTTAGATCTTGTGAGCTGCCTATCATGATCAAGATCATATTATCTGTAACTGCTACATGATTGTGTTTGCATGGATCCGATGAATTGTGGAAGTCATTGCTTTTGTTCATCTTTGTGTTGTGTTTTATCTATGATCTTGCATGCTCTCTGATGCTAGTGGATGCTTTGGCCAAGTAATTATTAGTGTTGTATGAGGGAGTATTTATGCTAGATAGTGGGTTCATGCCTCTCTTGTCTGAGCTCGGGCTGACAGAAACGATTAAGACAAGAGATATGTTGTTGCCACTAGGGAGAAAACAGCGGTGTGATTTCCTTGTGTTATTTACATTGCTTACATTATGCACTTTGCTTATAAACTTAATACTTTTAGGTGACATGCTGGATAGTGATCCCAAGGTGGATTATTAGTCATAGATGCAGTTGGAAGACGGTCTATGTATTTTGACGTAATGCACATATTAGATGAAACGGTGAACTATATTGTTTTATGATAGACTTGTTGTGCGCCCACAATTCTGTCAATTACCATGCTGTAATTTTTTTACCCATCATGTATATCTTTTGGAGAGACACCTTTAGTGAACTGTGGATCCCGGTCCTATTTTCCTACATTGCTTACAACCGTTTTCATAGCTTTTCATCATCATTTGCTCGCTGGTCATATTTCACTCTCATCATATTTTACATCCACACATTTAATTCTTTGTGTTCAGCAAGCCGGAGAGATTGACAACCTCTCTGTTTCGTTGGGGCAAAGTAGTTTGTTTGTGATTGTGCGAACCGATCTATTGAGGCTTTTATTAGAATATAGCAATACTTTGGACGCTTTCCTTGAGCAACCCGCAGACGCACCGCCAGTTCTGCCAGATCCAGCAGGGGATTGTCTTCAGAACTAGGTAGTTATTACAAGAACAATGCTTGTATTACTACTTCGTTCTTGTAGACACTCTCTTTGCCCACTGATGCTTGTAATGTATGAGGCTTGCATTTTACTTGTATGCATTCAAGAGGTGTAATTTAGTATTTGTTGTTGTGCAAAAAAATGGAATTATTTGTATATGATAGCAGGTATTAAGATATCATATTTTGAGTGTTGCATTATACCACTGCCATGATGATGTGTTCGACTTCTCTGTTAGGCAGTGTCACCAACATACTGCCACCAAAATTAAGAACAAGACACAACAAACTAATTGTGTCTGGAGCTAGAATTTGTTGGCTTGTCTGATGGTGCAAATTTCTTTTTGTGTTGCATTGTGTCAACCAAACTGAAGCATCCATCTTGTGTTTTATGTGTTCGGATGGCCGATGATGAAATTGTGGCACAAGAGAGTTGAAGAGGTGATTCTACAAAACCAGGCAGTGTATGCCAAGACAATAGTTGTATTACCACCGGATCAGTAGTATCATCTCTTTGTATACGTGTGTGCTAGTCATATATGAGTCCCATCTCTTGGAAGTTCATGAATGCTCCG
Organism: Puccinellia tenuiflora; assembly: GCA_012064385.1. NCBI lineage: Eukaryota > Viridiplantae > Streptophyta > Magnoliopsida > Poales > Poaceae > Puccinellia > Puccinellia tenuiflora. The sequence goes on from QRDG01001946.1 coordinate 193,890, forward strand.
TGAACTGTGAGGCACATTTAGTTTCGTTCTTGCTTTATGTTGTTCCTACCTTGTGTCTGGTAGGTTGTAAGTTTTACGTATTTGTTTTGCAGTCATCCCGAGGCAAGGAGATCGTTGAAGGCAATGAGGACATCACAAGGAAGAGGAGGAAGTCCGTTAAGATTGGGCTCTTCCATGAGTAGGTGTCTCCAACCCATTTTCTGCAAGGTTATCCTTACACCTGGGTTGGATCTGCTTCCAATACCTCCTGCTTTTCGTCAACACATTGGCAGTACCCCAAAGGAGATCGTCCTCAAGACGAACGATGGTTGCAACTCGAAGGTGAGCATCGTTGATTACAATGGTAATGCTGCCATGGACTAAGGGTGGGCAACATTTGCTATTTGTCACAAGATCAAGATCGGCTACTTCTTGACCTTTAATGTCTCGAAGTCCGATGTCTACAGGGTCAGCATCTTCGACTATATGAAGGCTCCGAGAATATGAAGAAGTGCGACGAGCATCCGATCAACCTGAAGCTGGTGGAGAACTAGTTTTGCATATTAGTAGTGTTCCTCTATGACTGTTGTAAACTAGTATGTGTCCTTGAATTACCTATGTTCGTGTCGTGTTTGTGTCTATGACTATTATGTGCTACCTAGCTATGTAGCTACTTCTCGTATGTCCTAAGTACTTAGTACTTAGTGTGTGTTTCAAGACCCAGTCGTGTGCACGCATGTTTGCATGTGTTTTGAGCACATAGACGACCAAACAACATGGCATCATCAGTTTGCACCAATTCAAACGGGTCTAGCAGCCACTTTATGGTTAACCAAATAGGCTGCAGAACCTGACTTAGACCTCCTTTTCCAGAACCAGACAATGCAGAATCACGAATGCAAAGTGGCAAAAAAAAAAATCAGGTAATCAAACACGTCCAAAGTGTTTTGGAGGCGGAGAGGGCCGTGGTGTCGGCGTGGGTTCGTTGGCTGCATCTGGACCGTCGATCGGTCGGTCGCTTCGGCGGTGTCGTCGGTCGTCACTCGTCACCAGGGTACGTGCTACACCAAGCATGACAGCGAAAGGGAACGGCACGTACGTACGTACGATGACAAATCACGGACGAGATCGATCGACGAGGTGATGTACCTACTCACGGATCGACGAGGTAATATATATCCTTGTGGCCTTGTTTGAAAAATATATCCTTGTGGCCACTCACGGATCGACACGGCTGCAGCAGGGTCCTCCTCATGAAACATTAACCGAGTCTAGCCATCGAGTGCGTTGATGGAAAATCTTCCAGAGAGTACACATACGACTGAATCGACCGCGATCTTCATTGTTCTGCTGGACTGTAATCTCCAGATGACTACGGAAGGTAAAGGTAGGTACGTGTGTGTCACAGTGTGTGTGTACTTGCATGTTTTAATCTCCAGGTATAGATTCTGGCTACCGGAGACAACGATCGACGGTGGTGGACGTGGCACGCGAGCCCCACCTCCACGTGATCGATCCTGATAAGATGGCGATCGATCTCCGCCCCGGCGATCACATCGCATCGCATATCGCATGCATGTGGCTGCCCGATCTTTTCCACGGCACCCCCCGCCCGCGTCGCCGTCGCGCCGAGGACAAACGCCCTCCAATCACGGAGAACAGGTGCTCTCCCCCTCGCTCAGTCGCTCCAATCACGCCCGCACCTAGCTTCCATCGAGACTTGGACCCTGCCAGCTATGGCGGCCCCACCACGCCTCGCCAATTCTAGCAAATCAAGTTTTTTTTTAAATAACTCTAGCGAACCAAGGACTAGATATATATTTGGATAAGCTACATCTTCGAAACGAGATCTCATATTGTTGACATGCTTTGGCAAGTATTTTTTGTTTTCGATTGTTGTCGCGTGTTTATCGAATTACGCATGATTAAAAAAAAATAAGAACTCAGACGTGCACACCTCGGTGTCGCGTGTCGAAGAGTGCACACGGTGAGGTCTGAAACGGCGCCGACCACGATGACCCGAACCTCCTCGCTCGGTGCTCGAAGAAGTGGGGAGCGGTGGCTTCCTCTCCTGAAATTTCATTAGAGAAAATAGAGATGTCACGCGAGGAGCGAAAGGAAATTGATCAGAGGATCGACGACACGATCGAATGACGGAGGGGGAGCCACTTGTCGGAGTGTTAGGTATTTATTTCTATTTTTTTGAAATCGAGTGTTAAGTATTTACGGTAAGCTGTGAGGTATCTGATTTTTTTTTAATGACGTGCATGGTGCATCCTCTTCCTCTTGGGAGGGCACTACTATTTTATAACGAGAAAACAAAAAAGAGAGTGTCTTGTCACCTTATCCGGCCGGCCCCCTACACGGACATGTGATCCATCCGTCCACCTACCCTACCCTATCCATCATGGGGGAGGGAGAACCTTGACGCGACAGCCGAAATCCTCGATGGATCGACAGGGATACATGATGATTCAATATTCATGGGTTTTTTTTTTGAGGCCATCAATATTCATGGGTTGTCGCGTGTGCCATATGCACTAGCAGTAGCAGCTGCTCTACGTGCCCAGTTGCGACCTGCTGCACAGATCGAGGCCTGCAAAGTTGGCGTAGCATCCTGCGGCTCCGGATAGTAGATAGGATCGGGAGCGCAAGTGGAGCAGACAGTTGGGGTGGTGGTGTGTGCGGCGTCAGGTCTCGGCGTCGCGATACAGTGCTGGGTTCTTTTCCGGCGGGGTCACAGTTGAGTTCGGGTTGGTGCTGGCCCCACTGTTTGGGCAGGCAAAGGACTGTGCTACCCGGAAGGACCCCTCACACATTTAATATATATTTTCATAAAAAAAGAATGGTGAAATTGTAGTCTTTGAGAATTTCATCTCGATCGGGCGAGGGGATTATGTTTTGGTCCGCACGTTGCAACAAGTAGTACGTCCCAGTCCGTGTGTAGGAGGAGATGACAAGAGAGGATCAGAGTTCGGGCTCTAACGAAGAGAGAAAACTGTAGCATAACTAAACCATTTTTTGTGAGGACTTTTACGGTATCCCGAAATTAACATGAACCGTTCATTTTCGACCATCCAATGGCTCACGTGCTCTGGTACTCCACGATCAGCCCACTGGAGTACTTGCTCCAGAACTCAAGCACACCGGCGGAGTACCTCCGCCAGAGGGGCAAAACAGTAATCCCAGCTACAACATTCATTTTATCACAGATCAGATTTTTTTTGGGATTTCCCCGATGAAGTATTCGTCTCAAAATCATGTCATTCCGTCGACCAAAACCTAGCGGAGCGCATGCTGGCGGCGGCAAGGAAAATGGAGGAGGAGCCAACCTGGGAGGAGGACGAGGCGGCGCACGCCAGTACCTCGACGAAGGAGCGCCGACGGCGTGGCGGGAATAGGGGCAGGCTCCCTACGCATCGAGGTGGGGGAAAGGGATGAGCTGGCCGGGGCTACCCGTTAGGGCTAGGGCTGGCAAGGAGGGGACAAGGTGCCAAGCGCTGACGGCGAGGCGGAAGTAGGGGTTGGCTCCTTGCATCAGCGAGATGGGGAAAGGGACGAGCGCCGCCGCCGACGCTCGCCGTGGCTGCTGCCGCCGGCGGGGCAGCCAGCTGCCAGTGGCGCGTCCTCCACCTGTGCGTGCTGCAGCCGCTCCTCCTTCGTGTGCCTCCTCCAGCTCTCCGGCTGCCAGTCCGGGCATGGCGCAGCCGCTGCTCCTCCACGAGCCAGACCGTTAGCGCCGTCATGGAGCACGACGAGAGGAGGCGACAGATGGTTCCCTTCCATGTTTCTTTTCTTCTAATTAGGTAATCACTTTGACCTGATCTTTCAGTTTTGTTGTCATAGATATGTGCCTTGATCTTATGGATGAAATTAATAGTCAAATGCATGCTAGATTGGTCTCTGCTTTGATTGCTTTTTCTTTGAAACTTAGCTTATATTAGACCGGAACAATAATTCTGTTACAATCATGATTACACTAGTAGAAAAAAGCCTATCACTAGCGAACCTTTGCTATCGCTGGCGAACATGCGGTTCGCCAGCGCTACTATCGCCAGTGGTAACAGCTTACCACTGGCGAACCCCTTCCTTGTTCGCCAGCGAGGTGCCACTTACCACTGGCGAACAGAGAGTCTGTTCGCCAGCGGTATACCCAGAGATTACCACTGGCGAACCAGACACCTGTTCGCCAGTAATATATATTTCATCTTTTAAAATAAAAGCAGAAATGTATTACAACAATATATATATAGATAAATACATATATATTGACAGAAACAGTATAATTGATAGAATTTAAATAGATACAAATAGACAAGTGACCAAATTAAATAGATATATACATGCATTACAAGTCGAAATATACAAGTGAGACCCAATATTTTGCATACATATACATGAATACACACAAATCTCCGGAAATCGATAGTTTATGTCGCAAGTTTTCAAAAGCAAGTACTAATCTAAACTATAATCACAGACAAGAGAATTGCAATGGCGATGAAGAAGAAGAGTATATATGCATGTTCTTCCTCTCTTCCGCTCCGCCTCTGCTTTACTCTTGTAGCTCTTGCAGTTGTAGCCCTCTCATCCCGCTTGCTTCGGAATTCTTCATCTATCTGTACACGAGGCAAAGATAAAAGTGTTAGGCAAAGAAAATAAGAGCAAGAGTTTATACACAAATCAAATAATAGTTAAATGACTGCACCAAAATCGAAAACATGCCTCATATATAGGTTGGACACACAAATTACAGAGATGGTGCTAGCGAGCCGAGTACGATGCACAAGATGTGTGTACTCGTGCATATCACAAGGCTCGCTAAACCATCCCTGTATCACATGGTGTCACGACATTTTAATCATCGGCATTGTAGAAAACGAGTACAAAACTAAACATCCGCATTCTCGGAGAAAGATGAAACAAAAACAAACATGATTTGGATTTGTGCCTCATACTTAATTATATTAGACACACATAAGTTACAGGGATGGTGCGAGTGAGCCAAGTAGGATGCACAAGATATGTATTCGTGCATATCACAAGGCTCACTAGCGCCATCCCCGAGATCACATGGTGTCACTTCATTTTAATCATCGGCATTCAGAGAGAACGACGAAACAAAACAAAACAACTCTAATTAAATAGCATCGATCACACATGGAAGTTCAACGACTTTAGAAGCACAAGTTAATTTACGGATATAATTTACGAACACAAGTTCATCTATCGTACTAAGTAGACAACACATACCTTCGATCACTTCTTCTTGCGCAGCTTCGGTGGGAACGGGAGAACATCATCTATAGTGAATGGCCGGTGATCACCCTGCGCTATTAAGCGATGTTCAATCTCGTCGTTCGGTGGTACTGCAAAGCCGTTGAAGTACACCCCGGAGCGAGGCAAGACATCGTTGCAGATGATTCCCGCAATCACCTGCTGGATGCGACCGAACTCTTGTCTGATACGAGCATCACTGGCATCTGCCAAGCCGTTGCACCATCTGTCGATAGCAGAAGGAAATTACAGTTGTTGATCCTTTACAAACTCCTGCATGTGATTGATGAGGTACCATGCCTCCATCTTACTGCCTGGCGACTGCTTGACGCAGGGGAACATAACTCTCTGGTTGAATACAAACTTGCCTCGAATTCTTTTTTCTCTTTTCATGACGCCTTCGTTTCGGGCGTAGCCATTATGAGCTTCATTCAGAACAACCTTGATGTGGGTGTAGTCTTTATCCTTATTCACATCACTCCCGGAGTCGAGATAGACGGCATACGAGTCTTTCGGGTACATGACGATGAGGGTGCCGTATTGGTTACTGCGCAAAACAGTTCAAAAGACACCATCATCCTCAAAATTGCAAAATAGCTTAACAATGGAAATCTACGAAAGCATTTTATGACGGTTAGCGAATGACTTACTCAGTAAAGTAAGGCACGAGAAAGATGTTCTTCTCATGATGCGCAGTGAAGAAGTCTCCAATGTACCGCGACACCTTTGCCCTACCCTTAGGGGTGCTCAGGAACATTTCTTTCATGTAGTAGGGGTCAAGTATCGCGATGCCCGGGGTATTCTCCTTTAACATCTGGTGCGCCATACTAAGGGCAACCAGGCGGACGATCGATGGGTGGAGCGCGTACATGTGATACATGTTGAAGATGTCATGAAATCTCAGGAGGATCACGTCCCTGGAGTCTTTAGTGACAAAGCCCAAGCCATTTATCTCTAGAACCTTTGCGTGGAAAACTGGGTATGTTGGATGTTCCTCTTTGAGAAGCCTCTCCTCATGATAAAGAACACCCTCATGGAGGCTCCTCATGTCCCCGGTGAAGAGATTTACCAACCTCGGCGGCATCATTGCTTTACCCATATGATGGACCAAATGCCAGTCGACGATGGGTAACCTGTCCATTACCCGGCGCGGCGGCTTCGACTTAGTACCCGACACCGGCTGGCTGTTGGAGTCAACAAAGGTAGGTTTCTTCTTATATCTTTTTCGTCCCGTCTTCTTAGGCTCTGTCGGTGCCATTGCATCTTGATGGCCTCCTGGACAGTGTCCTGGCTCAAACCAACTTGCTCGGGGGCAGCTTCTGGCGTATCTTGAGAACAGAAGAGACGCTTCGTGCACTGATATTCATCTGGAAGATCAGCTTTTTGCCCCCCGAGATCATGGTCAACTGGACCCTCGCCAGCATATCTGTCATCGTGAGCTCTGTCATCGTAAGGATCATCAGCGAGGAAGTCATTGGGGTCATCATCGCCATCATTGGCTTCCTCTTCATCCTGTGTTTGCTGCACTGGGGTGGTGATAGAAGGGTCCACACGAATCAGTGCTTTTGGCCATATCATGGGCCAAAGCATGCATTGTTCAAGGTTTAACTCGCTATCGGCTTCGTCCAGTTGGAAAGGAGGATACAAACTACCGCAACCCGATAAAGGCTGGCTGAATGCAACCCTGAACACGTCATCGGCCATTGGCCTGCCATGGAAAATGCGGTTGATAGGTGTCACGATCTTACCCTTTGCCACGTCCTTCAGCTCACCGTTCACATCAAGGAGCAATGTGCATCTCGTCTCGTCGGCCTGTGAAAACACGTGTAAGGCGTTAGAGAGGGCGCCAAAGAATGAAGTAATATGTATCTTGTCGAGGCTTTTACGATGCTTAATTACCGTGATGGCGTTGAGCTCGGCTAACGGCGACGGACCGCGGGTCGCCGGCGGGGTAATAAAGACGTGAGGGCTTGATCTTTGAGGCGCGGTGACGGCCGGCGATTCCTCCCTACCATCTGCGTTGTTGCCGGCCAGGCTCTGCACAACAGGCGCCACACCGCTCGAGTTGCTGGAGCCTGCTAAGCTGATCACGGGGGGAGGCCCTTGTTTGCCCCCTCTCAAACCAAGCCCCGATGGACATGCAGAGGTTGGGCAGGAGGGCGTTGAGCCTTTTTTCCACCGCTGCATCGATGCACGCATCCATTTTCGATTGTTCGACCATCTTACGCTCCTTTTGCTTCTCCTTGGAGTCGGGGAAGTAATAGGAATGTTTATGACCCATTCCGGCGCCGACCACACGGCCACGATGCGGCACTTTATCCGACGACACATTTTTTGTCTCGTTTAGAGCCCTAAGGAAAGGTGCCTGATATGGGCCCTTCTGGTCCGAGGAGGCTTCGGATTGATCCAGTTCATCCTTTTCTTGTTCCTTGAGAATTTTCTTCTCAAGTTCCTTCACCTTGGCGTTCAAGACAAGCTCCCCGGGCGATTTGGGATTATCCCTGAATCGGGCCCTAACAAATTTCCGGCAAGCTGGTCTTTGATCTTGTCGTAGGGGTTCGGCCCTTCCCTTCATGCGTCCTCCTTTTGCCAAATTGGATCCTTTTCGGCGTAACCCCGGCTTCCGAGATTGTGGGGAGCAACGTTCTTCTTCTGCATGTCTTTCCCCACTGCCTCTGCTTCTGCTTTGCAGCAGTGGCTTCTATGGCCGTGAATTCTTCAAAATCCTATTCGGAAATGCTGGGCCACATTTTGTGGATCTCGTCGAAACTGGCACCTTCTTCCTCAATCATCTTCCTCACATCTCGTCTCCAAGTTGCCAAGGCTTTGCCCAACTTGCCGAGGGCTTGTGTGTTAACAACATTTGTTTTGATATCCTTGTTATCGTAGGGTGCCGGGAACTTGTATCGTGTGTGCACCTTATCAATGAGGTAGGCGGCCAAACCTTCGTTGTCCTTCGCCTTTAGGTTGTCGTCGTTGATTCTCCCCCATTCCCGAGCGATGCATCCAAGCTGGATGCCGTACCCTTTGACATATTTTTCCAGCTTCGTAGGAAGACCGCTTTTAGGGTCCACCTCTGTGAATGCATGTTGGGTGCTACCGAGCTTGTTCGGTTCCCTCTTCTTGTGTTTACGCTCTCTTCTGGCTTCGCTAACAGAAGGGCCGCCCTCCTCGGCGCCACTAGTAGTGGTCCCAGCATCACCACGCTCGGCTTCGCTAGCGGATGGGGCCTCCATCTCATCATCGGCCGCATGCTCGATCTCCTCATCATCGGCATGCTTGTACTGTGCAAGCATCGACAGGTATGCATTGTCGCCTCCTGTCCGAGAACCCCCGGCCTGGTCGTTGTCAGCCATCGATCTTCGCACTGTCGAGGAAATTATTAAGTCAAAGTTAGTACAAAAATATAAGAAAAAACCACTTAATTAAATACTAAGGCACTCCATGAGTCCAAATTTGTTGGAATGTCGATTAACTTCCGTCTCGGCAAATTCGGGTACTCCATATGTCCTATTGTTTAGCAAAAGTCATGCCAAAATTCACGGAAAATTTCGGCATGACCTTTGCTAAAAATAGGGCATATGGAGTACCCGAATTTGCCGGAACGGAAGTTAATCAACATTCCGGCAATCTCAAGGGCCTCATGGGGTACCTGCAAACATTTCACAAAGGCCTCTAGGGCACACATTCAACACATCCACCACCACCATCACATATGCATTAACACAAAAATCCACCATTCACCAACACATCCACCACCACCATCACACATTCACCACCACCACACATCCAGCACCACCACCATCACACATTCACCACCACCACACATCCAGCACCACCACCATCACACACATATCCACCATCTCACCTGAAAACAGAACAACAGATGCGTCGAGGTCCTTCACGATCACCACCACACAACAGCGTCGAGGTCCTTCTAAACTTCCTGCATATGGCAAACAATATAATTAATATGCATCCATCATTTTTTTCTTAATAATTTCCCAATAATCATGGTGAGTGCATAAATGTGGTATCAATATAAGAAATCATGAAAGAGCTAGCTAGCTACACGTGCCTCTTATCCCATGTCATGTATTTTTCCCCTAATTTGCCGTGACAATTATCCTAATTTACCGAAGGGACTATCCTAATTTGCCATGTGTACTTTATCCTAATTTTTTTAACCGAATTATTGGAATGAGAGTAATTATACTTAATAGAATTACCAATTTCCTCGAACATTTTTTTGACATTATCGCACCAATGCATTGCATAAAACTAACTAACCTAATTTGCTAACTAAGTAACCTAATCAATTTTTTCTAAAACCTAAACATAATAGAACTTTTCTAAAACCTAAACCTAAACTAAACTAAACCTAAACCTAAACCTAATTTTTTCATCTCCAATTTTTTTCCTAAATTCCTAAATTAGATGCAACTAACATCTCCTAATTAACCTAATTAACCTAGCAGCAACTAACATCTCCTAATTTTTAACCTAGCAGCAAATAAAATTTCCTAATTTTCTACTAGGCATTTAGACAAACACCTTGTGTGCAAGGGAGGGAGGGGAGAGGTGCAGCACCTTGGGGAGGGGAGGGAGGGGGAGAGGTTTAGCACCTCGGCGGCGGCAGCTCGGGCAGCGTGGAGCTCGTGGAGGTCGGCGATGGCTTGGTGATGACGGGATTGATGAGAGTGTTCTTCTCCCTCAACAACGCCAACAAGTACTCTTGATACCCTGAAAGGAAGATAATATATTAGGGATAGGTTGAGCCTCCAAGTGCAGAGTATGTAGAAGTGGTAGTTTTTCCCCAAGAAGGTGACTCGAGGGTTTAATATCGAACTCTCGGGGAATCAGTAGTGTGGGTTTTATCTTCTTGTCCTTCTCTAGATTTCCTGTAAACAAAATAGATTGATTTGTGCCCTCAACCTCACCAAGTGGTTGTCAAGCACAAGGTGTGAGAATGATATTAAGATGATAATGAATGCAAAACAGTAAATAAATATGCAATGGTGGTAAATAAGTATGCAAGGATGATAGTAATGACGATGGATGGTATTTTGGGGGTTTTTATATGTGAATGCAAGAAGTAAAAGTGTTTTTGTATTTTCTGATTTTAAAATGGCTGAATGTAAAAGATGATTAAAAGTGGTTGGAAAGTTGTTTCTTATGATTAAAAATGGACCGGGGTTCATGGTTTCACACATGCACTCTCTCTTTAATATAGTGTGGCAAATGAGTAGACATAGATTTAACATATGAGATTGCAAACAAGGTTAATGACATGTTACTAATTATATGGGCATCACGTCCTAGCATAGAGACCTTTTGATTATTAGTCTCACTTATACTCCACCAAGATGTGAACTAAATCATGCACCTTAGTAATTAAGATAACATCAGAATATAGTTTTAAGATTAATGACATGAAGTGAAAATAAACACATGATGGATCTAGTCTTAGGTAGAGGCATGTCACTCCTCCTACCCTACAACATGGTATTTTGGTTTATCCCTAGTGAGGTAACAAACTAAGGTAAACACCCAATGGATCATGATATTAAGTTGTCAGCTAATCACTTCACCACCCCCGTTACTCCAACTAATGCACACGTTCCCCCCCACACGCTCTCATAAACATGCTTGATCATAACAAGGATACAAGAACGGGGTACATAATATGCATCTACTTTCATAACTGAAATATAACATTGCAATCTCAACATATATTAACTCATAGAAAGATCCACCACAATGGTAATACAACGGTGACCGTAATCATGTTCAGCAGATCATACGGTGCTAATTAGTGAAGCTCAAGAGAGAGAGAGAGATACATATGCTACTTCCACAAACCCATAGTCCAGAGGTGGACTACTCCCTCTTCACCATGGAGACGGTGGAGATGTCGATGGAGCAGAAGGAGACCTCTCCAGCAGGGCTCCGCCGGAGTTTTCCCCCTCCAATCTGCAGCCTCCTGGTCTCTGTTTCTTGTTTCTCTCGTGTGGTGGCTCTCCCTTCGGAGAACGTCGGGGGGGGGGCTCTTTATATAGGCGTTTTTAGGTCACGAGGAAGCTTCTGGGCGAAGGATCGACGCAAACGGGGCCACGAGGGCCAATTGGGATAGGCCCATGCGGCTACAGTACCTGGCCGCGTGGGACCCCCCCTTTTGGTCTTCCGGCCTCCGTTCGTTGACTTCTTTCGCTCCTAAATCTTCTCCTTCCAAAATAATGACCCCCGTAAATTTATAGCTCATTATGACGTCGTTAAGGTCCTGAAACAAATAAGGAAAGAAATAGGGGTTTTCTGCCTGCGCAGGATTAATTCCATAAAAAGGGGATATCATCATAAATTACCAAAAATCATTAAATAACAGTAATATACCCCTTATATGATGCAAATATGATTGGAATATGACTATTATAGTGCAAAGTTCATGTATGCATTTTAGATGCATCAACATCCCCAAGCTTAACTCATGCTCGTCCTCGAGTATGAAAGTGATAAAACTAACATGAACTTTGCAATATAATAAAAACATGGATATAAGAGACGATTGCTACTGCTACATAAAGTCAAATGATTCATTATTTCAAAGAAGTAGCAATATGCAAACAGTTTATAAAGTGATATCAAGTATTCAAATGAAAAGATGATCAATGATAGTTCACAAAGTGCAACATAAAAGATAATACTATGGACATTCTTACTTTTGCATACTTGTGGTCCATAGAGTGTAGAAAATCTGAATATAAAAGGTGGACACTTTGGAAATGATATATAAATAAGTAGAGGTAAAGCATGCATAAGTTTCATCTATCCTCCAAACTATTCTACTTAAGTTATTGAATGCAATGGTAATACTTGGTGTCAAGATCTCATTCCCCTATCATAGCATCTTGAATGATTAAAGTTGAATGTGAAAGCAAATATGAGTAGTGGCCTTGATAAAGTAAAGGTTAGATGTCTCATGCCCCTTGAATACAAGTGCCTACACCATGATTACTCAACTTGGGAAACAAAGCAAGTTTAAGTTATCTATCATTGTAAGGTATCATCAAGAGTCTCAACTGGGGTACCTCTTGTCCCATGATATGGATCAAGCCCATATCAAAACAACAAGACAAACAAACATATTGAACAATCTCAACACCCTCTTTATTTAACACTTGATATAGCTTTTTATTGTAGGGTGTATCACAGAGGGTTCAAAATAGCATGTAAGTAAATTTCCACCATGAATGATGCATGGCTTAGATTAGCGGCCCAGGTTTCTCTCTAACCATTTATACAAACTCATTTAAACTTAACTCTATTTCCACATTTATTTCGTCATGATAGGCATCCATAGACAAAAGTACATGATATCAACTAAACAAATGATGAAACATGTTGAAAGCTTTGCATGTGACAGCACATATGGGCTAACTCCCAACCTTAAACATTTATCAAGCCACTATCTTCATAATATTAATCACAATGGTTCATCTTTTTGAATGCAATAAAAGTAAAGTGTGCATCAAGTTCGCGAGAGATTTTTAACCAACTTTTACCATTACAATAAATAACATCTTCATTTTCATTTAGAGGTATAGATAACACAAATAACATGATAAACATTCTTGGAATAGCATAAAGCTAATAGGTAGATATTGTGGACTCACTGGAAAAACTTGGGCTGAAGGTGTTGGAAACAAGTTTTTACTTGTTGAAATTTTTGGGCTAGCAAAAGGGAGAAAGATGACCATCTAGATGCATGCATGAGTGTCCATAGAACTAACTAATTCATGTTAAACAAAGTGAAATAGAATACATCATCAAAACATGAATAAAAGATAGCTCACGATAAAGCATTTGCAAATTATTACTCATAACGAAACTCATGAATCATGCAACTATATGTGTCATTAAAAATCAACTTAGACATCCCTTTTCCCAATACAATAAAAGAATGCAAGATATTTCAACCCAAATTTCCAGTAGCATTCTCATATATAAAAGATAGTGTGGTGGTCTCACAAAATAAAAGCAAAACAAACTAAAAGAAGCTCCAAGTTTATGCGATAAAGTGCATTGATAGAAAAACAGAATTGATAGATACATATGCTACTTCCACAAACCCATAGTCCAGAGGTGGACTACTCCCTCTTCACCATGGAGACGGTGGAGATGTCGATGGAGAAGAAGGAGACCTCTCCGGCATGGCTCCGCCGGAGTTTTCCCCCTCCAATCTGCAGCCTCTTGGTCTCTGTTTCTTGTTTCTCTCGTGTGGCGGCTCTCCCTTCGGAGAATGTCGGGGGGGCTCTTTATATAGGCGTTTTTAGGTCACGAGGAAGCTTCTGGGCGAAGGATCGACGCAAACGGGGCCACGAGGGCCAATTGGGATAGGCCCATGTGGCTACAGTACCTGGCCGCGTGGGACCCCCCCTTTTGGTCTTCCGGCCTCCGTTCGTTGACTTCTTTCGCTCCTAAATCTTCTCCTTCCAAAATAATGACCCCCGTAAATTTATAGCTCATTATGACGTCGTTAAGGTCCTGAAACAAATAAGGAAAGAAATAGGGGTTTTCTGCCTGCGCAGGATTAATTCCATAAAAAGGGGATATCATCATAAATTACCAAAAATCATTAAATAACAGTAATATACCCCTTATATGATGCAAATATGATTGGAATATGACTATTATAGTGCAAAGTTCATGTATGCATTTTAGATGCATCACTTGGCCAAGAGAGGGCTCGGGGGACGGCGGCGTGGAGCTCGTGGAGGAGGGCTCGGGGGACAGTGGCTGAAGAGGCAGAGGCGCGGGGGAGAGGCGGGAAGGTGGCGGAGGCAGAGGTGCTGGGGTTGGCGACTAGGAATGGCAATGGGGCGGGTTTGGATAGGTCGAGCAAAACCAAATCCATGCCCATATCCACGAGCTCATCCATTGTCCACCCACGAAAGTATTTATGGGTCACGGATGCTATCCATGCCCATACCTGTTGGATATCCAACTATCCATGGATATCCAGATCCATGAAGCAATCAAAACACCGTCCATAATAATGTATACATGGGGACATCAATAATGAAAATAAAGGTCACATAACACAATAAACAATGCGTAGTCAGGAGGGAGGCGGCTAGGACAGCCAAGATTATGCTTTATGCATGTGTATTGCTCGTATAGTCGTATACCCTAGATTTCTCCGGGAATCGAGGGTAATAAACAAATTAATTAGCGCTAGTCATAATTATTAGGTATATAATTGGACCAATGGGCCTTGTACGTTGGGTTTTAATTAATTAGAATTATAATTTAATCCATAATATATTATTCAGATGGATATCCGACGGATATCCATGGAGCTATTTTTGAATCCATGCCTAACTTGTAAGTTCGTGGATATCCACCCACGAAAATTCATGGGCAGAAAATGCCCTCCAAACCCTTACCCGACGGGTTGAATATCCATGGATATCCGAATCCATGGATAATATTGCCATCCCTATCAGTGGCCGGTGGCGAAGGCAGAGGCAGAGGCGCGGGGAGGCTCTGTCGGGACGGAGGAGTACGGACGGTCGGGTGCGGCTCGGCCGGGGCGGAGGAGGCAAAGGAGGGAGGGGGAAAGGTGCAGCACGAGGGCGTGGAGTCGGGACGGCGGCGCGGGCGACGGCTGCGTGGGGAACGACGACGCGAGCGATGGAGGCGCGGGGGACGGCGGCGCAGGCGAGAGCAGGGTCGAGAGCGCGCGCGATCAGTGGGGATTTGAGTTTGAGAAACTGCTAAGTGTTTACTGCTCTATAGAGGGTGATGCCTTAGCGTTGGCGAACAAGGTATGCGGTTTGCCAGCGGTAAGCCTTACCGCTGGCGAACAGATAATCCTGTTCGCCAGTGGTAGAAGCTCACCGCTGGCGAACAAGGTTCTGTGTTCGCCAGCGGCAAGTGATTAATTTTTTTAGTATTATTATTTTGCATTCTGTTTATTATTTTGTTTTCCAAATTATTTTTCCCTTTATTGATTTTCCTGTTTTCTTATCTCTTTCTTGTTTTGTTTTCCAAATATTTTGAATTCTATTTATCATTTTGTATTCTATTTATTATTAAGTTTCCCTCTATTAATTAAGCTTTCCAAATTCATGATTTCAAAATTGGTAAAAATAGTGACGTAATAAGAATGTGTAAGTTTTAAGGATATAAACATAACATGAGGTACATATATATAATTAATTAGTGCACAATATCACATCACTTGATCATCATCGAAACAAGTCCGATACAAAAGAGAGATACATATATATTTTTGCATGCAATGCTGACACAACGCGTCTTTCTCAGCGTGTTTGGCATTCTTCTTGCCTTTTTTGGTCGATGTTGCATAATTTAGCCCCACATCATGACTTCTTCTTTTGAATGGAAGACCTTTCTTAGGTAGCGTCGTTCTGCTTCTTCTTGTGGTGTATGTTGCCTTATCATCATCATCTTGATCATTGTCGATATTTGGGCCGCCGAACATGTCGAACTCGTCCTCGTTGGCGACACCGTCCATTCCGATGATGTTTCTTTTGCCTCTCCTGACGACGACACGGCTAGGCCGTGATGGGTCGGTTATGAAGAAGCATTGGGAGACGTGCTTAGCCAGTACCCATGGCTCATTTTGCGCGGTGACGTTCACGCTTGATGAATTGCCGGCTTCGGGTATAACCATGGTGGTGAAGTATTTGTCTTCTTTTTGGACGGTCAACATCCTAGCCCATCTGACGCGGAACATCGGCAGCTTCTCTCCAGAGTAGTTAAGCTCCCAGATCTCCTCGATCCTTCCGTAGTATCTTAACTTTTTGTCACCGGTGTAGGATTCCATCGCTACCCCTGAGTTTTGATAATCCGAAGTGTTGCCCTTTTGCTCCGTGTAGAAAGTGAACCCGTTGATATCATATGCTTGAAACGTCGCAAGGTTGGGGGCGGGGCCACGTGACAAGGCGTATAAGAGTTTAGCTTCCGCACTAGCCGTTGGGGGCGGAGCGTCAAGCTCATCTTTGAACCAACGTAAGAAAGAGGAGTTGTGCTCTCTTATTATTTCTCTTTCTGTCCTCCGCTTGCCCTGGTCAGTGTACTTCTTATCAATCAGGCACTTGTGCTTTTCCATCCAAGTATCGACAATTTGAATGTGTTGGAGAGCCACTAAGTTTGCCCTGTTAAAATCGGTGCGTCGAGAAGCGTGGTACACATGCAACTCCCTACGGCCATTTTTGTGACCTGCTCCATCGAGCTTGCCAATGTGCTTGTTTTCGGGAAAACCAACAGGGTCCTCCACGTCCAGAAAATTCATGCAAAAGAGGTGCACTCTTCGGTGAGAAAGCCCTGAACGATGCTTCCATCCGGATGGGCCCTGTTACGAACGAATCCTTTGATGACCTCATTCATCCTTTCGAACGACATCATGTTGTGCTGGAACAACGGCCCGAGATGGATGATATCATCCACGATATGGATCAACAGATGCACACAAATGTCAAAGAATGCGGGCGGGAAGTACATCTCAAGCTCGCATAGTATCACGACGATCTCTTCCTGCAGCCTTGAGAGTTGCTTCCCGATGATTGACTTTCGGGAGATCACGTCGAAAAAGTTACAGAGGCCAAAAAGGGTTTCACGGACGTGCTTGTCCATTATCCCTCGGATCACAACTGGAAGTATCTGCGTCATCATCACGTGACAGTCATGAGACTTCATCCCGCTGAACTTTTGTTTTTGCGGGTCTAAAAATCTGCTTATTAGCCCCGAGTAACCCAAAGGCACTTTGACTCTTAGAAGGCACTTGATCAATTGTTCGACCTCGTTCGGACTTAGAGTGAAGCAAGAGGGGGGAGTAATAGTCGTTCCTCTTAACCCTTTTGCCCTTGGGACCGTCCGTCTCCTCTTCCGATTGGTCATGATCAATAGCCGGGCGTCCTCCGTGAAGCTCTTCCCGGATACCCATATGTATCAGGTCGCTTCTTGCTTTCGTCCCATCTTTCGTCCTCTCCGGCATGTTGGGCAGAGTGTCAAACAGACTCTCGAATAAATTCTTCGTGATATGCATTAGATCTAGGCAATGAGGCGTACCGAGGATGGGCCAGTACGGCAAGTCCCAAAACACGGACCTTGTCTTCCATACATCCAGGAGTGGTTTTGGCGCCTTTTGCTTCTTTCCCGGCTGAGGGCACTCTTCCCATTCATTCAGCAAATCATATATTTCTTCGTCGCACCTCTTACGTGGAGGTCCCCGGAGCTCTTCTTCGCCGTTGAAAAGGTCTCCACGCCTTCTCCACGAGTCTTTAATGTGTAGCCACCTTCGATGGCTGATGTAGACGGGTTTTTGAAGACCCGGGATCTTTCTGGAGCTGGTGAAACGTCGGGTCATCCATGCACCTCACACATCCGTTATGTCCGTGGCACACCTGGCCTGAGACATATCCGTAGCCGGGCAAGTCGTGCACCGTACAGAGCAAGGCGGCTCTCATAGGAAAATATTCTTCTGCGAGGGCGTCCCATGTGTTGACCCCGCCTTCCTCCCATAACGTGTGTAGCTCATCTTTCAGTAGCTTCAGATACAGATTGATGTCGGTGCCCGGTTGTTTCGGCCCTTGAATGAGCATGCTCATGTGTATGTACTTCCTCTTCATGCACAGCCAGGGCGGGAGGTTGTATATCCATACGAACACGGGCCAGGTGCTATGCGTGCTGCTCTGGTTGCCAAACGGATTGAGCCCATCGGTGCTCGCACCCAACCTAATGTTCCTTGGCTCTGCCCCGAAAGTTGGATATTCGTCGTCTAATGTTTTCCACTGGCATGCATCCGAAGTGTGTGTCAGATTTACCTTTTCATTCCGCTCTGGATCTTTCAGAACTTTCTCCCTTCTCTCCACGTGCCAACGCATGAGCTTTGCTTCCTTGCGGTCCGCGAAATAGCGCCGCAGACGGGGGATGAGCGGAAAGTACCACACAACTTTTCGAGGAGCTTTATTCCTCCCTTTCTTGTATCGAGCAGCCTTGCACACTGGACATGTGGTCTTGTCCGCGTCCCCTTCCCGAAAGATGTAGCAGTCGTTGATGCACACGTGGTATTTTTCGTGCGGTAAATCAAAGGGGCACACGATTTTCTTGGCCTCGTCACAACTTTTAGGACACGTGTTCTCCTTCGGAAGCTTGCTCTGCCAGTATTGTAGACTTGCGTCGAGGCTTACGTCGCTCCATTTGTATCTTGCCTTCATCTGCAGAACATCGAGCGCTACTTTTAAGCGGGAGTCATCCGGGTCGCAATCTGGATACAACGGAGTATTCGAGTCTATCTCTAGTTGCGCCAGCTTAGATTGCTCTCTTGCAGTAGATCTGGGGTTAGTCGTCTTCTTGAGAACCAGTTCTGTGAGATGAGGGTCCCGCACGACTGAAGTTAGCAGTACCCGCGTCTCCTCGTCTTCCTCCGTTACGTATTGCTCATCACTGTCTTCTCCAGCATATATATCATGTGTCGGATGAGCAGGCTCTTGATCATCTTCTTGCACCTCGTTGTCATCATTGACCTGCTGCCCTTCCTGATCATTTTCTGCCGCCGCCTAATGGATTTCGTCATCATCTTCATCATCACTTATCCACTGAGTGTGCCCCTCCATGAAACCACGCCTAAGCAGGTGCTCCAACAACTGTCCGCTAAAGGGGTCGAGGGCGCCCTCTAGTCTGCATTTTCGACACGGACATTGTATCATTTTGCGATAATTCCATAACATGTATTCCGTCCCATGCCTCAAGTATCTATTCACAATACGTTCGCTCAAAGTGACCATTGTCTCCTGCACGGTGTAGAACAAATAATACAATTATTAGAACCATAAATATATCGTTTTTCACGAAAAAATTCGTCATGACCTTCCTAGAAATAGGACCTAAGAGGGAGTGCCAAAATTTGCCGAGACGGAAATTAATCAACATCCCGGCAAAATATTGGCAACTCATTTTCATTTCACACATATATATAGTCCATTCCAGCAAATTTCGGTCCATTCCGGCAAATTTCGGTCAAATTTCACAAAAAATCATTAAATTAATTTATTATATAAAAGTCGATCCACCATAATTAGATGACCACACGTACGAGATCGAGTCAAGTTCGCCGAGAAATTGGTGTGTAATGCTTGTAGCTACAACGATGTGTTGGATCGATTTAAATCTTGTGTTGGAGAGAGAGAGATAGGGCTAGATCTAGAGTTGTGCAGGGAAATCCTTTGGTGGATAGGTTGGAGAGAGGGAGGTGAGTCTAGATCTATCAACTAAAGTAGTTTTTATTGGTTAAAACTAGTGAAAATGATGGGGGGATGGCATTTAATGGAGTAGCAACAATAGGGAGTGAAGAGGAGAGGAAAGTGCAATAATGCAGAGGAGAAAGGGGGCTGGTCGGGCTGGTGAATAAATGACAGGAAATCGCTGGCGAACAGGCCGCAGGTTCGCCAGTGGTACATGTCTTACCACTGGCGAACTACGTACGTGCTTCGCCAGTGGTAAATGCGGGACCGGAAGACCCCAGCGGGACCATCTACCGCTGGCGAACCATGGATCATGTTCACCAGTGGTACCTAACTTACCGCTGGCGAACAGGTTCGTGCGTTCGCCAACGGTAGGTGGCCCCGCTCGGTACGCCCGGGTCCGCGTTTACCACTGACGAAGCACGAACGTAGTTCGCCGGTGGTAAAACATGTACCACTGGCGAACCGGATTTAATGTTCGCCAGCAGTAAATACCGCTGGCGATTGCTTTTATTTGTTCGCCAGTGAATAGCTGGCGGCTATAGCCTTTTTCCTACTAGTGTTAGTCAGCTCCACCACGCAGGGAGGCCATGATCCAATCACAACTTTAAGTTCACATGACTGTAACGTAGTTTAGCTAATTCATGGGCTCACTGTAACTCGTATGTATCATGGAGCTTGACTGGCAAGGGGAATTCTTAGTTATCCTGTTCCCGATAATTTGTGTAATTGGTAGTTTAAGTTGCTGATCTCATTTAGAACGTACATGAGTATAGACTTTGAAGAGTTCTGTGTGTTCTGCAGCTATCAGCCCTTACAAGCAAACTTTTCAAATAATCTTAGTGCACCAAAACTATTATTGTAGATCTGTGATTGTTATTTTTATCTATTATATTTTGAAGACTTCTTGTGGGAATTCTTAGTATGTGTAACCAGTGGATTCCCTCGAACCCTGCGAGCAGCACAACCAAATGGAACCCTGCTGATTGATCATGCCCAACCTGAAACCAGTACACATAATACACAGATTCATAAACGAGCTGCAAAAAAAATCTCACAGTCTGAAACCACCGCTTGACCTGAACCTGAACGATAATGTCATATAACAAATAACCTGGAGTCTGGCAAAACATATTGCATAAAAGTTGCTCACAAACTAAATTTATGGCCTATCAGAAAAAATATTTAAAGTAAATCTGCTTTGTTGCGCCATAAGGCTGGTCTACTTAACTCGAGCTCCTGTAAACATGTTCTTCTGGACTGTTTTTTTTTTTGCGAGAAGTTCGTAGAGCAGGAATTGTGTCTGGTTTTCTTGACATCCTTATTGCTTCGATCTTGTTCTTCCCACTGTAGAGCATGTCGCATGGTAGTTGCTTCCTATGAATGTCTACGTCTTTGTGCATGTAGTTGCTTCATATACAATATCATGCAATAA
Source organism: Puccinellia tenuiflora (assembly GCA_012064385.1). Lineage (NCBI taxonomy): Eukaryota > Viridiplantae > Streptophyta > Magnoliopsida > Poales > Poaceae > Puccinellia > Puccinellia tenuiflora. Next base: position 214,848 of record QRDG01001946.1, read on the forward strand.
TTATTAAAATATGTATATATGGAATATGTAAGCACTTATTTTTCTTTATGCAGGGTTGCAGTTTGTCGATCCGGGAAGACCTCCTATCCAAGTATGCTGCAGAGATGGTTCACTACTCTATGATGGGTTCGAACAAGAGTATGCAAGAGCACTGGCTTCCACGGTCCAACTTCTGAATGAGAAGGAACAAGAAATTCCAATTAGAGAACAAACTTGACTTTTACGTTCAGAGTTGTTTGTTCACGGAGAGAGAGAATTCACGAAGAGAAATGTAAATAGAGGAAATACTCAAAACCTTTTTTCGTTCATGGTGATAATGTATGTCGCTATTATATTAATTACCACTGTATAGATATGGATGTGAACACTGTAATAAAACACATAACATACAATCTGATGTATTGTATAAAAATATTTGAGCCATTTACAATAGAAAAATCACCATTCTACAAGACATCATTTCAGCTTCCCTTTGAAAAAATTGGCTGAAACCCTTCAAGTATCCACAGCAGCAGCTTTACATTTCAGTTAGTGTCGTTAAGCTCAAGATCAACCTGGTATGCCATGATCAAAATGGCCAAGCTAGCTAGATGCAGCAGTATCACTTTCCTCAGCTTCTACATCTGAAAACTGAGATGTGTTTCCAGTGGATCATTTCCTCCCAAAATCAAACAAGAAGATTATACCATGAAATGAAACAATGATTATTTCAGATCAAATTGTGATGTAATGTGAAATGCATTTGAGAAAGCAACTTCTCTTCGGATAAAGCCTTTTCAAGTGAACACTTGGAACACACGGGCTAAAATTTAACACATCTCACTGTAAACGGGTAAAAGACCGTTTCTCTATACTTGTCCTTTGTCTGTAGATGACGAAACAACCTCTGTTATTAATCTTGCATATCAAACAACCTCTACATCCCTTTTCATCTGCTGTAATACAAAATAAACACAGATAAGTCCAGAAATATGGACTCTCGCACTTAAAATGATATCTGCAACCTAAGGTTGACCTAGTTTGCACAAAGATTTGGCATGATAATAGCTCAACTGCACATAGTAAATATCATCATATAATATAACAAAACTATTATATTGTCATGAACCAGATTTACTTAGAGCACACAGAAGGAAATACAAGTGAAACCTACTTGTATGTCAAAATATTAAATTGTACAATTTGAAGCTTGCCTTTGGTGCTACCTTTAGTTATGCGCATACCTATTCAACATGCTACCAAGTAACTTTATGTAGCAGGTTAACCCCGAGCTCCTATGTTTAACATTTGTGCTGATCAAACTTCCCAGTACTTGGAACACACATGCTTTAGGTTCAAGAATATAAATCTGGGCATTAGCTGGAACATATCCAGTAAAGAACATTAGCCTGAATGTCTAAATGAATACCACACTGACTAATAGCATTGTACTAGTATTACTTCAGAGAAAGAAATTACTACTGATGTATCGTACTACTGTATCAGTTACCAGCAGCAAGAACCCAATTTGCTGACGGCGCGAGGCAGAGCTTACGCGCGTAGGGGAAGTAGGGACTGTCGACCTGGACGGCGTTCGTTCGCGGCGGAGACATCGTCTCGAGGGGGGCGATCGCGACGGATGAGGACGACGGAGCAATCGGGTAGTTCGATCGGAACGTGGCGGCGAGGGGGGTCGATCCCGGCATGGCGGCGTACGCATCGGCGAGGAAGGTTGCAGTTTCAGTCCCAATTGGAGAGGATCGATAGGGGCTGCGAGGCGAGGGCTCTGGATTGCAGTGGACGAGGCGGCGAGAGGCAGGCGCCATCGATGCCGACGACGGCAGCGGGAGGCAATCTCAATCGGCTGCTGCCGGCTGTGTCGGGATGGCAGTCAAGAAGTCCAACATGCCTTTTGATCGTCACAAGGAAATGACGCAACTACCCTCCATCACGAACGGCCAGATCGATCTGGTACTCCGCGACATGGTTTTAGAGTACCAGGGTACCGTAAAAGTCACTTTTTTTCCTTTAGTTTAAAAAAACCATTTTTTTTCTTTTGTGAGCCCACGGAGAATGATCCATTTTTCATTCAAGAGAACGGAAAAACAAGACACGAGCACACCGATTTCGAACCAAGGACCGTCCACGGCGAATCCAACGGTCAGCCGCGACGCCGTGTCCCCCCATCGCGCCGAAACCGCCGCGTCGTCCGCACGCGCGTCAGCCTCTCGTCGGCCGCCGCACTCCATCGATCCCCGCGCGCCGGCGGCGATAACTTGGGCTGACGCGCGGGCAGGATGGCGTCCGCGCTTTCCTCTCCTTGCCACCACCACCAGCACCGTTCCTATAACGACCGCCGCCTCCGCGCCTCCCCTTCCAGCCACGCCCGTCCCCGGAGCGGCAGCGGCGGCCCGTCAGGTACGTTCTTCTCCGTCGCTCCTCCCCCTTGAGAATTCGTTTCATATATTTCCATTTCGGTTTTCTGCCGTAGCGTTGGAGCTCTGTCGCAGAAGAATCTACGGCAGTTGGGAATGGGGAATAATAATAACCGGATAGATTTCTCAAATATGAGTTTCACCAAATCTATGGTTTTCAAATGCTGGCCTATTGAAGTGCACTGAATTTCTACCACCGCTTTGTTTGTGCAGGATCGACCACCACGAAATACCTTTGTTCCCGCCCAATGTCGACCAGTAGGGGCGGTGCTGTACCTTGTTCATCCACGGAAGCATCCAAAAGCAAGCAAGGACCAGACCATCTCCTTATTCTGGTTCATGGTATCATGGCAAGGTAACGATCGTAGATCCTAGTCCTATCATAGTAGTTTATATCCAAAACCGTTGCTCTGCGCCTCTTTCTCTACAAGTCGCGGACTTAATTTCTTTATTACTGGTTGCATGTTTGCTTTTGACCTGGCCTATTTTTGGCTTGATTGATACGAAATTACAATTTAGAATACCACCTCGCTCATTGATGATACTGTTGCATTTGACAAGCTTTATGTAGTAGCCAACGTAACCAAAAATTCGAACTGATGCAATCCACATATACTATAACACCCCCTCTCACGTGTGACTCGGAGAAGCCAACACGTGCAAAGCGACGGTGCGCGTCTCAGAGGTATGGTTCAAGAGGCTTGATGTGGACACAAAGGGGGGGTACAAGCAATTTTTTAATAAATTGCGCAAAATCAGGACTTGAAACTCGAGACCCTGGGCTCTCTTACCATGACAAACTTCATGCACTAGCCAACACAACCCAAATCCAAGCTGATGGAAAGGGTTAGTGCAATCCACATATGCTATAACAACATTATAGCGTATGGATATGGGTTGCTAATGGCTACAATTGACTGCATTCTTTGATTTTCTGCGTCTAGCTTTTAAAACACCATAATTTGTGGAAGTGTAAATGTGAACTTTACTGAGTGAATCTCATGGTATATATCTATATTAACTGCCATACGTTTTTTTTTCACTGATAGAAAGAGTTCAAAAATGTCGCGACAAAAGTGTCTTTCTCTGTTTCTATGCTAGTCTAACCCAAATTTCTATTCTTCTTAATTGAATGGGCAGAACACCTGCCGTAATTTCCTCAAAAAAAAAAAACCGTCGCGACAAAAGTGAACCTGGCCACCCAGCCCAACTTAAAGTACAAATCGTATTTGTAAAATAAAATAAGAAATAGTGAAATTTTGCAAAATGGTAAGCGGTGGATGTATGTTTGACACAATTTGCTCAATGATTTTTTAGTCAAGCTGTACTTATGGGCATTTTTACTGATAGTTTCCCTATGTTCTCTAACTATAGCCCCAGTGACTGGACATATGGTGAAGCAGTGCTGAAAAAGCGGCTAGGTGGCAATTTTTTCATCTATGGTATGTATGTATTTGAACTCTACATTCGTTTAGTGAACTTCGAGGCTAATATCACCCCTACTACCTACTCATCCATTTTGCTTCTGAGATATAATGATCTTATGAACAAGATGTGCAAAATTGGAGTTGGATGCACACAATTGTTGTCAAGAGATGAAATTAGCACCCACAGCTTTAGCATAGCACAGTAGCACACAGATTTTCAATTGAGAAAGAAAATTTCCAGACATAAAAGGACAAACTATTTCTTTCCAGCTAGTTCATCAAACAACTACATCAAAACTTTTGATGGGATCGATGTATCTGGAAGAAGGTTAGCGAAAGAAGTATGTAACAGAGACTGTTCTGTGCTGTTTTTCATGTATTAACTGCTTACGAAGCCTGCATAATTATTCCGTATGGAAGCAGGTCTTGGATGTGGTTCAGAAGATGGCTGGCCTGCGAAAGATTTCCTTCATAGCACATTCTTTGGGTGGTTTGTTTGCTAGATATGCTATTTCTATACTATATTCACTGAAAGAAAAAGAAACAGGAAGTAGTGCTAGTGTCATGCCGACAATTGGAGGATCTGAAATATCAGGGCACACTCCAGGATTAGGTGTCATTGCTGGGTTGGAGCCAATTAATTTTATTACACTGGCAACCCCACATCTTGGTGTTCGAGGGAAAAATCAGGTGGGTCTCCAACACACGTTGAATTATATTTGTCAACCTTTTTTTTACTTTCCACCATATTTTGGTTGCCTTGGAAGCAAATGCTCTTGTTTTGATTTTTAAGGAATTTTTGGGGACCTATTAAGCATTTGATGAGGTTGACTCAATACATTGTGGTATATCACTAGTTGAAAGAGCCAAAGCCATTTAGTCAAACTTCTGATCAATTATACGTGTGATTACTCATGGAGAAAATAGTTGTAACTCTTTTATGTCCAAAAGTATGTTAATTGCATGCATATTTTCTCGCTTTGCCAATTATCAGCTTCCATTTCTCCAAGGGCTGTCAATTCTAGAGAAACTTGCTGCACCTTTGGCTCCCTTCATTGTCGGACGCACTGGTGCGCAACTCTTTCTCACTGATGGTGAACCTAGCAAGCCACCTCTTCTTCTACTAATGACATCTGATCACGAGGACAAAAAGTTTATGTAAGTGAGGAAGACTGATCACTTGGCGGTCAATTTTATTCTAGTAGAAGAATAATGGTCCTCATTGTTTAACAGATCTGCACTGGCAGCTTTTAAGAACCGCATTTTGTATGCTAATGTTTCATATGACCGTATCCTCTGTACCAAAGTATTTCCTGAACTTGATCCGCAACATATGCGCAAACGAACTATTTCTGTTTTCTGTGTTCTTGTTTTCCTGATCCTCTATGCCAGATATGGTTGGTTGGAAAACATCTTCGATAAGGAGAGAATTGGACCTTAGAAAGGTACTTCATATTTCCACTAGGCACTAGGATTCAATGTCAGCTACTGAATTGAGGGTGGGTGTGCAATATTTTGACCCACTCTTTACTTGCTCCCTATACACAGCCCTTGCATCGTTCAGTTGGTGGCTACAAGCACATTGTGAATGTGGAATACTGTTCGCCCATATCGTCTGACGGTCCCCATTTCCCTTCACGAGCTGCCAGAGCTAAAGAAGCTGCGCAAAGTACACCGAACATGGAGAACACCGAGGAATATCACGAAATGATGGAGGGTAAGTAGGAATTTTGCAGCACCATCTGTACCAGGTTTGTTCTTTCTGCACATTTGAAAACCATCTTTTTGTTCGAAACAGAGGAGATGATCNACAAAAATGTCAGGCAGTATAAAAGAAGCCTGGAACTCAAAAGCTAAGAAATTCGGCATTTGTACCTTGGTATTGAACCCGGGTCTGCCTCAACCCTCGATTGATGGCGTCTTTGTTCGCAAGTTCAGTCTTGAGCCGGCGCATCTCCTGATTTCGCACACCCAAAGAATTGATTGTTTTCAGCGCCAATGTTTCGATGGGATCTGCGTAAGGAATCGCTAAAAGCCTAAATCTATATTTACAAGTTAAGGTGGCTACATGACGACATTCCATGACTGGGGGGCTAAGTGTGTGCATGCGCATTAACTCGGATCACTATGACGGCTAGTTTTGATAACTTAACCCGGCATAGTGCTGGGGGGCTACTGGTAAGGTATCTTACGTGGTAGTGCTCGCGGAGAAGCGTCATGCCGGTCTCAAAGCTATCAGCAAAGTAGTTCTGCTGATCTTCAAGAATCTCTATGACATCAAAGGTGTCATAGGCCTTGGTGTGATCCGGTTCGTCGTCCCGGACGGTTGTTCCCTTCTTCCGGGGAAGCCGAGGTGCCTTCATGAATCGGCTCATGAATTCCGGCTTGATACGCCCCTCCTCGTCGAAGGATTCAGCTTTGATGGGGGGAAAGGTTGGGGCATCATTAGCCGGAGCTTCAGCCCTTGGAGAGGAGGTTTCAGTCACTTTCCCCGTCATCTCCGTCCATTGTGTGGGGGGAATGACCCCGGCTCTCCCAACAGGTGGAGCCGTCACCCATGATGCGCGTGTTCTCCTCTGTTGGGTTCGGCTCTGGAACCGGAGGAGTTGGTGGAGGGATGGCAGGAGAGGTTTTTTCCTTATGGCGACCGTCTTAGTTTTCAACGGAGCGCCTTTCTTCAGCCTGCAAAAGTAAAATATGTTTAGCAAATCCGGCATTACTGCAAGGGGAGGAGGAGAAGTAGCCAGTCGACTTACTTTTTGCTGGGGATGTTTAGCCCAGTAAGAGCGTCATCATCCTCAGACGGCTTAGTGCCGCTGGTGGTCGACTGGCCCTTCCTCTTCCGGCTTTCTGGTAGCCGAGGAAAGGAAGATGGGCCGCGTGGGCGCCTTGCTGGACGATGGCTTCCCAGCAGGGCGGATGTCGGTGATTCCAGCAATCTGACATATTACATGTTAGTCCGACAAAAGCAAAGCCGAATCTCTCAAAGAATTGAACTTTGGTTAGTCAAAGTACCTTTGGGGGAGGGTTGGTTGCCGTAAACATCGGCAGTGATTCTTCATATTGCCGGCCTTCTCCAGGCCGGGCTTTGATGAGTTTGTTGAATCGAGCCTCAAAGAGGCTCTGCTCCAGGTCTTTCTCATTGATTCGCATGGGATCAGAATTATCCGTATACTCGCATAGAAGGCGAGCACGATGTTGGAGGGGCTGGATTCGCCTCTTCATCCAGCAGATGATGGTGTCCTCCCCAGTTAAGGGAGGAGAGCCGGATGTCAGTTGCGCAATCCTTGCTTGGAGGGCGGCATGTTCCGTCGGCGTTACACCTGACGGCTTCTTCTTCCAGGAGGGCAGCGGCGTGCCGGCTTCGTCTGTGAAAGGGGCGAGCCCCTGCAGCTGGTTTGGCGTCGCCACGTCCTTGCAGTATAAGAATGTGGATGCCCATCCCTTAGCCGAATCAACGATTGGCACTTGAGGGTACCCGTCGATATCCCGGTGGCAGTTGAAGCTGATCGTGCCGGCCACCAGCAGCTCCTTGTTCACGGTTTGCCTCTTGACTAAGAAGCATCGTTCGAAGAAGTCTAACCTAGGTTTTATGCCTAAATAGCCTTCGAACAGTGCTACAAAGCCGGAGATGTACAGCAAACTGTTCGGGGTAATGTTGTGAAGCTGGAGGCCGTAATGGTCTAGGAGAGCTACTAGAAAAGTTGAAGGCGGCAAGGAAAACCCCCTAATGACATGGGAAGAGAGAAGTACCCGTTCGTCATTGATGGGAGTGAGGCAAGGATCGCCTAAGCCGGATCGCCAAGTCGGCGATGACTCTGAGGGTGGAAGGATGGCTCCGTCCGCCTCCATTCCCTTCAGCTCAATCTCATCGACCACCGAACAACCCCAATTGTGAGTCGGGTTGGTGGTTGTGCCCTTGTTGCTTCCGGCTTCTTCTTCTTCCTCCTCCTCGCCGGCATTTGCTTCTTCTACGACAGCGTCGGCAGCGGTGGCAGCTGAAGCCATCATGGCTGCGGCCTCGGCTGCGACTTTCGCCAAAGCCACGGTATCGTGGCCTGATACGGCGGAGGAGCTCACCGGAGTTGATGAGGATGTAAGAGCAGCGGCGGATGGCTCAGTGACGGCGGCGGCGGCCGTGGATGAAGCTCCTCCCATCGGCGGAGCCGGACCGATCGTGGCTGCATCGGTCGCCGGAGAGCCTGGAGCGCTTGAAGCCATGGAGATCGAAGTGGAGATGAAACTCTGGAAGGGAGATGGGATCTGGAGGAGAAGTTGGGGCTAGGGTTGCGAATGGTGTGGTGAACGCGGCGGAGACGATGAGGTCGCTATTTATAGCTCTGTGCTGAGATGTGTGCAACGGTCAGTAGCCGGGTTACTCGCCACGTGTCTCGGATCAAGCCGTTGGTGACGGTTCCTTCTCTCCGACGCCTCGGTTCCAGCGCGGGAAAAACGGAAACTAGCCCCTGCATTCAAAAGATGCTCCTCCACTCACACTGCCGGGTCTGACGTTACTGTCAAATCGGCGGACGCGTGTCGTTGCACGCTCAAGTATTTTTTCGGCATACAAAGGCGGCACAGTTAAAATCGACAAAGCTGTTCGACATGATTTCAGGTTTCTGGGAATGCTCCAAGACTGAAGGTGGATGATGAATTTCCCGGACAGCATATTGCCGGAAGATTGAAGCCAGCCACTGAAGTACTTGAAGCTTTCCGGGGGCTACTGTTGGGGTTATGCCGAACAGGTGTCCTCACAGAGAAGACTAAAAGCCAGCAGACCAGGGTGGCCCAAAGTGGTGGTAAGCCAAATCCGGCTTACCGGGCGGCCAATATGCTGAAGCACAGGAGGCCCATCCGGCTAAGGGAAGACTCTAGAAGCCGGCCTGCATTGTGAAAGACTTAGCCCACAAGGCAGGGCCCAAGCCGGATTAGAATAGGACTCTGTTCTTAGTCGGTTAGGTTTCCTCCTGTAAGCCCAGGGTCTGGACGCCTTTATAAGCCGGCCCCTGGGACGCCTTAGGGCACGTAAGCTCTAAACCTCAATTCACTGTAACTCGGCGATATTGCCTTATAGTAAATTATAGCAGCACGTAGGATCTCGCCACCGACGTGAGATCTGAAGCTGGGTAAACTCGTCTCTATGTCGCCGGATCACCCCACGTCTCCAAAACCCCTCTCTCTACCTAGCTCGATGGCACCCCTGCCGCGGCTAGATTCGACAATACCACGACAGAGTACATGAGAAAACTCACAGTTTTTTTGAGCAATTGTTGGTTATTGGTGAAGCCGAGAAAAAATTGATGTGTAAACTAGCAATGTACGAGTTGGCTCTCTATTTCTGTCGATTGTGAACAAGCATTTTTGTTTCGAAGTTGATTTGGCACATCTTTTTGCCGATGGTGCCGACGTGGCCATATTTACAGAATTTAAAAAGGAAACTCCAGCTTCTAACAATTGCCTTGAGATCTCGTGTGCCTAGAAAATTTATGCTGATTTATCGACTATGAACCTAAACAAAAAAAAAGTTAAAATTGCATCCAATGACCAAGACTACGAAATGCCGACGAATTAAAATTGGCTCTATCAATCAATATTCTGCGGTCACCATCAATTTTCTATTCTATACATGAAGAAAGCATGATGTGGTAAATTTTGAAAAGTACATATTGTACAAAAGCAGAGTAAATATGTTCTTCATACATAATCAGATCAGGTATTTACATACTAAGATCATGATTCTTTGTAGGTGACTAAGATCATGATTTAATGGCATAACAAATGGGTAGTTCTTAGAAAAAACAAACTAAAGTGCTGAACCTTTTCTGTTACGGAAACATTATATCATGATACGGAGGGAGTAGGTCACTAAGATCACAATTTAATGGGATAACAAATGGGTAGTTTATAGAAGAAAAAAAATCAAACCAAGGTACTCAACCTCTTCTTTACGGAAACATTTGTTAAGCTTTATTAGTCCTTCCCTCCTCAAAATAGAGCAGGATCGCACACTGCAAACGTGCACTTGCTATATTTTGGTCAAGCGAGTAACCCACGTTTCCAGCAAGACGGAAATGCGTTTACCTAACATTAGTCTTGGTTTAGCACTCTACCTAATCCCACGCGATTTTTTAGAGAAAAACAGCTCCATGTTCAAAAAAGGAGGTTTCTAAATTTTGTTCCTGCACGCGCCAACGGGCGACCCGCCCGTAGCCGTCAGATCGTCCCTCGGAAACCAAACGAGCGGCTGCGATGCGTCCCTGCTTGACCTCCGCTTGACCTGTTCGTTCCTGACCGCTGACCTACATAAGCCAAAGCACCAACGGCGCAGACGAAAATGGAGGGGAGGGGAATTTTTTTCGCCAGGAGAACGCGATAGATTGGAGGAGGAACCGAGGAAGCTAGCTCCAAGCTTCGATTTCCCGCCCTCTTGCCTGGTACGTTCTGCGGCTTCGATATTATTCTTTTGTTCCGCGTTGCTACGGTCGCCGGAGCTCGCCGCCGATTCGCGCTCATGGTTGCTGCGGATTTCGATTCGGCCGCTGCGAGCTACCGGATTGATGCGTCCGTGCTGCGTATTGGATTCTCTTAGCCATGTAGGTGGGTAGATTAGATATGCTGCTACTTTTGTGGGTAATGCTCGTGGGATTTGGTTTCCCTGTAGCTGCTGCTGCTGCTCTACACGGGTTTCATATGGCCAGAGCTTTGGTGATTGGGAAGGGCACTGTTGCAGGATTCTTTGTTTCCTGCGTTCTCATAAGCTTCCATTGTAGCTAAATATTTCGAGGCGGCATTTGAGCTACGAGTATTATTCGGGCCTGCCACAATTGGTATTTGTTTCTAGGGTTGGTACATGTTACATTGGGTCCACAAATTAATTCCTCAAGGTTGATGCATACCACTAGAAAAAATTTGTGTTTTGGCTTCTTGTTTACCTTAGGAATTTGGAATAAGATTGGTTTGTAGTCAAATTTATAGGATCGCAGCAAGCTTTTGTTGAAAGATAAAAAATTATTATGTGAATTGAAATCTGGGATGGTAAACTAGGCTACCTTGAAATTTGGAATAGCCTTTTTCTTCCTTGCATGATTGGTTTGTGATAAAATTCTAGAATCCCATGAAAATGTTCACGCAACATTTAGGCTCCGTTCGGTTCACAGGAATTTTGGAGGAATTTCGTAGGATAGCTATTTCAAAGGAATATTTTCCTTTGCATGCGTTCGGGACAAAGGAAACGTGAACATTATTTCTTAGGAAAACTTCTCTCAGCGCACCCATTCCGGAGGATTTAAAACATCTGCCTAGAGCTCATTTTTTGGGCGGAAGCCCGAGGCGGAAGCTCGCTGACGTGACTGCCAAAGGAGTGCAGCCATGTGATCCGGAATAAAAAAATCCATTCAAGTGGGGTACGTGAGGTAGAGAACCAGATAAATCACTGTACAGCTTCATTAAGAATTCAAATATTTGTTCTTGTCAAGATAAAATACTCCATTAGCTGCAGGACTCTCCTGTAGTTTCCGCTGCCCATCCGAACACCAACTCCTGTAGCATTCCTAAGGTTTCTTGATCCTCAGTTTTGCATCCACATTCCTTTTCCATTCCACTGTTTTCTCATATTCCTATGTTTTCTATACCTACGTTCCGAACGGGGCCTTAATAATTCTATAATGTGGTCAAATTGTAGTATTGGCGAAAAAATTGATGATACATTTAATTCTATAATTGGAAGATGAAATTCGAATTTCTGGTGGTAAATGAGGCTTACCTTAACGCAATCTATGATCCCAAGCAATCTTTCAGAAAGTCAGGCTGTGATCTTCCCTTCTAATTAATCCTGTCTAATGATATATGACATCTCACCTTACGCAAGGCTTTTATAATTTAAGACATATTGACGGTTAATTGATGTATCCTAACAATTTACTTCCCTTTAGGTACACTAAAAGTGGCATGCAGGTCGTGTAGGGAGCAAAACTCATCCGTTCAGAGTGTGAGAAAGATATAGGATTCTGCTGCATGCCAAGGAAGATGTCGAGCTAAGGTTCTGGAGTTTCCAGTTTACGGCTGTTATATTGAGTCACAGGGTGAAGGTGCAGCAGATAACCATCATTCACTGATGGACCACCCTGGAAATGTCACTCGACATGATCACACAATTGACATACCTAGGAATGATCTCACGTCACTGTCAACATCTCATCCGCACAATCATAATGACTTGGATGAGTTGAACCGCAGCAGGAGTCCTTCGAATGAAGTTCCTCCTGTTCCAGAAATTTCAGGCACCACAGGTTTTCCTGACTTTCGAAGCGCATCTTTCACGAGAAGGGATCAAGGCAATCGTCAGCAGAATCCTCTGAATTCTGGCTTATGGATCTCAATTGAGCTTATTGTAAATATGAGTCAGATTATAGCAGCCGTTACAGTCCTGTCAGTATCAAGGAATGAGCATCCACACGCTCCATTATTCGAGTGGGTCGTTGGTTATATAATCGGTTGTGTTGTTACTATTCCACATCTTTATTGGCGCTATCTCCATCGCAATTGCCAGAACATCGAGCAGGAACCAACAGCCCAGGGTTCCTCTCAAAGGAACATATCAGAGTCTGATTCTTTTGCAGCAATTTCAGCTACTCACACTTCGGAAGCTGTGAACGAAGATAACAGAACTGGAGTCTCAAGAAATAATTTTCCGATTGCAAGTCCAAGGTAATATTTGCTTTGGCCTGAAATTTATCCTAGTGTACTGAACTGCTGTGTGTATGACCATGAAATGTCTACAGTCATGAGCAGTTTCTATGATATGGCAGCCTGAATAACTAACGAGAAAGAATTGCCAATGCATTAGATCATTTTTCTCTGAGCTCTGGACGAGACGCAAGTTTAGAATTGTTCCTTATTTCTGAAGTTACTAATAGTACTAAGTAACAGTATATACTTTATGCTTGTAGGGTCTACGCATTAGTTGCCTGCTTGAAGCTGGCTCTGGATTGTTTCTTTGCTGTGTGGTTTGTCGTGGGGAACGTGTGGATATTCGGTGGCCGTTCTTCTGTCCATGATGCTCCAAACTTGTACAGGTGTGTGTCACTAGTGCTAGGTGCTGTGCAGGATATGTTCCTTCAGACCCTGTATATTTGCTCATTGGTTGTAATCATTTTTCAGGCTGTGTATAGTGTTCCTTGCGTTCGGCTTCATTGGCTACGCTTTGCCTTTCATCCTCTGCACGATGATATGCTGCTGCCTACCCTGCATAATCTCCATGGTAGGCTTCCACGAGGATTTGGATCTAAACAAAGGTGCTACCACAGAAGTAATCAACGCTTTAGTGGCGTACAAGTACCAGTCGATGAGGGTTCGTGATGGAGATGTGGGAGAAGATAACGGCGGGGTCCTGGCGGCTGGAACCGAGAAGGAGCGAACTGTTTCTGCGGAAGACGCTGTGAGTGTCCACCCGTTTTCCGTTTTGCACTCATCAAGCATGGGATCTCGTGCTCATGTTTACACATCTGTAGTACCACATTACACGATTAGCTGACACCCACAAATCTTTGGCCTCTGCAGGTTTGCTGCATCTGTTTATCAAAGTTCTCGAACAACGAGGACCTACGAGAGCTTCCCTGCGCGCACGTCTTCCACATGGAATGCATTGACAAATGGCTCAAGATCAACGCGTTGTGCCCTCTTTGCAAGTCCGAGCTAGGCGGCTCAACGGCTGCTCCTGACACCAGCTCCGAGGGCCATCAGCATGCCAACAGAGTAGCAGGAGACGACGTCGAGTCACAGCGATAGCTGTTCTTCTGCTTCCTCTCCCATGAGCATGACGATGAGGATGAGGATGAGGATGGAACACGCCCTTCCATGTGGCGCACACCGATTAACCTCTGAATTGACATGACAAAAAAAACAAGTAGCACACGACAAGTCCATTCTTTTTTTTGCTGACGGAATTGTCTCGTATATATTGTATATACTCACACCTGCTAGCTAGTGACGACTCGGTATTTATCAAATGTGGCATTCACCAGAAACAGTAGTCATGCTTTATTATGGCCATGTTTGGAACACAGGAATTTTCTCTGAATCATGCCGAATTTGAACTGTTTCTTGTGAAATTCTTGCCAAACTCATGTACTGAAGAAACCATGTAATTAATGCCGCACTTGAATTCATTCGAGAGTCATACAAATTCCTACAGGGCTATCTGTAACCATTGGGTGAGTGCATGCAAGGACTGAAGAATGTGTGTATCTGTCTATCCTCACGTTTTATTCGCACGCTACAAGATCTAACAACTTGATCCTCCTACATAGTATTAGCCGCAAAGCTTTATTCATTGACTGCATTATTGAAAGCAACAGTTGATTTTGGTGGATGTTTCATTCTGCTTTCCTTGCATCCAGACGTTGGGAGAGAAGATATCTCCAAATTATTGGCATCTATCTCTTGTTTGCTCTGGCATTGTGGAGACATCACAGCTAATGAAGACAAGTCTTGGTGTCTGTTCCTCTCGATCTAGCTGCTCTTGCACTGTCAATAAAAAAAACGTGTCGCTTTTAGACAAGGCTTGGCTAAACTTTCACTACAAATTTTAAGGGGAGATATTTCTATACCTAATTAATAATAAAAGAAGTAAGGATTTTTCCGATCGGATCGTCCGTCACTAATTTTACCGTTTTACCCTCCATCGAATTGGATATTACCCACCATGCCACCGATAAGTGGAACATAACGTTTCGCTTCTCAGGAAAGAAAATCCCCAATCGCATAAAACCTTCAAGCGGTGAGCCTCCCTCAGCCTCTCGCCGGCGTCGCACACCCAGCCCGGCACCGCCCCATCTCCTATCTCCGACAAAATCCGCTTTTCAGGACCGATATCCACCCCATGGATACCGGCGAAATCACGGCTGCTCCCCGCAGCCATGGATTTCGGCCGAGCTTCCCAGTCCCCACCGCCATGGATCCTAGCTCTGCGCCTCCATGGATGCATGCCTAGTGTAGGAAATTGTGTCTTGCAACATTTTATATATCTACTACATTGTCCGGAATTAAACTTCAGTGTGGAAGTGTCACGGAAATAACAGGGAATTATTGATGTGCAATTATACTTAAGGAAATATACTTAAGGAAGCCGGTACGGCTATACTGGAACACAGTGTATATTAATATGCTGGAATTATACCCGGGAACAGTATAGAGCGGAATGCCAGGTTGTTCATAGGATTGGCTCTATGGATTGTTAAAGCCTGCGAGTTTGATTTTGTATTCGAACTCGGCGCATGACTCACACGTGCGTGCTGGGACCTAATTGTTTAACAGTAATAGGCTCGGTTAATTGGCTGTTAATGATAGTGGTTGGTTTAACAAGTCACGAGTCCTATCTGGAAACAGATTGAGTTATCTGGAATTTGGAGTCTATATAAAGGTCCCATCCTCTAGCCTCAATATGCATTGTGAGCGGCCCACCACCGATAAGGCAGAGGAATAGAGGGTAGGCCGAATTAGCTCCAACCCTAATTTTCTTACATTGGTATCAGAGCTGGCCGTGATCGTATCGCCGGTCCCGATCCCTGTTCCGCTGCGAACTCTGTCTGTCGTCGGTCAACGCTCCGATCTCTGCTTTGGAGGTCTCCGTCAAGTCAATCTGGTTTTCCTCAAATCGATCTAGGTTA
Source organism: Puccinellia tenuiflora (assembly GCA_012064385.1). Classification (NCBI taxonomy): domain Eukaryota; kingdom Viridiplantae; phylum Streptophyta; class Magnoliopsida; order Poales; family Poaceae; genus Puccinellia; species Puccinellia tenuiflora. The sequence goes on from QRDG01001946.1 coordinate 230,355, forward strand.
CGAGTTATCTGCTCCACCAGCCATCGGAGTTTCCGTCGCTGGACCTGCACGATCGCCGAGCGGATCCGTTGTGCCGCATCCCGATGATACGCTGCTGTGATGAGTTGCGCGCATCGCGCCGCTCGCCGACCAGTCGAGCACTCGGTTCAGAAGATTCAGAGATTTGCTTTTGCGCGTATGGACCGAGGAAGGGCTAGACAGCTCAGTTGGTAAGGACACTTTGATTACTCGGCCAGATCGAGGAAGCAAAGCAAAGAAGAGTGTGCACGGAATCGCTGCCAACGATCACCCGTCTACAGCTCCACTAGCCTGCTTCGATTTTCTGCTATTTAGCGTCATTGAAGGATACGTCAAGGAATTAATTTTGTACGGAAAGGCTGCACGTCAAAATCTTGCTTCGTTTTCTTGGTTGATTCTACAGATCGCTAACCATGGGCAGAACGGAAGTGATTTTACGGAATTAATTTTGTCCGCTTCTAAACACCAAAGTCAACCACACCAATTTCTGGGTCAAGTCTGCATATCGGTAACACTTATTTATATTTTTCTGCTGAGAATATTGATTGTTTGCACTACTTCTTGCTGGAACGAGTACGGAGAGGACTACTGTCATATGTTTTGATTTTTTGTTATGTCATTGATATATCTAAACCGGAAAAGCCAAAGGGAAAGGAAAAAGTATGGAATTTGGACTATGGAAAATAGACTAGTACACATAGTTAAATCAATATTGATTCTTTAGCTGCGGAATATGTGAGTACACAGATTACGTGGAATATTTACGTAACCTGGAAAATGATTTTTTTGTTGACTTCCTTTATTGGACACCACTCGCTTTTAGAGGAAGTTGGAATGCACTCTGAGGGAATTTATTAAACTCTTTGTCTGATGGATTAATTTATTTATTTTGTCACTATGGTTTCTCAATTGCTACGGGATTTACATTATCACCGGAATATATTGGACTCATTGGATTACTTCGGAATCGATCGGAGTATTTTAATAATTCATCGGAATTCTCTGGCGCAACGACGATGAGGCGACATGCACGATGCATGTTTATAATGGAAGTGACATTACTTATTATTTTGGAGGAATATGGGAAATACTCCAATGGAAGAGGAAATCGATATTTACTCAACGGTATGGCCATTGTTATTGTTTGCACTAAATATTTGTTTATGATTACTTCTCCATATAGTTTGGATTTTACTTGTACGTCATAATTTGATGGAACACAATAGCAAGTTATTTATATGCAAACAATTCCAAGCGGAAATAGATATGTCTACTTAGGCGTTATTACTAAATATGATCATATGCTTGGAATTTGGAAATTATGCAATCAAACTCCCGTGTGGAGGAATTATTATTGTTCTTATATTCACCTACGATGGGAAGGAATTTGTTTTGTACTTCTCTATCGGAAATTGTTGATTATGACATGCTATTTGGAAAAGGAAGAGTGGAAATATTGCTCAATTGGAAATTAGTGCTTTACGGAATTTAACACAATGGTCTTATTTGTTTTGACAAGGAGGAATACTTGTAATAGGAACACATGCTCGGAATTTATTGTTGATGGTATTTAAGAATTGGTCATACTCTACAAACATAATTACGCTTGTTAAATTCTGGAATTATAAACTTTAAGTGGGAGGACTATCAGTTATGGATTTCTCTTCAATGTGACATTTGGTTTTACACTCCCACTAGAGGTTCAATTATTTTTATCTCATTTACGACTTGGTCACATATCAAGGAATAGAATTAGTGGATTATTAATTCTGGAATTCTAAACTTTAGTGGGAGGATTATGATACTTCATCGACATATAATTATGGTATTTTTGGACACTCCTATTTGAGGCGAATATATTTATTCTGTTTCATGATTACACTTGGTATGGTCATTTATATCTTTTACAATACAAGTCGGAAGGTTTTTGTTGTATTAATATTGGACACTGAAGTGGAAAATCAGTTCATCAAAGGAATTAAAGGTTTGAAAACTGATTGGTGGGGGATATACACTTTAGGAATATTAACTGAAACTAATGTAATGAGCATGGAATTATTCATTGTTGTCCTATATCATACACTCCGTGGATGAATGGAGGAATACAACTATTGGTTATTCCATTGATTATGTGGAAAAGCATACATACTACTACGTTTGTTTAGTAAGTATCTATCACAGTCACTGTTTATAGTTTGTGAACTGGAAGGAATTATTCTATTTATATTTTGGTAGTATGGAATTGGAATGATTATTTACTACATAGCACACCAATATTTTAATGTACATATTCTAGTGGATCAAAAAGTATTTTGTTTTGATCTGGAAATAGGAAAATTGGTGGAAAGTAGGAACATGGTATTGTGTGATGAAGAGTGGATTTACTAGTAGTCACACCAGAATCATATGAATAAATCCAAAGGAAAACACAATTTAAACTCCCAACACTAACATGCTTAGGAAAAGTGGGAGGAATTAACATGGACCATCATATGTTTTTATTTTTACTATTGTCTATTCTTTGGGGCACTCTATGTTTTAGAGGAACATGTAAACTTGTATGGAATAGTTAAAGTTGTTACTAGTTTAAATTATATGGTTGAAAGCATTGCGGGAAGAAATAAACTCAAATGAGGAGGAACTAAAGTTTGGGAACTTGTGATTTTTCCCAACAACCGCAAGGCTATATGTTGTAAATGGATTTACATACAAGGAATTTTAATGTAACATGCTTAGTGAAAATTTCAATGCTGAGCTTGTTGTTTGATTCTGTACACAAAGGAAATGTTTACTTTGTGGAAACTCTGGAATTTAGAGGAGGTGGGAATAAAGACACGGTTTGCTAATTGGAAAGATCAATTTATGTTACTCGAACAAGCTTCACATCAATGGTACATCAGGTCATATGGTTTTATTTATGATGGAACATGGTCATATACAAAGGTTAGTGTAAATTGTTTTGTGTTATTGCTATATGTGCTAACTATGTTCTTATTGTTTTCTTTGAATATCACATTGATGGAATGGAAAGCTTGGTCCTGTTCTAACTTTCATATGAAAGGAATATTCAAACATTCCAATATTTTGGGAGTGGAATTACATAGAGAATGTTTAGATATATATATATTTTTATGGAAAATTGCAAACCTGTCAAATACCTTTGATTAAGGGAATGATACTCTGCGAGGAATTATATTTGAACTCATGAGGAAAAAGGAAGAATAATTGTCATACCACAGTTATCGTGGGACATTATTCGTGCGACCTGATCTTAGCCATGCCACTGTATTGTTGCTATTTTGATTAGCACGGAAAGCAATTTGCTGGAATTTTTAGCAAATGGAATATGAATCTTGTAAAGATGGTTGGATCACATAATGGACTTGTCGTGAGATGTCAAGGAAATATTGATTATTCATTATTCTCTGATGATCTCAACATTCAGCCGCGTGGATATTTTGACGCTATTTATGGAAATATGATCTTGGTGAAAGGTAATCTGTTTTTATGTTATCTGCTAATATTTACATTTGTAGGCATTTATTGTTTACAATGGAAACATGGATATTTTTTGTTTACGGAATATGAATACTTTGATGCATGTCAAGCATTGAAGGAAGGTATATGGCTAAGGAAATTTCTTCGTGAACCTAAGGTCGTGGAAAGGTGCATCATAACCTGTTACTTTGTGATAATATGACTCCAAAAGTTACAAAGTTTATATGCAACGTGAGTGCACTGAAGGAAGGAATTAACCACTCACCATGTTAATTGCATGCGAATTCATTTAGCTGAAATAAAATGTTTTCAGTCAAGTGGGAGATGTAGGAAATTGTGTCTTGCAACATTTTATATATCTACTACATTGTCCGGAATTAAACTTCAGTGTGGAAGTGTCACGGAAATAACAGGGAATTATTGATGTGCAATTATACTTAAGGAAATATACTTAAGGAAGCCGGTACGGCTATACTGGAACACAGTGTATATTAATATGCTGGAATTATACCCGGGAACAGTATAGAGCGGAATGCCAGGTTGTTCATAGGATTGGCTCTATGGATTGTTAAAGCCTGCGAGTTTGATTTTGTATTCGAACTCGGCGCATGACTCACACGTGCGTGCTGGGACCTAATTGTTTAACAGTAATAGGCTCGGTTAATTGGCTGTTAATGATAGTGGTTGGTTTAACAAGTCACGAGTCCTATCTGGAAACAGATTGAGTTATCTGGAATTTGGAGTCTATATAAAGGTCCCACCCTCTAGCCTCAATATGCATTGTGAGCGGCCCACCACCGATAAGGCAGAGGAATAGAGGGTAGGCCGAATTAGCTCCAACCCTAATTTTCTTACACCTAGGACCCCACCACTGACCAGGACAAGCAGAGCGCCACCCAAGCTCCACGAGAAGCACCGCCGGTGTGCGCCTCCGCCAACACCGTTGTGGTCCCCTGTCACCTCCGTCCTAGGTCTTTGCCGCCACCCCGTGCCGGATCCCTACCGGCGAGACACACGGATCGACAGGCCCAGATCCCCGCCGCCCTACTGCTGTAGCGCTGCCGGCCGGATCCCTCGGCACGCAGCCGACCCCACACAGCGGTCGACTCCCGTTCCTGCCGCAGTCTCCTTGACCTCCAAATCCTTTCTTCCCCCGCATCCCACGACGCACCACCCTCCCTCGCCAGTGAAGGCCCTGGGCGCCCCCTTCGTCCTGCTCCGTCCCGGCCTCCTCGCCAATGCACCACTCCATCGGGCGAGCGATGGGGATGGATCCCCTCAGGGCCGGTCCTGAGATTTCGAGGATCCGGGACAAAACTAAATTTTTAGACCCCTTAGTATAAATAAGTGAGCATATATGTGTGTTAGCGAAATAGAAATCAAGAGAGAGACGTTGTTAAATACGTGCTCATGATCACTCACATTGTTATCATCCGCGTTAATGTTGACGTTGTCTTCTATATTGATCTCATCTTCTAGATTAATATTACTTTGTTCCCCCATAAGAATTAGCGCCAACTCGTCTCGATTTTTTGAAGTGCTTGTATTACTCTTAAAAAATTTGTGAATAGATAATCTCTATAAATCTATGAATATATGTTCATCTTTTGCCCTTTTCCTTTTTGCAGCACCAGATAAAGCCTTCATAATAATTCTGCAAATAAAAAAGAATTTGTAATCAAAATTAGGGCATACATAAACCACATATACTAAAAAATAAGAGAAGATCGATCGATCAATCTACCTGGTATGTCGGCGCGACACTTGGAATCGGAAAAACAGGAACCCATCGTCAATTGAGATGTGCTAACGCGTGGGCGCGGGCGAGATGAGAGAGAGCAGAGATCTCCTGGTTTTCGTTTTGATCGGACGAGCGTCTAGCGAACAGTTATTAAATCTAATCTAGCGATTCGTGTCCTTGACTAGCACGTTCGATTGACTCGATGTCTCGATCGCTAATTAACTGTCATGTTCGATCGACTGCCGAAGTGAGCGGAGCGGAGACAAAAAGCCCAGTCAACCCATTACTAGCTCGGAGCCAGCCAGGGTCCATAGAATAGTATATTTGTCATTTATTTTTTCTACATGCCATATAGTGTATACATAAATCTAGAGGGCCCCCAAATTTCTTGGACCCGGGACGGCTGCCCCTCTAGCCCCCCTCCAGGGCTGGCCCTGGATCCCCTATTCCCCTGTCGTGGCTGGCGACCCACAGACACGGGCTTGGAGGAGGCGGAGCGTGCGGATGGTGTCGACGGCAACGCTCAGGCACAACTTCCTTGGAATACGCTAGCTGGAGCCCCTCGCGCATCTCTGCCCTGAATCTGCCAAAGTCCAGCCGTGGGAGTCCCACCCTGCGACGCGTACGGGTCGGCGAGCTCCTACTGGGGACTAGCAGATCAGGAGCACTGAGATCTGGAATGTCACACGGGCTACGATGGCGAGGATTTTCTTGGATGGTGATCCAGTGGGAGGTCCTCAGCTTGCCGGAGACCGGGCGCTTCCTGGCCGACTGATCCGCTTACCGCTCCGACCCCGCAACCAAGCTGGTCGTGACTGAAGAATCGGAAGCCGGCTTGGACCTGTCATCGGTGGCCAACGAGGAGCTGCTGCCGAGATCGCTCCACTTTGAACATCATGGAAAGTCACGATGATATGCATCCGCTTTGCGATGGGCGCCAGCACCGTTGGGTGGCATCACATTTGTTATGGTTTAACCGTTCAATCAATATTAATGCATGAGCGCGCGTGTGTGCGGATGCGCTGCAGACTATGGAGGTGGGTGACTCACAGGCGGGGAGTGAAGACCTTCTCTCCATGGCCATCATCAGGCTGAGCATCTTCAGTCTAGCCGAAGATGTATATGGTTGTGCATGTCAACGTGCACATGCGAGAGGGATTAGTCCCTTAGTCCCTGGGTCCCATGTTTTTCTGCTCAGCTTGCAACTTTCGGATATATGTGTACTGATTTTTTTAAAACATGTGAATGTATTGAAGCGTGATTTTAAAAATTGCTTATCCGCTTCGTCAGTTGTACTTCGGTCTAATTTGTATTTTTGGCAGTAACATTTGTGCTGAATGTACATAACTTGATTGATTGCTTAAGAGTTTCTTCGTCCACGCGCTTCAGTTTTACTTCTTGATTTCAAGCGCCCTGGCTTTTATCGTTGTCCTTGCTGGTTCAGGGCTCCATGTACTCACACTTCCTTTTTTTATGCATAATTTCTTGATCCTGTCTAGAGAGAAAGCACTAAGTTGTGATATTTAACCATAATTTTCTTACTGGATATGCCATGTTAATTAGTACTAACTTACTTATTGAAAAGATCTTTGCAGAAGCTGACATCAAATAGATAGTCAATGAACTGATCACTGGCAGTATGTTTAACGACCGGTGTGAAGTAATGACTGTATTTTTATTACTGTGTGGACTGTTTGGTCACCTTCTGATTAGTCGTACACCCGTTTGACAATGAAAAACACACTTCCGGATAACAAAGGAGCAATACTATGTATTTTGTTTTTGCGGGGAGGAGCAGCAGTTCATTGAGCTTGCGAGCAATCAGCACAATGTATTATTATCCTTCTTCATATGACAAGCAAATTTTCCTCTCGGTGATCACCTCGATGAACGTAGCATCGTTGACAAGGGCATGTCTGGCTCCTCCACCCTCATCGGGCCCATCCCCGTGTCTTGCAGCATCATGAAAGGGTCGACGGCCACCTCCTCTCCGCCGCCATCGTCGGAAAGGAGTTCAAATCCGTAGTAATGCACGGGCATTTTTGCTAGTTTTTTATAAAAGGGGCTTTATTACCCAAAACATTTGAGGACTACCCGACAGAAAGTCAAAATGGAGCCCGAGCTACACATAGCTCGGTATTCCCAAAAAAATTGGACTCTACATTTTCATGCTTCGAAACATTCGAAACAAAAATCCTAGGTGTAGATAATGTCGAGATCTATAACCATGCAAATTTTCAATGCAAAATTCGTATTATTTTAGGCTACACAAAAATGAAAAATCTGGCAAAATTTCAAATATTTAAAATTCGGTATCGTTCAGTGACAAAGATCTACACATGTGTCTTTTTTTCCTAGACCAAAATATAACGAATTTTTCATTGAGATTTTGCACAGTGGTAGATGTAGATATTATCTAGACCTAGTATTTGTTTTCCAATTTTTGAAACCTAAAAATGATGATTTAAAAAATTTCAAATACCGAGCTCCCTGGAGCTCGGCCTCCATATCGCCGCACTCCTACACCCGGCCTCTAAATAATAAAGAGACACACTGGCACAAAAAATCAGAAAGAGAAAAGTATATGAAGAAAATGCAAAAAAAAAAACCAATGCAAATTAGACCTAGTTATCAGAATATGCAAATTAATCTTTCTTTTTTGCGTCCACTGAACATTTTCCAAGTAGAGAGAGCTCGACCTCCATATCGCTGCACTCCTACACCCGGCCTCTACATAACAAAGATACACACAGTAGCAAAAAGTCCAAAAGAGAAAATATATAAAGAAAATGCAAAAAAACAACCGATGCAAATTAGATTTAGTTAGCAGAATATGCAAATCAAAGTTTAAAATAGCCGGCTATTGGCTATAGCCCCGACGATTTTAGGAGCTACAAAAGGATATAGCCAGGATTTAGCCGGGCTAAGGCCATATAGTGGTTTTGCTAAATAAAGTGGATGAAATCAAGATATGGACATCATATATTTATATAAAATCAAAAGTATATATATTAGAGATAGGGTTAACATATGCCGAAACTTTTAGCAGCACGGAGAGGAGCGAAGGCAACCGGGTGTGGGAGCATGCGCGCCATCAACATGGCCGTCTATCCTATCTGCTGTCATTTCTGGGAGAGAAAAGAACAAAGTGGGTATTTGTGAGATAGGATTACCATAAGATCGATTTTGGCGGCGAAATTGGGCCGAGCGAAAATTTTTGGTCCAAACTTGTTGGCCTGCTGAGCAGAAAGTTTAGCGGCTAAGGGACTAAATCGGTTTAGCCGGGCTATTAACAGCTATTAACGGCTATTAACAGCTATTCTGTGTTTAGCCTACGAGAAGGTCGTAGCCGTAGCCCCAAGCCTCTCCAAAGGCTTGCAAATTAGTCTTTCTTTGTTGCGTCCAATGAACATTTTCCTGCGGCGTAGTACGTGCGTGTATACGAAGAAGAATGAGGACGAAGCTGGGCGCGCCGCGCGGTTGCGTACGTACCTACGTTCGCGACTGTGGGCGATCGTGCGCGTGTGGGCGCGCACAGTGTGGCGATAAGGGGAGGACGCCGGGAACGTGGTGTGTCGGAGGAGGAAGACGACGACGCCGCGCCTCCACCCTGTTCCACGCGCGCGGCCGGTGGTGGCCTCGTACTCCGTCGGTACGCGTGTGTCCGTGCGCGCGCGCGCTCGCGTGGACGACGTCGACGCACGCGGTGACGGTGGTGGGGGCTGGACGAACACCAGGCGGCCGGCCATGGGCCATCCCTCGGTGGCTCCACGTCTGATGACGGGTCCTCCGGCCAGGCAGCTCCATCGAGATCTCCTACGTACCTGGGGTGGGGAGTCACTTTACTATCCTGCCCTCGATTGATTTCGTCACCGCTCTCCGCAACATAGGACGCGAGAGGGTAAAGCCGTCACACGCAAGTCACCGATCCTCGCCATCCATTCCAGTCCACCGAAACCTCGGCCCACCGGCGCCACGTGCTGACGTGCGCTCCACCTCGCCCCGGACCAGCAGCAGTTCGAGGTCCATCCAGCGGACCGGCCTATTTATCCATGGACCGATCCATCGCTCTACTCCCACTCCCAGTCTCAAAGCTTCCTCTACACGCTCGGCTCAGTTCTTCCGACTCGATCGGCGACATGGAGCTCCCGGCCGGCTCCGTCTGCACAGCGTACTGCCACATCGTCACGGCCACGGCCACGGCTACGCAGAGCTCCCGGAGGCCGCCGCCGGCGCGGCAGCGGCAGGGCAGGTGCTCCGCGGCGCTGAAGCAGCACAAGACGAGGCTCTACATCCTGGGGAGATGCGTGTCCATGCTCCTCTGCTGGCACCACCGCGACGACTCCGACTGAATCAATCGTCAGCCACGCCCGTACGTAGTACAGGCCGGATGCACGCCATGCATATAGCTGTTGGAATCGAGTCCTTCAGATATGTTATGTTCAGGCTTTTCCTTGATTTTTGTTGGTTTCTCATTTGAACAACATATAAACATGCATACTAGTCAAGTAGTTTATAAGAGAAGAGAGATGAGGCGAATGCGAAATGTGATTGTATATATATGGGCTGGTCCGACGATGAAACTACCCAAGTGTGTATATGAAAAGGTTTTTATATGGAGTTCCGTTGCAAATTTATCTTTCGTTCGACTCGTGTGATCGATTGCTACTTGTATGGCATGTACTACCTTTTTCACGTCGTCTCGTCGCCCAATTTTCTTTATAAGCTACACAAGTTTTCAGCATGAGCTTGTGGACTACTAATGATCACTAGTAGAAAACGGACCTTTCGTTTAGAGGCCTGCGACATGATCACTAGTAGAAAACGGACCTTTCGTTTAGAGGCCTGCGACCTTTAGTCCCGGTTAGGTTACAAACCAGGACTAATAGGAGCATTAGTCCCGGTTTAAATGGCTAGAACGGTCGCACACCTTTAATCCCGGTTCAAATGGAACCTTTAGTCCCAGTTGGAGATACAAATTTGGACTAAAGGTTGCGGCACCTTTAGTCCCGGTTGTTATCTCCAACCACCAACCGGGACTAAAGGTTTTTGAAAAAAAAAACATAATTTTTTGCCTCTCATGTCTAACCCCCTACCCCCCCCCCCCCCCCCCCCCCCCCCCCGCCGCGCGGCAAAAGCGTCCAAAACGACGTGCCTGTACCTCACGCAACCTACTTTTAGGGAAATTTTAAAACTTTAAATTTTGATTTTTTTTTTGCAAATTCTCAGTAAAATGGCAATAACTTTTGCGTACGAACTCGGAAAAAATTGTTTAATATATCAAAACGTTCAGCGCGCAAATCCGCATCTGCTCGCAACCGGGTTTACATGTTTGGGATTTTTTTAGATTTTCAAAATTCCAAAGGGAACTATGAAAGCAGGAAGATTTTTGCCGGAAATTCAAATTATTTTATTTTTTTATTTTTTTGGAATTAATAATTGATTTCTACATAAAGAATAGTATAACTTAATCATTGTTGTTTAGGTTAATATAGGTTTGGAATTCAAAAATAATATAATGTGCCATCGTACAGGAAGATTTTAAGTTGTTTCCGGAAATTCAAATTATTTTATTGTTTTTAATTTTTTTGAAATTAATAATTGATTTCTGCATAAAGATTAGTATTACTTAATCATTGTTGTTTATGTTAATATAGGTTTGGAATCCAAAAATAATATCATGTGCCATCAAAGTGTAGGACATAATAAGATTGATAGCATAGTATTATCAAGATGTACTCAATGCAATGTTGGAAACTAGTTGGGAAGGAACTCAAAAGTTAAGCGTGCTGGGGGTGGAGCAGTGTGAGGATGGGTGACCGATCAGTAAGTTTGCCTGTGAGGATGGGTGGAGCAGTGTGAGATTAAGGGTGATTCGAGATTAAACTGACAAATAATTCCAAAAATCAAAAAAAAATCAAAACAAATCGAAAAAATAGGACCTTTAGTCCCGGTTGCACCCGAGCGCGCCCAGGTGGAGGGACCTTTAGTCCCGATTCGTAACACAACTGTTCCCGATTGCGCAGTCCCGGTTGCACAACCGGGACTAAAGGCCCTTTGGACCTGGGACTAAAGGTTAGTTCTCCACTAGTGGATCGAGCAGTTTCGTGGGTTGAGAGATGGGCTAATTTGACTAAACTCAAGGAGTCCAGTAAACATTGACTAACGTAGCAATGCTACGGTGTGCTTCAAATTTTGAGCCATGTTTTCATGAACAAACTCAACTTCATCCAAGGAGAATTTTCCGGCCTTCTATGGTTCTACGACAGATCGATTGATCTCTTATCTAGCCGAAATATGCTATACGTTTTGTTTGCAGAAATGTGGCAGACAATCTTTTTTTTTTCTTTTGGTGATGTTGATTCTATGCACACTTCGTCGGGTCCTTCCTTCTACAATGGCTCATCATCTAATTTTATTTTTAAGTCGAGACATAAGGGATGCAAACAACCAAAAAGAAAAGGGAAGAAGAAAAGAAAAGGGGGTTCACTGAACATTGACTAACGTAGCAATATTTTTGTCAAAAAAAGACTAACCGTATATAGCAATATGGAGTGCTTCGAAATTTTAGTACTGTACATGTTTTGATGCAACTTAATCAAAGGATCTTCTCCACTCATTCGAGAAGAATTTTTCGGCCTTCTACAACAGTTAGATCTCTAATTGGGCCGAAAAGTGCTATGTTTTGTTTGCAAAAACACGCCCGCGATCATTCTTGGGATGAAATGTGTGAGACTTTTTTCTTTTCTTTTGGTGATGATTAATAGAGAGGTGTTGATTCTATGTATATTGCATCAGACTAGTCTAAAATATAGCATCCACGCTAGTCTTAGCATACGTAGTATAAATGTATGAATTACTCAAGATTGTCTGAATAACCAACGTGTGTGTATATGTTATGTAAAATTGAACTGACATAAAAAATAAGTGATTGTACCTTTGTTTCTCCCGGTCGCATCAAACGTCAATAAAGTGTTAGATATCATCAGAAGAACAACCAAGCATAGAACACTTGTGTTTTTCTTGACAAGTTCCATGAGGAGAGGTTTCCTATTTCCTCTTTCCCATATAGCTCTATATTCTTTCTGCTTGATATTTCCCAACATATGACCTTACGGTGGTATTTATACAGGGATGGTTAAATCTTGAAGGATTGTCATGTATAAGAAAATATCACAGGACATGTTCTTCTATTTTATTATTTTCCATACTAATGTTTCCATCCTTCGTTTCTATGTAGTTAGGTGATGTCAACCGATATCATTATAATATTTTGAGATATATTTTGTAGATTTCATGTATAAAAGAATATTATGTATACATCTTGCTCTTAATTGCCCCAGAGTTCTGTATTTGAAATATTATTGAATGCAGGTATTTGGTACATTTTTTTTTATTATTGTCAATTAAAGAATATGCTTACGACTTCTTGAAACGTATCTTTAGGATTTTCTTGTTATTAACTCGACCTGATCAACATATCTTGAGAGGTAAAGAGCCCCTGAACCTCTCCAGATCTCGTCTCCCACCACTCTTCTTCCCCCACTCTCCAGATCTAGCCTCCCACCCCTCTTCTTTCCCCACCGTAGCAGTAAGATGCATGGTCGTGTCCTTGCGCTTGGCAAGGCCGGTCCAACTGCGCGAGCCGTCTTCCGGCATGCGCCCTAGTGTACCACATCCACATCCACAACGCTCCATTGTCAGCCGATTGTCATCTATCGGACGGCTGGACGACAAACAACGTACATGTCCCAGTGGCGCCACCGCTCGCCAGACACGCACTGCTTGGCTACATCAAGATGGTGGCAGATCATATTGGGATCGCATGGTGGAGGCAGCGTACGAGGCTCGACGAGGGAGCTTCTTCCCCACTTGCGGCAGTCGCTCAATGCCGGCGGAGTGGTTCGCATCCGACGATGAGCTGAACTCTATCGGAGGTGACGCGGAAGACGAGGAAGTGGAGTTCTAGGACGAATATGTCGGGCAGAGGCATGCAAGTTCCTCGAGGCGGCCAAATCCATCGCCACCGCCCCCTCCAGCGCCGGCTGCCAACGTCACCTCCGACATCTGGCGGCGTCCCAGGAGCATCCAAGTTCCTCAAGGAGTTTAGATTGAAATGCCATTTGGATTTGCAAAATAAATCTATGAAATAAATTAATGAAAATGCGTTGGTGTTGTTCAAATTCCTTTTTTGTTCAAAATTACTTTGGGTCGTCGTCAGTTCTGATTGAAATAGCTTCTCGCGCAACAAAGTGTTCATCAGTGACAAGGAATCATGCACGCCACTGGTAACACTTTTCACTGCTTACCAGGGGCGTGTCCGCCACACAAGCCACTGATAACCATTACCAGTAGAGTGGAACCAGTGGCACGCCGAATACACGCCACCAACGACGAAATCTGCAGGCTAGCAGTAGGTTGTTTCCTACTAGTGTAAGTGTTTTTGGGCATGTTGCAACAGTGTTATAACTATGTGCAAAATAAATTATATCCATTCTCAAAGTTCAAGAACCTATGGACTCTTTCTTGGATCTACGTTTTTCGGACCCGAAAGAGAGATAAGAAATTATCACATGCCTGAGAATTGGTAAAACTATTTTTCTATCGAAGAAGCTTGAGGAAATTTCATCAACGAAATCATGAAGCTATATAGTCGAGCTAGAGTCAACTTGCATAGTTTATTGAAATTCACCTGATTTTACCAGCACAAAATTTTGACACATGATAATACATAGTATCCATCATTCTGTAGACATTGTCAAAAAAGTTTACAACAACAATAAATATCTTCGCAGTAGCTTTCATTAGGAGCGCGGAAACCCTTCATTTGACAATAAATCTTGCACAAACTAGCTGCGGGTGGCGTTGGTGCTGGGGGATCACATGCGGCAAAAGGTGTACAGACATCGTCAATATCAGTGGTACCTACCCACAATGAAGTATAGCATCCCCGTTAGTATTAGCATACGAAGTATAAAATGCATGAACTGCTCGAGATTGTGTGATAACCATAGTGTGTGCATATCTTATGTAAAATTGAATTGATATAAAAAGCTGATTCTACCTTTGTTTCTCCCGGTCGCATCACACGACAATAAAGTGGTAGACATCATTAGAAGAACAACGAAGCATGTAACACTTGTGTTCTTGTTGATAGGACCCATGAGGAGAGGTTTCCTATTTCCTCTTCCTCGTATAGCTCTATATTCTTTCTGCTTGATATTGCTCAATACATGACCTTACGGTGGTATTTATATAGAGGCACCGTAAAATCTTGAAGGATTTTCATGTATAAGAAAATATCAGAGGACATGTTATTGCTATTATATTATTTTCCATGTTAATGTTTTCATCCTTCGTTTCTATGTAGATAGGTGATGCCGACCGATATCATTATAATATTTTGAGATATACCAGAATATATTTTGTGGATTTTATTTATAAATAATATTATGTATACATCTTGCTCTTAAATGGCTCCCAGAGTTCTGTATTTCAAATATTAGTTCTCTGAAATACCATATGTATCTCTTATTAAATTGTGTATTGTACAGATACGCTTATTACTGAATGCAGGTATCTGGTACATATAAATTTTTATTATTGTCATTAAAATAATATCCTTACGACTTCTTGAAACGTATCTTTAGGATTTTCTTGTTATTAATTCGACCTGATCAGCATATCTTCAGAGGATAAAAATAATTTCATTCCTTATAGTAAACAAACTGAAATATATATAGTTTGGAGAAAAATAATGCATGATAAAGATTGATAGATGCATATATATTATATATCTTACTTGTAACCGTTTTGATGCAATTTCCAATATTGATCACATCGAATTCGCGTCCAAAAATAGGGATCTGTGTCACTGTCCTATTGGGTTGTTGTGGTTTCCTATTGAGAAAGCCGTAGCATTAGCTTCATGTTGATAATAGAGCTTCATGAACGATTCAAAAAATATTGTTTAAAAAAAGTATGGCACTTAATCTTAATTGACTTGAGCAGGTTCCTTTCCAACCGTGAAACGAAGAAAATGGTATTCTCTTGTTGCAAACGAATCACAGTTGATTGGTGAAGAGCTAAGGCTGCTAAGCGCCTGAGCTACACCATCACACAAAAACGTCTTTGCTGTCAGAATTTGGGCAGACAAGTTCAGCACATAGACAGTTCTTCGTTTTTTGGTTATTCTTCATCGGCACCGAATGGTAGAGAATCCTCTACTACTTTTTTATACTTCAGAATAACGTTCACCTGCTTGGCCGTGGTTATGAAACCAGAGCAAAGTCATGCCTTGTTGTGTCATTTTCCATTCTCTGGGACTGTTGTACAAACTTTTTACTGCTGACAACAAGCCGGTGCCACACTCGAAGATTGTGTGAATCATGTGTGGGGGGCAAGGCCGATCTCTCCCCGCTCTCTCCTTGCCACCATGGATTGCGAAAGAAATAGGTCAGTATCGTCACAACAACAAAATCCTGAAACATCCAAAACAAACATGAATGCTGCCATACAGATCAATCGTTGGAACAGTCGTTTGGATTTAGTCTTTTTTAGCAAACACGATTTAAAACAATGATGGATCCGTGGACGAATCTGCATAACTCCACGTCATGTCACACCACATCATACCCCACCTGGCTCATGGTTGATCACCTGCCTCGTGGACAATAATCGATGCTATGCTACGTAGGTTTAATCTGGATTTTTGGATATTAATACCAAGCAGATATCAATTACACTCAACCTCTGCAACAACATAGTGTCCAGAAAGACACCAAGGATACACACAGTCAAAAGAAAATAAAGTAAAACAAACAAAAAATAAAAATAAAACCGCCGAACTGATCAACATACGGATAATTGAGATCATGAAAATGATTAAGTATACATATAGTACTAGAAGGGAAAGGCGCGCCTTGCCGCGCCCGTTTGGTCCTCTATCATTGTATATAAACTCGTTTTTTCTTCTTCTTATGCCTGATATTATGACAAATATAGTTCCATTTTTTAAATGTGTGTACATACTCTCTCCATCCACAAATAAGTGCACTTAAGTTAAACATTTAAAGTTTTGCCAACATTATTATAATTGTAACAATATTTATCATAATAAATTAGTATATTATGAAACTAAAACTCAATATGCATCTAGTGATATTAATTTGGTGTTGTGAATATTAATATTTTTGTATAAAGTTACTCAAACTTTAAAAAGTTTGACTTATCATAAAACTTAGGTGTACGATTATTTGTGGATGGAGGGAGTGCAATCCAAGCCCATAATAAAGTTCCATGCGTTTATAGAGGTGATTGTATGTGCGTGTATATGAGCGTCTGTATTTGTACTGTGTTTCGCAAAAAAATCCTGTTAGGACGGTTGTAACTTCTCATATGCAACTGATAATCATAATATGACATCTATTTTCGAAAAAATTGCTTTGGAGCTCGAGCTACATTTAGCCCGTTTTTTGAAGTTTTCTGAAATCTATATTTTAAAGTTTGAAAAAAATTTCAAAACAATATTGGATGTTTACAATGACATATTATATAGTCCTGCAAATTTTCAACCTAAAATACTTTATATTCGACCTACAAAAAAATGATGAAATCTAACAAATTTGATTTTTTTGAATCGTATACTGTTCATAGCCTTAGATCTAGATTTTTTTTTTACACAGACCAAATTACATTATATGTCAGATTTATTTTGTGCACACTGGTAGAAATAATCATTGACTACATCTAGGATTTTTTTCAGAACTTTTTGAAATTTCGAAATGTGTTTTTATTTATATTTTTTTAAATGTGCTCCAAAACACCGCACTCATCTATTTTCCACTATTGAGTTAAGATTAGTGTTTTGTATTTAGCGGTAGACACAAAATGTTTCAAAACATACACACAAGGGACACTCACGCATGCACGTCTCCTCTAACAGTTCCCTTCCACACGACGAAAAACCATTCTCAAACACGGACGTAGCCACGAATTACACAACGAGAGGGCAATTAAACTATGGAATGTGATATATTTAATGAGCAGTCCAGTTAGAAAGAAATACAGATAAAATCAATGCATAAATATGTACATGAAATTGCAAGGTATGATTGGTGGGGGAGCCATGACACTGCTTGTCCACCCATGGCTTCTTCCCTGATCTTAAGTTTATTTTACCAATCTCGTTCTCATCTCGTTTATAGAGGAGACTACAACAAAATTCTAGTTTTTTTACATATACCAACTATAATTGGGATAATTACACCTAACATCCATACCATCATGAAATGGGCCCAAGTTATTATTTATCTGTTACAAATGCGAAGGACCAAGTTTATTTTTTGTGCAAATAATTACTCGATTGTTGGTGTTACGTGAATAAAATCTAGGGTTGATCTAGGGTTGTGATTTTGTGCAATAAAAGCCCCAACAATTGGTTAAAATTCGGTCATCCAGGTTTGCTTCCAATGATACCGTTGTCCGCACAAGTGCTCCCCTCGATCGACCTGCTCTCTCTTTTCAATCGTATGGTCTGAGCTCTGAGGTCTGTATCCCCGAATCAGCTAGCGAGACAACGTCACCGCTGCCCCCATGCGCTAACTTCCTCCTTGCAGCTAACTCGTCGCCGCCTCCATATCTTCGGCAAGAAAACTACAATGGTGACCAAAAGGATAACGACCATATCTGTAATTCAGTCTCACTCCAGATCGAGGCAGTGGGTCGTAGGCGCATTGTTCTCTCCAACTCAAAATTTACATGGTAGAAGAAGTGAGGACAACAAGCAAATTGGGTTTACTGGCTAACAATGATGAGCGAGGCACATGGAGACCGCATCATCATCAACGTTTCATGCAGGCGAGACTATTTGGTAGATTAAAGCGTGTTAAAAAAACACATGCATAAGAAAAAAATCAAAAACCGTATGCACAAGTTTTTTTTTCAAAAGCGTATGCACATGGCCACATGGGAGAGATATTAGTGGGTTCCACCTTATGGAGTAGGTGTCACTATTTCATTGGAAGGTGTGAGAAGCAAGGAGAGCAAAGGATTTCTATTGAGATTAGAGCTCCAGATCGAAGCAGCGGGTCGTAGGCGCATTGTTCTCTCTAACTCAAAATTTACATGGTAGAAGCAGCGAGGACAATAAGCAAATTGGGGTTACTGGCTAACAATGATGAGTGAGGCACATGGAGACCGCATCATCATCAACGTTTCATGCAGGCGAGATTATTCGATAGATAAATGCGTGTTAAAAAAACACATGCATAAGTAAAAAATCAAAAACCGTATGCACAAAGTTTTTTTTCAAAAGCGTATGCACATGACCACATGGGAGAGAGATTAGTGGGTTCCACCTTATGGAGTAGGTGTTACTATTTCATTGAAAGGTGTGGGAAGGAAGGAGAGCAAAGGATTTCTAGGGAGATTAGAGTTTGGAGGGATTCTTCCTTCTCTAATGGCTCATCATCTATTTGAATATCAAGTGGATCCATTTAATTAGTTTTACACGTGCTCGAACAATCACCTTGTGCTCTTGTCAGCAACTAAGTCGGTTATCAAATCCTTCATCCATTTCAGATGAGGTGTGGAGTGAAGTTGATTTAAATGTAGTGGAGCTCTCACAGAAAATGGGATCGGTGTACCTATGACAGTTCACAAAGGAAAAGATTCAGACAGATTCCAAGGAGTGTCCACTGCACCTAAAGCCAGCTGCATCTGAGCTTTTTTTCGATAAAGGGATTTTATTACTTAAAAGGTTTAAGCATTACACTCGGCCTCTGCATAGCTAAGATGCACACAGCCCCAAAGTCACTTGGTACAAGTTCACAGCATAAAAAAGGCGAAATACATATCATAATGAGAAATTGTAAATCCGCCTATAGCAAAGGAAGGTCAATCCGGAGTCTATGTTGCCACCCATGCCGGGATAGCAACTCCCTGGCCGCAACCTCCAGTCTCGACGCTACCTCCAAAAACAAGTCTCGGTGCTCCACTCGCTGCAGGGCCGACCATGTTCGTAGCGTCGCCGTGCACCGGTAAATAACCTGCATAATAGAAGCAATTTTATCATTAAAAACCTTATCATTTCTACATAGCCAGAGCGACCAAATAACGGCAATCGTACCCATCCTACATAAGAGTTTAAACCTAGGATCGACACCATTCAACCAGTTGCCAAAAAGGTTTGCAACCGAACATGGTGGATGTAAGGTAGAACCTATCTGGACAGCTGACCATATAGACATAGCGAACTCGCAATGGAAGAACAAATGTGCAATGGACTCGTCATTTTGACATAACTCACATTTTTTGCTTCCTTGCCAATTACGCTTAGCAAGGTTATCCTTTGTAAGAATTACCTTTGTAAGAATTACACCCTGACGAAGATACCACGCAAAAATTTTAGTTTTAAGCGGGATCTTCATCTTCCAAATTTTATTACTTTCTATAGTATCGACTGGCACATCGGGAAGAATTAAAGCTCTATACATCGAATCCACAGAGAATTTACCATTCTTCGTAAGATTCCATCGAAATCTATCTGGACCTTCCGACAATTGGACAGAGTCCAAACGGAGAAGCAAGTCATTCCAGGATGCCTGCCTTGTTCCAAGTAAACTTCTTCTGAACGACACATCTGGTGGGGAGGAACCCAGCACCTTCGCAAGCGTATCGCTTTTGTGACGAACAATCAAGTAAAGAGCCGGATATTGTTCTTTGAGGGTAGACGGGCCCAGCCATTTATCCTCCCAGAAACGAATTTCCGAACCATCCCTAATTGAGAAAGATCCATGTGGGAAAAAATACTTCTTTGTAGCCATTAGGCCAGCCCAGAAGTGTGAATCACCAGGTTTCCAAATGACCTGCGATACAGCTTGATCCCCCACATATTTCCTCCTAAGGAGGGTCTGCCAAACTCCATCCTCAGATAGAAGTTTGAAAAGCCATTTACCAAGTAAGGCTCTGTTCTTGACCTCAAGGTCATGAATACCGAGCCCTCCTTGGTCTTTAGGGCTACAGACCACACTCCATTTAGCCAACCGATATTTCTTCTTCTCACAATTCCCTTGCCAAAAGAATCTAGACCGAAAATAATCCAGTCTTCTTAAAATTCCTTTGGGTAATTGGAAGAATGAAATCATGTACAGTACCATGTTGGTTAGTACCGAATTTATGAGAACCAATCTTCCTCCTAGAGATAGGAGTTTGCCTTTCCAACTATTTAAATGTAATTGCAGTCGTTCCTCCACCTTTTTCCATTCAGCATTTGTAAGTTTCCGAAAATGAATCGGAATACCCAAATAGTTGATAGGAAATTGACCTTGCACACAGCCAAAAAGATCCGCATACAAGGCAGCGTCATCACGAGCATCACCAAAACAAAACAATTCACTTTTATGGAAATTAATCTTAAGACCCGAAAGTTGCTCAAAAGCAGCCAAAATTAACTTTAGGTTTCGAGCTTTTTCAAAGTCATGTTCCATAAAAAGAATCGTATCGTCAGCATATTGAAGAATTGAAAGACCACCATCAACAAGATGCGGAATCACTCCTTCAATTTGACCCTCGGATTTAGCGCGTTCGATCAAGATAGCCAACATATCAGCCACTATATTAAATAGTATTGGCGATAATGGGTCACCCTGTCTTAGACCTTTTTTCGTTTGAAAGTACTTGCCAGTGTCATCATTGACTTTGATGGCAACACTCCCTCCCGAAACAAAGCTATCAATTAACGCGCACCACTCCGGAGAGAAGCCTTTCATCCTGAGAGTTTGCTGAATGAAAGGCCATTTGACTTTATCGTAAGTTTTCTCGAAATCAATTTTGAGAATTACCCCATTCAATCTTTTCCTATGTAGTTCATGAACCGTCTCATATAGGATGGCAATGATGTCTACACACGCTTCTATTCTTGTAGACAGTGTTGGGCCTCCAAGAGCAGAGGTTTGTAGAACAGCAGCAAGTTTCCCTTAAGTGAATCACCCAAGGTTTATCGAACTCAGGGAGGTAGAGGTCAAAGGTATCCCTCTCAAGCAACCCTGCAATCACAATACAAAAAGTCTCTTGTGTCCCCAACACACCCAATACACTTGTCAGATGTATAGGTGCACTAGTTCGGCGAAGAGATAGTGAAATACAAGTAATATGGATGATTATAAGTAGTAATTGCAATCTAAAATAAAAATGGCAGCAAGCAAACATGTAGCAGAACTTGTTGTAAACGGTGTTTCAATGCTTAGAAACAAGGCCTAGGGATCATACTTTCACCAGTGGTCACTCTCAACAATGCAATCATAATTGAATATAAATATAAGCACTTCAATATACTACTCCGAAGTATTCTCCGGCTGGATAACGAACACTAATTCATTGTGTAGGAATGCAAAAGCACGCCTCAAACATATATTCCCAAGTACTAATGAATACCCCACACTGGACCATGAGCATTCATAGGAGGTACTAACACACCACAATTTCATAGAGACATCCAACTCAAATAATAAATCAGTGAACAAGTATCTTGTGAAATATAGCCTAAAGACCCACACAGTGCACACACTGTCACCTTTACACACGTGGGACAAGGAGTCTCTGGAGATCACATAAATAAAGCCCACTTGAGTAACATAACAACATCTAGATTGCAAAGCTCATGATCACATATAGATCACATCATGGGAGAGAGAGATATAGACCACATGGCTACCGGTACGACCCTCAGCCCCGAGGGAGAACTACTCCCTCCTCATCATGGGAGTCAGCAACGGCGATGAAGATGGTGGTGGAGTCGATGGAGATGGCTCCGGGGGCACTTCCCCGTCCCGGCAGGGTGCCGGAATAGAGACTTCTGTCCCCCGAAACTTGTCGGCGATGGCGGCGGCGCTGCAGATGTTTCTTTGGAATATGACGGGTCCGTCTAGGTTTTATGCGTCGGGGGCAATATATAGGCGAAAGGGCGGCGTCGGAGGGCTCCCGTGGGCCCCACACCACCTGGTGGTGCGGCAGGCATGGGTCCCGCGCCACCCTATGGTGTGGCCGGCCCACGGCCCTCCAGGTCCTCTTCTTCGGGCTCCGTATAGTCCATTGAATTATAAGACTGCTGCTTTTTGTCCCGTCCAATTCCGAGAATATTTCCTTAAGTACTTTTCTGAAACGGGAAAACAGCAGAAAACAGGCACTGTGGCATCTTGTTAATAGGTTAGTTCCAGAAAATGCATAAAAATGCTATAAGATGTAAACAAAACATGTAGCAAATGGTATGAAAACAAGCATGGATCATAAGAAATTATAGATACGTTGGAGACGTATCAGCATCCCCAAGCTTAGTTCTACTCGTCCTCGAGTAGGTAGAACGATAACAAATAATTTCGTAGGAGACATGCTAACTCACAATCTAGATCAACATAGCAATGCAAAGCACATGATGTGAATAAGGTGATCCAAAACAATTGTCTATAGTTGACATTAAGCAAACAATGATTAACAAATGCTAGCTAAAAGAAGCTAGAACTTTTCATGAATCAGCGTGTTGGAGACAAGGAACCATACATAAGGTTTAGAAAGAAGGATAGTAAATTGTGTCTCCAATGTAAAATGTCAATCAATCTTCAAAGCATCAAATTCAGTTAATAATAGAAATAGCCAAGCTCAAGTCAAGTGTCCTTAATCCATCCACTTAACTTATCAACTGTTATGTAGTCCACTCAACTAATACAAGCAAGAAGAAGGCTTGGCACCATGAGGTTATGGCAAAGAGAATAAAAATGGGGGTTTGGAAGGCCAAAAAGAAAGGCTCAAACAGTGGAAGAGGTAACCACAAGACAAGAGGAAGTCCCGTAGTAGACACTGAATGAGGAGTAGTGATTGCCATGCAACAGATGCACATAGAGCTATATGAATGGAAGCTCTCCAATGGAACTAGTGGGGGTGCATCCAACTTACTTGCTCATGAAGACCTAGAGCTCACTTGAGGAGGCTCATCGTTGGAATATACAAGCCAAGTTCTATAACGTTTGGTCCCCACATAGTTATACTAATGAAGCATGAAAACTCACTACAATGATGTAGGTGCTACTAGCACAAGTGTGGAATAAAAGGATAGTAGTGTTGCCCCCTCTCTCATTTTATATTCTTTTTTCTTTTTCTCTTTTTTTTCTTTTTGCTTTTTGAGGCCTTTGTGGCTCTTTTATATTTTTCTCTCATTGGTCTCTTTTGGACTCTTTTGATTGGCCACTTTGGACTCTTTTAAATATGCTCACAGGTAGAGGCAACACTCTATTTTACAAGATGATCATCACACTTTTTGGTGTACTCAAAACTCAAAGACTAATACATGGTGTATGGTGGATATGCAAGACCGAGCGTAGTGTGGAAAAGATGTAACACATGTGGAAAACCACGCATCACACTAACTCAAATGGTCAAGCAATACTATATGGTAATGAAGTAAAAATGACATAAAGTCGTGTAATGTAAATGATGGATGTTGCATTGCAATGTATCTCGGAACAGCTATGGAAATGCTGTGATAGGTAGATATGGTGGCTGTTTTGAGGAAGATAGTTGGCTTATGTGTAGGAGAACAAGATGAAGATCTCCCACGGGGTTGGATGTACTTGCGAAGTATGCACCAATCTCAATGTGAAAAAGGGCAATGCAAAGTACCGAAGAGGCTAGCATGGAGATGGAAGTGCCAAAAACCAAAAACTCACATAGCATGTCGTATATTGCAAACAACTAACAATATCAAAGTTTTACAAATGGTTAGAGACACCCCGAGAGGGATCGTGGCGGCGACACAAGTGCCCCTTTGGCTTCCCCGACCGTTGCAGTAACTAGACCATTAGAAACTTCTTTTCAACTAAGAGGAAATCACGACACTAAAGCACTATTGACTTAAGTTGTTTTTAGTTCAGAAAAGTACGGCTCCACGCTCTACTAACACATCTTCACTAATCAGCTCTTAACAACATTAACCAACATATTTTAACCATTAGTTATTTTAATACCTCAAAACAATTGAAGAGGAGCAAGTTATCTACACAATGGTCTACAAGGCTATGCAGCTTTTCTCTATTTCATACACTATCACAAGCATAGCATTTTCCAATCTAACACATCAACCAAGCAACTAAAACAACTCTCTAACAAATAAGAGTGAAACACAAGAGAGCTTAACACAAAGAACTAGCAGCTCTAAACAAGATAACATGCTAAAAGCGAGAGCTTACTAGAAAACAAACAGTAGCTAAGAATACTCAACAAATATAAGCGAAGCACAAGAGTATTCATATGAAAAAGCGGAGCGTGTCTCTCTCCCACACAAGAATGCTACGATCCAACTTATTAAGCAAACTAAAACACACACTCAAAATAAAAACAGACGCTCCAAGCAAAATACATAAGATGTAGTGGAATAAAAATATAGTATCACTAGAGATGACCTGATAGTTTTGTCGATGAAGAAGGGGATGCCTTGGGCATCCCCAAGATTAGATGCTTGAGTCTTCTTGAATTTGCTGGGGATGACCCACCGGGGCATCCCCAAGCTTAGGCTTTTCACTCTTCTTGATCTCATCATATCGTCCCTTTTGCTTACTTGAAAACTTCCACCACATCAAACTCAAAGTAATTCTAATTAGAGGGTTAGTGCATAAACCAAAAATTCACAAGTTCTACTGTGACACAAGCACATCTTAATGCATTATAACATTAGCTACAGCCACTGATGCTCAAAGAATCAAAAAGATCCAAATAAACATCGCAAGGGAAGCAATGCACAATAAAAGGCAGAATCTGTCAAAATCTGAACAGTCTGTAAAGACGAATTTTTTCGAGGCACTAGAGTTGATCAAATCGAAAATCACTGAACTAGAAAAAGTTTCATACATATATGAAGATTCAGAACACAAAATCTCAAAGCATTTCGTCGCTTCTGGAATAAATGACGAATTTAACGGTGACAGACAGAAATCTGTTTCCTGTGCAGAAATCCAAATATAGCAAAAACTTTCTACTAGAGACCTTACTTGGCACAACATTGCAAGAAAATAAAGATACAAAGAAGTTGCTACAGAAGTAAACAAACTTCTTGACTCAAATAAAAGAAAAGATACTGAAAATAAAATGATGGGTTGTCTCCCATAAGCCCTTTTCTTTAAAGCCTTTTAGCTAGGCATGATAATTTTGATGATGCTCACATAAAAATGAGAGTTGGAGCACAATAAGGGAGCATCAAGAAGCAACTATAAAACTCATTTTAAATCTAACCCACTTCCTATGCATAGGAATCTTGTAAGTAAATAAATCCATGAAGCATAAATTGACTAGCATAGGAAGACAAAATAAGTGCAACTTCAAAAATTTCAACAAAAGGAGAGGAGATTCAATATAATTGTGATATATGAAGCCATGTCTCCCTTTTTCATAAAAAATTTCAGTAGCATCATTAATAAAATCTACAATATAAACATCACATGTAAAATTCTTATCATGATCCATATGCATAAAAGTGTCATTATTACTCTCCACATAAGTAAAATCCTTCTCATTAGTAATAGTGAGAGTAAAACTACCATAGCCATCATTGTAATCATCATATATAGGAGGCATATCATAATCACAAGGGAATTTATGCTCAATAGTAGATGGACGGAAAAGATCACATTCATCATTATAATCATCATATATGGGAGGTATAGTATCATCAAAGCAAATTTCCTCCTCAAAGCTTGGGGGACTAAAAAGATCATTTTCATAAAAACTAGCTTCCCCAAGCTTAGACTTCTCCATAGCATTAGCAATAATGGTGTTCAAAGAATTCATACTAATAACATTACTACCACTATTATGCAAACAAACTTCCATAGGTTTTTTAATTTTCTCTTCAAAAGCATCATGTCCTAATTCAATATAAAGTTCATAAAGATCTCTAATTTTTTTGTTGTTTTCCATTAAGCCTAACTAGTGAAATTAAAAACAAGAAACAAAAAGATATAATTGCAGAATCTAAAGGAAATAACTTCGAGCACTCACACAACAGCAACAGTACTAGAAAATAGCTTAGTAGCCAGATAATATGAGTACCTTTTACCTTACCTCCCCGGCAACGGCGCCAGAAAATAGCTTCGTTGCCGGATAGCTTTGTTGTTGGAGTGTGAGTGCCGCTTACCTTACCTCCCTGGCAACGGCGCCAGAAAATAGCTTGATGTCTACACACGCTTCTATTCTTGTAGACAGTGTTGGGCCTCCAAGAGCAGAGGTTTGTAGAACAGCAGCAAGTTTCCCTTAAGTGAATCACCCAAGGTTTATCGAACTCAGGGAGGTAGAGGTCAAAGGTATCCCTCTCAAGCAACCCTGCAATCACAATACAAAAAGTCTCTTGTGTCCCCAACACACCCAATACACTTGTCAGATGTATAGGTGCACTAGTTCGGCGAAGAGATAGTGAAATACAAGTAATATGGATGATTATAAGTAGTAATTGCAATCTGAAATAAAAATGGCAGCAAGCAAATATGTAGCAGAACTTGTTGTAAACGGTGTTTCAATGCTTAGAAACAAGGCCTAGGGATCATACTTTCACCAGTGGTCACTCTCAACAATGCAATCATAATTGAATATAAATATAAGCACTTCAATATACTACTCCGAAGTATTCTCCGGCTGGATAACGAACACTAATTTATTGTGTAGGAATGCAAAAGCACGCCTCAAACATATATTCCCAAGTACTAATGAATACCCCACACTGGAACATGAGCATTCATAGGAGGTACTAACACACCACAATTTCATAGAGACATCCAACTCAAATAATAAATCAGTAAACAAGTATCTTGTGAAATATAGCCTAAAGACCCACACGGTGCACACACTGTCACCTTTACACACGTGGGACAAGGAGTCTCCGGAGATCACATAAATAAAGCCCACTTGAGTAACATAACAACATCTAGATTGCAAAGCTCATGATCACATATAGATCACATCATGGGAGAGAGAGATATAGACCACATGGCTACCGGTACGGCCCTCAGCCCCGAGGGAGAACTACTCCCTCCTCATCATGGGAGTCAGCAACGGCGATGAAGATGGTGGTGGAGTCGATGGAGATGGCTCCGGGGGCACTTCCCCGTCCCGGCAGGGTGCCGGAATAGAGACTTCTGTCCCCCGAAACTTGTCGGCGATGGCGGCGGCGCTGCAGATGTTTCTTTGGAATATGACGGGGTCCGTCTAGGTTTTATGCGTCGGGGGCAATATATAGGCGAAAGGGCGGCGTCGGAGGGCTCCCGTGGGCCCCACACCACCTGGTGGCGCGGCAGGCATGGGTCCCGCGCCACCCTATGGTGTGGCCGGCCCACGGCCCTCCAGGTCCTCTCCTTCGGGCTCCGTGTAGTCCATTGAATTATAAGACTGCTGCTTTTTGTCCCGTCCAATTCCGAGAATATTTCCTTAAGTACTTTTCTGAAACGGGAAAACAGCAGAAAACAGGAACTGGTACTGTGGCATCTTGTTAATAGGTTAGTTCCAGAAAATGCATAAAAATGCTATAAGATGTAAACAAAACATGTAGCAAATGGTATGAAAACAAGCATGGATCATAAGAAATTATAGATACGTTGGAGACGTATCAGGCAACACCGTCAAGGATGTTGCGTCCTTGCATGAAAGCCGTCTGAGACGGTCGCACTACATGATCAGCCACACTGTTAAGCCAAATCGTCGCCACTTTGGTGAAAATTTTAAAACTAACGTTAAGGAGGCAAATGGGTCTAAATTGTTGTATCCTTTCTGCCTCGTTAACCTTAGGTAATAAAATAATCTCCCCAAAATTGAGACGAAACAACTCGAGCTGCCCACAGTGCAGGCAGGCAAACAGTTGAAGTAGATCAGACTTAATAACATCCCAAAAATTCTGATAAAACTCAGCCGGGAAACCATCAGGTCCAGGGGCAGAATTATGTTTCATTTGAAAAACTGCCAACCTCACTTCCTCCTCAGAGTAGGGTTTAGTGAGTAGATTGTTCTCCACATCTGAAACCTGGGAAATATCCTTGGTTTGGTCCTCGTCCAGAGTGAAGTTCCCTTCATCCGGAGCACCGAACAAACCCTTATAGTAATTTGTAATGTACGACTTGAGTTGTTCTTGGCCCTCAATCGTTCCCTCATCCTGGACAAGGGAGTGAATCCGTTTTTTCCTGTGTCTGCCATTGGCAATACTATGAAAATAACGAGTATTCGAGTCCCCTTCCAGAATGAATTGTGCTTTGGAACGTTGGTACCATTTTAACTCTTCCTCACGCAGGAGTTTCGCCACCTGAGCATTAGATTGGCTTTTGAGCTCTATCTCATGCTCAGATAGCAACCGAACTTCTGCTAATGCTTCTAGAGCATCAATGATCGAGGCAAGTCGTTCCTTCTCCTTTTTAAGTAAACCAGCAGTATGACGCGCCCAGCCAGCGAGGTGTGTGCGTAATGCACGTTTCTTATTATTCCATCGCTGGATAGGCGTATCACCCATAACCGGTCTTTCCCCAATTCTTTTAACCATATCATGAAATCCCTCGCGATGCAGCCAACCAAGCTCAAATTTGAACCGAGGCTTACACCGTGATCTAGGAGTTCCAGAAGTCAAAAGAATGGGAGCATGGTCTGACAAACCCTCAATACGTTCTAGAGCCCGTACCGATACCAGCGGGAATTTAGATTCCCAATCCATATCCATCAGTACACGGTCTAGTTTCTCATATGTGGGTTCAGGGAGAGAATTAGCCCAAGTGAACTGTCTCCCCACCATTGTAATCTCTCGTAAGTCCAAGTTGTCAATGACTGCATTGAACAACAGAGGCCAACCGTTGTCAAACCGATCCTTGCTTTTCTCAAACGGAAAACGTAGCAAATTGAAATCCCCACCAATGATCAAGGGGTGCGGGTTATCCTCTGCCAAATTGACCATTTCGCAAAGGAAAGCAGACTTCGCCATCTCTTGGGCTGGCCCATACACTGCAACAAGACTCCAAATGAAGTTATCAGATTTGTTACGGAGATGCATTTTAATATGAAAATCACCATCCGTAACCTCCAACACTTCCATGGATTCTGTCCTGAAGCCAAGTAAGATGCCCCTAGAACGACCATGAGGGGGACGCGAGTACCAGTCAAACTCTATAACGCCCGAAACTCGGTTCAAAAGAGATTGAGCAAACTCACGTCGACCCGTCTCGGTTATAGCCAAAAAAATCCAAATTGTGGTCCCGAACACAATCAGCAAAGTGCAAATGTTTAGCCAAGTCACCAAGACCTCTGCTATTTGCAAACATGCCATTCATTGGGAAACCTTGGAGTATTTGGACACATTGGCTCGATGCTGGGACTTGTTGGAGTCCGATTTAGATTTCCGACTGGACGCTTTTAACTCATATAATGAGCTCAGGCCGTCATCATCCAAACCCCCCTCCAACACTTCACCAATCAGATGAGAATAAAGTTGACCATCTGCTGTGGCATTCGCTTCATCATCATCCAAATAGGTGGCTGTGGACACCGATCCCGCTTTAGGAATAACCGTGAGACGGTCATATTCCATATGCCTCAGGATCTTAGTCGACACATCAATTTGAGAGCTAGAACTACCAAAATTAAAACCTATACTAAAAAGATTTGACTGAATGGAATTAGAAGAAAGAGAAAGAAAGGACTTAGAATTCAAATCCGTACCGAGGTAGTCCAAGTTGCGTGCCGCCTTCCGGCGCATGGCCTTCTTGAGCGAATCCTCGTCCGTCTCTGACGCCCCATCAAGCGCCACTCCAAACCTCGCACTACGGCGGATCGGAGTGACCCCATCAGCAGGGGGAGTCGTGCGTGGCATCACAGAGAGGGTGGGCAGGCGGGTCGGCAAAGGTGAAGTAGCAGCCAGCCCGCCTGTCGAAGCAGCAACCGTCGGAGAAGAGGGGGGCGGGGGGGCCGAAGTTGTGGTCGAGACCACCCCCATCTCCACGGACGCCACAGCGTGGTCGGCTTGGGGGGACAGAGCCGGAGTAGACCCCCCCTCACCAACCGTCGCGACACCCAGAGCCAGGAGGGCCGTAGGAGCAGCAGCCAGAGGCGCCACCCCACCAGCCGACCCAAGCGCGAGAGGGGTCGCGCCGGAGGGCCGAGACCCCTCCACCATTCGATCCTCCGCCACGCCAACGGGAGGGAGAGCTGTCGGGTCCGATGGAGCCGTCAGAACCAGATCATCCATCTCAACCCCCTCCAAAGAAGAACTAACAACAGGACCACGCAACAGCCCCGGAGACACACGGCGAATCCGAGACACGGTCTCGTTCCCCCGAGGCGTTTGTGGGTTCTGGTTGTAAGGAGTAATCGCCACAAAAGACCTATGGGAAGGAGAATCCGAGGAGGTCACAGTCTTCCCATGAGAGGCCGAACCAGAAGATTGGTTAGCATCAACATCCATGTTAGCTGACTGTGTCCCTCTCCGGCTCGCTGAATCGAAAGACCCCTCCGGGATGTCCTCCAAAGTATCATCACCCTCAGCGTCACTATATCAGCATCATCCCCCTTACGGCGCCAGAAGAAAGGAACAAACTCAGGATCAGGCCGGAAATCCGCAGCCTCACGACGGAAAATAAAGCATACTCCTTCCTCTTGACAACACACGCTGTACCAATGTAAGGCCCGGACTGGTCCAGCTGCTTGTCCAGCGGCGCTGAGCTGGGCATCGCAACAAGAATACACACAATCCCCCGGCTCCGCAGTGTGACAAGATCCACATCCAGAGTAGTACCAATAAGAGAACCAACCGCCCAGATACCAAGAAAGTGGCGGACCGGATAGGGAACGCCCTGAACATGCACCCACACCTGCTCAAGCACTCGCATAGGAAGAACATCCTGTCTCTTCCATACCGACACCGTGGCAGTCGCAGCAACAGCAGGGACCCCCATCTGCATACCATCAATCCTCTGCAAGTCCGCAACCGAAGGTAGCCCAATGAGAAAGGCATCAGGACCATGGGGCAAAGCCTCCCACTCCCACGGCAAACTAGACGGGCACATCCTGGCTATCAAACCCTGATAGCAGACGCAGGGACCGAAACGCCAGCAACCCTCACAAGAGCAGTGGGAGAGCTAGAGGGAACCAAATGCGGCTTGTAAACACTATCTGGCAGCTGTGAAAAAATAGTCTCCTCCGTACCATAACCAGCAGAAAAAGCCGTGGGCTTAGGAAGCCGCAGAGTCGGGCACCTGAGCGTCGGGTGTGCCCCATTGTCACACACGAGACAATAGTGCTTAACCGGACAGCTCTTGGTGGAGTGAGAATCGACAGCACACTTCCAACATTTGCTAGCTTTCTTCCCTTTACCGTTGTTCGAACCCTTAGCATCTGCAAGAACACCTGCATCAGTCACCAGCGGATCACCAACCAAGCTACCATCCATAGGGACCACCGGTGCGGCACCGACAGCCACCTGACCATGCGCATCCACGACATGCTGCACCGACTGAGGCTGGGTCATCGGAAGGGCCACGCCCGGCAACAACGGCTGCTGGTTCAGCTGATGGTACTGAGCGTGCTGCTGGACCGGAACCGCAGACCGCTGACCGGACTTCTTCTTCTTCCGCTTCGGCCTGGGCCCATGACCTGCCGGTTACACCATCTGAGGCTGCTGCTGCATCGGCGGATACATAGGAGGGGCATCGGCGCCAAAGAGGGGAACTGGTATTGTCCGGGTGCGGCAAGTACGCCGGGAAGCCCGGCTGGCGAGACGGATTCTGAAGAGGCGGCAGGAACGGAGGCGGCCCGACCGGCGGACGCAGCTGGGTGGCAGCCCCGGGCGCAGCACCATCGACCAAGGGCAGGAAGCCACCGGCCTGCAGTTGGCCAGACCCTCCCCCCACCCCCCCCCCCCCCGGCCGAGGCGCAGGAAGAGGAAGAGGCGCCACGGGAGCCGCCGGACGGCCCCGCCCATCACCGGCAGACGAAGGGCGCGGATGACCGGACATGGCGCGGGGAGGATCTGCAGCGACTGCCGCGAAGGACCTCGCCCACAGGCGGGACGGCGAGCTTGAAGGAGGCGGCGGCGACGAACCGGTCGCAGGCGTGAGAGCGGGGCGGAAACGAGTGGCGGCGGGGAGCAGAAGCGCCTCAGAAGTAGGGCACGGCCGACGTGGACGGTGGAGATGCCTCCACAGCGATGGACGGCCCACGGTCGACCCCGACACGGCCAGATTCGAGGGGACCACCTGCTGCCCGAATTTTGAACTCCCTCCGCGAGCGCGATCAGCGGCCGGACCGGAGCAGCCGGGGCCGAAACGCTCGCCGACGCCGCCGCAGACGACCTCTCCGACCGCTCCGACAATGCCGAGTCGAGGAAGACTCCCAAAACCGGTGGCGGCGAGGCGCGACGGTGCGGCAGCAGCCCCCGCCACGGACCCACGCGAAGAGGCGAGCGAGCGATCACCAACCCACGACGGCAGCGACGGCGTCTCCCCGGCGGCTCCACCACCATCTTCCCGGCGATCGACGAATCCCTGCACACAGAAGACAACACCCTACCTGCGTTAGCCGCCGAGTTCCGCTCCCAGACCCGACACGACGGGGACGGGAAGCCGGCCTCCACCCAGAAATCCTGGAGGCGATCCGCGTCGGAACGCAGAGGCGAACCACCGGACGCCCCCTCAGCTGCATCTGAGCTAGTGTAACCCTTTGTTTTTCTATCGAAGCAAGCTGCAAGTGAAGGTGCAGTCTTTGGCTTACTTTTGCCCTGTCAGTCACACTGCTTGACTGACGCAAGAATTCCTCCTGCTTTGGCCTAGTTTTGAACCGAGGAAGAACTCTGTGAGTCCTAGCTTGTATGGACACCAAAGAACTGAAACCGGAGATGTCACAAATATTACTTACACTACACGAATGAATAGTTAGTTGGTAGATACCCACCAAAATCAATCAAGAATCAACTCCCCGATTCAGGTCCTGACTAGTGACATAGTTGCTTATTTTCAGTTACACTACTGAGCATCAAACTTCTTGGAATCAGTGGCAACAACCATACACCGGAGAGCGTCAGACAGAAAGATTAGCCAGCCAGAGGCTGCGCGACCATGATTAACTAAGGCTATAGCTAACCACCCATGCATAATGGTCCATCAGAATAGACACGCGAGATCTTTTATTGGTATGGCAGATCGTCCTTTGTTTAGACCAGATGCGCAGTGCTACCGTACTAGCAGTAGATCAGCTTAATCAAATGCTATTTTGTAATCAGGGCCGCCCATGTGGTTTATCTTATCCGGTCTTCTTTTAAGCTGCCCATGTTATCATTGCTTGAGGTCTCTGTTTTTAGCAGAGCAATGTGACCTGGTTTCGATTATTAGGTTAGCCTGACCGACATTTCTTGGTTGGACTCTTGTGTTGAGGCCTCCAGTGTGAGCCTGGTGCCTGTCAGGTCTACTTGGAAGATTGTAAAATGGGACTACCAGTGTAACTGTCCATTCAGGAGGAAGAGATTCAGTTCGGTTCCAACAAACAGTCGGTGTCCAATGCCGATCAACTAAGGTGCATCTGAGGTTCCCAACTAAACTCTTTTAAGCTGCAGGTGAAGATGCAGAGTAGGTTACGTTGCAAGTTGCAACGAGATTCAGATCTGCTAAACTGTAGTGCAACGTAATGCAGTCGATGTACTAATACTGTTCTGGAGGAATGCTTCTGACATTGCAATTTTTTGCATGCCATGTTCTGGTCAGATGAGTTCTTTTGCCCGTCAGTGAGAACTGAGTGACCGGCTAACAGTACAGAATGCATCCACGCACTAAAAATTCTTTTAAAACTGCTATAGTGTCAGTTGTGAACTCTGAAGATAACAAGAGCTCTGTCAGGTCGCTTAACACTTGAAAAAATGCTGGATAATAATTGTAGATGCAAAGAATATTTCTTATATTCCACAAATAACAAGTTGAATTGGTAGGTTCCCACCAAACCCAACCCATAATCAACTCCCCAAATTCAGGATCAGTTGCTTATTTTTTCAGTTAAACTAAACACCACCAACCAAAGTCAAGAACACCCATAGAACCAATCCAATGCAACCGTATCTCTAGTTACGCAGTCAAATCAATTTACTTTCGCCTTCGCCTCAGTTCTTCTTCGTCGTGCTGGGCTCCGGTCCTCAGTTCATGTCCAGCATTCCCTGGTGGAAGGCGGCGACGCGGTCGGGCGTCACGCACTGGGTGATCAGCCGTGCCCCTGGCTTGTGCGCCCATGGCTTCACCAGTATGCAGGTGGCGATGTAGTCGAGGTTCGTCAACGGCACGACGTGCGCCGGCGGGCCCCAGCCGTAGTCGACCTCGGCGAACCCGAGCCGCGTCCAGTCCGACACCAGCAGCGTCCGGTAGTCCGACGTGATCTGGTACGGGTCGTTGGAGCCAGCTTCGCCAGTCGCCCACCGCGTGAACTCCGACGGCATCCGCCTCTTGCCGTCCTTGATGATCCTCACCACGTCGGGGATCGAGGAGCCGGCCACCTTGCCCGCGGGCGCCGACACGCGCATGATGTAGTAGCAGTTGCCGTAGAACCCGGCCCCCGCGCGGGGGAGCGAGGCGTGCAGGAGCGGGCGGGCGTTCATGGCGAAGCAGAGGTGGACGTCGGAGTCCGGTTCGAAGCCCGCCGCGCGGGTGCGGCTCTGCCACGCCTTGGCCACCAGCACCTCGAACGCCGAGCACCAGGGGCCCCCGTTTGCGGCGTCGTTGTACTGGGCCTTGTAGTGGGCGATGTAGTCGGCCGAGATGTCCATGGCGAGGTACTCCAGGCTCTTGGCGCCCGCGGGGCTCGGCAGGCTGCCGATGACGGCGCCGGCAGGGTCCGGGATCGCCTCGCGGCCCCACTGCGGCTGTACCGTCAGGGTGTCAGCCGCGCTGTGTCCGCGCGCGATGTCCCCGACGGCGGCCATGAACTGCGCGGCGCCGGGGCCGTCGGCGACGGCGTGGCTGAAGCGGAAGCCGACGACGAAGCCGCCGCAGGCGAAGGTGGTGACCTGGACGAGCAGGACGAGCTTCCGCTCGTCCAGCTCTTCGGCGGGTGTGGGCGGGAGTAGCTCGTCCTTGGCGATCATCATGGGGTGCTCCAGGTACTCCACGTCCTCGAGCCCGCACGCCGCAGCGGCCTCGGTGAACCAGACGCCGCTGCCCTCGCCGCCGCAGTCCACCTGCAGCAGGCCGCCGTCGGCCGTGAACCCCAGGCGGCCGGCGAGCGGGTAGTACTGGACCAGGGCCTGCGCGAGCGCCCGCTCGATGGTCCTCGCCGGTCCCGCGTTGTCGTCGGCGAGGTCCCGGTCAGGAGACGGCTTGAAGACGTGGAGCGACTCGATGAGCGCCATCTGGGTCGGGTACCGGTCGAGCCAGGACAGCCGGAGCGGGCCGTCGGGCGTCGGCTCTGCCGGGGTCACCAGGCGCTGCGCCAGCCGCTCGACGGACTTGGCGGCCGCCATTGGGAGCAAGGATTGAATGGAGCTGGTGAAATGGTGACTGGTGAGCGGAAGAATCGATCGGTGAACGGAGACGGAGACAGTCTTGGATGCTGGCTTGCTGCCTGCTCCCTAGCTTGCGTTGCTTGGTCTGATGTGTCGTGTGGATTGCTTGACTTGGAATCGAAGGTAGAAGCCCGTGGTATATATAGGTCTCCCGCAGGGTGACGAGGATAGGCGTCGGATGGAAGATGACGGATGCTTGTGCAGCTCTGTTCTGGTGAGGAGGAGGTCCTACGCTAGGAATGAACACGTCGGGGTCAAAAGGTGGTGGAGCGGCGCTTTCGTAGCTCTATCCAATCGCAGCCCCGTGCTGCAGCTCGTCATATCTTCAGCAGTTTCTTCTTGCTCCTACCAACTCCAACGCTGTCTTCAGAGCTGGGTAAAGTTTTTTTCTGAACCGTAGTCCAGCAATATGGTCATCAAAAGAAGTATATAGATTACCGGTGATTTGCCATTCAGCTGTCCATTTCAATCTTGCAACTCACTGAATTTCGAAAAGGCAGTCTTCTCTAGGCCTAGGGCATCAGTCTTCCAACTCTAGCGGCTCCCTTCAAAAGGTGGTGGAGCGGCGCTTTCGTAGCTCTATCCAATCGCAGCCCCGTGCTGCAACCTAACGAGAACACTGCAGCTCGTCATATCTTCAGAAGTTTCTTCTTCCTCCTACCAACTCCAAGGCTGTCTTCAGAGGTGGGTAAGGTTTTTTCTGAACCGTAGTTCGGCAGTATGGTCATTGAAAAAAAGTACATATTAATTGATTTAGCCGGTGACTTGCCCGTCATCCGTCCATTTCAATCTTGCAACTCACTGAATTTCAAAAAAGGCAATCTTCTCTAGGCCTAGGGCATCGGTCTTCCAATGCTGACCTCTAAGCCTAAGCTGTGTTATTTTATGGTGATCCAAATCCGTTTCTACAAGTGAGAAGGCTAACGACGGAGCGAAGCGAGGCCCGTCGCCGGTAGGTACGAGTTGTAACCGACCAGGACACCTATTGTTGCCGACCTAGTTTAGGTCAGGACCACTATAAATACGTCTTGTAAGCCGCCGCCGGAGATAACCCACACATTGTAAATCCCGGCGCGTTTGTAACCTCACCCCGAAATAGTGAAGTATTGCTGGCTGGCGCCCGTGGTTTTTCTCTTCCTTGTTGGAAGGGTTTTCCACGTTAAAATCTCGTGTCCCCCGTTGGTTTGATCTTGCTTAATTTCATCGTTGTTTTGCTATCGCTTGTAACAAGCTGATCCCTTCAGCTGACTTTGCATGTTAGGTTTTTGGCCGTTCGGGCGTCTTGCCTTCGGGCATCGGCGAAGATGACAACGGTTATGAATAAAATTATTTCAAATCATCTTATTCGATGTGATGTTCTATTCCATGGTCGGCGATGGATATGGGTGATTGTTTGTTCAAGCAGGGATGGTGTGGCGGCGCTGACGTCCTTGTGGTGGACGTGTGCCCTCGGCTCCGTCGTTGCGACGGAGATCGCTCCACCGTCGAAACTGAGCTCAGGAGGTTGTTTTGAGGCGCGTGTCGACGCTAGTTTGCGTCAGTGGAAGCTCAAAGATGGTGAATTGTGTGGTGGGTTTGTTGTTCGAGGAATATCTGGTTTCCTCCTCCGACGTCATCGCGCAAGGTGACAAATCTGGAATTAGATGTCATGTCTGAGGTGTTGTCCCGGCCAGATTCTTTCAACGATAATGACTTTATCTTTGGCGAGTTAATTTGGAGGCCCATAAAAGCTGCAACTCAACGATGAAGCCGTATCGAGCTCCTGTGAAAAGGTGATCTGTTTATTTTCCCGTAGGTAGCCGCTACAGTGATGTCGAAGGCGAGTAACATGCGTTGGTATTTTACTTAGGGGTTTCTTCGATCTGGATTCTAATTTTCTTTCATTATCGTGGGTCCTTTTTTTGCAGAAGTTAGAATTGTTTTATCTTTTCAGTTTTGTCAGGTTGATATTTACGTGGTTTGTAAATTAATCCTTATTTTGTAAATGAGACACATTACTTGCAAAAACACTCCTTAAATTTTAGGGTTCGGTGCATTTTTGTATTTGTTTCGTATCTTTTTTTTAATTAACAGCTACACAACTTTGTTCTTGCATATAGAATAATTATAAATGAATGTAGACCATCATGAGTGAAGATTTTGTGCTCCTGAGCTCTAGTGATCTCGCTCGTTTAAAAAAATCGATTTTTTTTTAAAGATTCAAAAAATATTGGAAAAAAATCATGGATGTACCTAATGGCGTATTCCACAAATTTGCAAAAAAGCAACTCCAAATACATTTTATTATGAGCTACAAAAAAATGACAAAAGTGTAGATCTGAGTATACATATTTTCAAATCTTCAAATTTTATCCGATTTGTCATTTTTGTGTAGCCTAGAATACAAATTATTTGAAGTTACTTTTTTGCATGGTTGTGGGATACAACATTTACTGCATTCAACATTTTTTTCTCTATTTTTTGTAATTTGTAAAAAAAATTAGATGATCAGGATCACTAGAGCTCGGGAATCAAAATCACTTTTCGGACCATCATCCCTTGTCTCTCTCGAGCTCTAACTCGGGTAACTAGTTATGTGAATGTCAGTTGTAGTAGTGATCATCTATACTATTGTACAACTCGTCTACTTGGTTTCCATTTAAATGAAAAGTGTACCGAATACTGGGTGCGCCAATTTGGCTCCCCGCCACCATAAAACTCGGTATTTTCGGAAAAATGAAATTCATATTTAGAGCTTTACTAAAAACATGATATTTTATACTATGGGTGCATACTAATATGAACTACATATCTACAAAATTTGCTACTCCCTCCAATCCATAAAAAGTGTCGCCCACTTAGTATAAAGTTTATACCAACTTAGTATAAAATAAGCGACACATTCTATGGATCGGAGGGAGTACAAAATATGTTGTATTTTAGGATGCATGAAGATAACAAATTTGTAGCTTAAAAAATAAAATAGAATAAAACTCATGTTTGATCCCACATCTATCTTTTTTGTGTAGATTACGGATGATGATATATTTGGACAAAACTTGTGTCATATACCATATGTGTAGATTTACTCCTTTTTCCTGATTTTTTTTCGGATTTGAAAATGAGATTTCTGAATTTTGAAAAATAAAGGGCTCCGGTGATCATGTTCCAATGCAAACAAGAGAATCGTAATCAGAGTTGCTGCTAACTGTGACACGTTCCGTCGGTGAAGGCATTGCTCCCTGATTCCCTGTAAGCAACCGAGCCACGAAAGGTACCGGGTCCATGGACGCGGTCAAAAATTACGCGTGTTACTACTCGTAGCTGGGTCCTAGGACATCTCATTCTCATCGGTAGTGATAACGACATCGCGAGCGAGCGACGGATCAACGAGACGGGAAAAGTTGTTAGCAGTTTAATTAACGTGAAGAGAGTTACGTGTGGGAGTGTCGCCTAGCTAAAGCATTAGTAGCTAGGACACTACTCCAGCTAGGAGTATTATTATCGGTGTGATGCCTTGTGGAGAGTGGCTTAGATTATTGGTGAGTTTGGATTAGAAACAGCCAAACAGGGTCTGTTCAACGACTCCTCTCCATTTTTCCTCCTGATCCGGTGATTGAGATACTAATTAATACTCCGGCTACTGCCTAGTAGCTCAGATAAGACAAAGTCCTTGGGTATATGAAGAAGACGATCGACCAGCACAGACAACTGCTCGTCACGTTTGGCGGTTTCAATTTTCTTTGGAAAGCATGGATTGACCTTGGTCTCTCCATTGACTGATGGCACCAATTTGATGGATGCAACCATGTTTGTTGCAAACTTAGTAACTACTAGTAACCATTAAAATTTAGGGTTTTCTATTTTCGCGTCCCTTTTCTCTTAGTTTTAATTAGTTTTATCCCATTATATTAACTTTCGTCACTTTTTCTCTTCTCCCACCAGCTAAACCTCGTAAAATCTTAAACGGAGCATTTTCACCACATTAAATTTGGTGATCGTTACGTGACTAAGTCCCGATGAGACAGGTGGGACCAACCTAGGGCTGAGTCGGCTCTCTTTCTTGTTTTAGCCGTCCGACTCGGAGTAGCCTGTTTCCGCATGCGAAGTGGTGGGTTGTCTCCGTCGGTGGTCTCATTGTGCCATCCGTTTCCCAAACATCCTCGTCATCGCCCGATGCCGGAGGAGATAGCCCTCCCCCACGAACGATGCCATAATGGGACCGACGACGGCGACGATGACAACGAGGACTTCCACGCCCTAGGTTTTAATTTTATTCAAAATATTGTAAACTATCAACAAAATTTGAATTAAATTTTGACGTTTTGGTTAAATTTGTTGTCATATTGGGGGTGTCGGGAAATTTTACGGGACAGCAGAGATGCTCTTAAACAGTAATTTACATCATTTTTTTAGTCTCTGATTTTATTGAGGAAAAGTCAAACATATTCAGATATTTCCACTACTGGCATTCTCAATTGTGACGTGACTCCAAGTTGCGTTGGGGGGCACAATCCGGATGTGAAGAAGACACGCTTGCTCCCTGCTCTAAGGGCAACTCCAACGCGCCGACCCAAACTGACGTGTTGTTGGTCCGTTTTTCATCCGTTTGGGCAGGCAAACAGACAGTTGTCCGTCCATGTCCGGCCTTTTCTGGCCACTGCACGCAACGAGCCGACCCATATGGTCTTTTTTTTCCTCTAAATTTAACATTACATTTCATATTAAAACTTCCAACATTACATAATTTTGAGGATACATTCTACATGTAACAAGATTTCATCAACTATATTAAACTACAGGAAGACTTCCGCTGCCGGCGATGCATGTCCTGGGTATTTTAAAAAAAATGGCCGCATGTGGGCGGCGCTCCGGGAACGGACTTGCTGGCTCTTCCTGCAGGTGACTGGCGCCGGGGGCTGACTCGCTAGCGGTGGGGGCGACGGCGACCCCCGCGACCCCCGCAACGTACGCTTTCTCCTCAGGGTCGGGGTCGTCGGAGTACGCAGCCTCCATGGCCCTCCTCGCCGCCTCCGGCAGCCCTTCTGGAGCCCGGTAGGATGGCATACCGGTCCACGCCGGGCTCGTGGCCATGCACCGAGAGAAAGAGCCACGGTGGCGTCCTTGCGCGCTCCGGCGCGCTTTCTCGATCTGGTCTTGGAGGTGTTGCGGTGGTGGTGGATCCATCCAGCTGCCCATGGAGGATGTGCGGCAGGACGAGGGGAGCTAGGGTTTTGTGAAGCTAGGGTTTGGCTCGCTGGCGGCCATATAAAGGCCTCCCCCGTCGCATTAAAGACGGTGGTTGGCCGTTCGGTGAGGTTGACAGCTGGGCCAGGGGGTCCAACGGGAAGGACTCCGCGCGCCGTCCATACGCGTCCGTACCGACGCAAACCCGGCTAAAATTTAGGTCGGATTTGAGTCACCGCGGTCGAAAAAACGAACGTTCGGTCCGTTTGCATCGGCACGTTGGGCCGTGTTTTCCACCCAAACGGACGGAAACGGAGCGAACCGAACCAAATGGGTCGGCACATTGGAGTTGCCCTAAGTAACCGAGGCAGGCACGATAGCTACGGGGTCCATGGTCGCGGTCCAAATTAGGCGTGTTGATCCTGCTGGGGTCGACAAACGATCGAACGCATAGGTGTAGCCGGTGAGATACCCCTGTTTGCTACGTATCTACAAGAGCTGGGTCGGCATCCTATAGGACTTTTAGTTGAAGAAACGATGCCGAGCGACGGATCAACAACACGAGAGAGACAAGTTGGCTAGTAGTTTAACGTGGAAGTTAGGTGTGGGAGTGTCGCTAACTAAAGTGGACTTTGTACAACGTAAAGAAGACGGCCCAAACAAACAATGGTCATGCAACTTGCTGCAAAGTGGCTTCATACAAGATCACACACGCCAATAATTATGTCCAGTAACACTATACTATACTATTTCATCGATCGGCACATGCACCAAATGCGTAAAATGCAGCGGCTGGTGAAGTTGCAAATGCAACCATCGTCATCATGCATGCAAACTTTCCCTTTAATCTGATGAAGTGATGATGATAATCTAATTCATCCATGTGCCTCGCGCGCCTGAATATTTTCGGATTTGTAGCTTTGTTCGTCTTTAATTCCAGCTGAGTATACGATCCCACGGTGGCTACCTTCAACGCTTTGCTTTGGAATATAAACTTTTTTGACCTCGCCTCCGTCGCCACGGTGATCGGTGGCGGTCTCCACGCCGATCTAGTCCCTC
The DNA here is from genome assembly GCA_012064385.1 of Puccinellia tenuiflora. Classification (NCBI taxonomy): domain Eukaryota; kingdom Viridiplantae; phylum Streptophyta; class Magnoliopsida; order Poales; family Poaceae; genus Puccinellia; species Puccinellia tenuiflora. The sequence continues at coordinate 272,375 of QRDG01001946.1, forward strand.
GCCTCACGAGGTGGGAGCGCGCGAGCTCGTGGCTATCTCGCCGGCCATTGACACGGTGCGCCTGTCGGGCGACGATGATAAGAAAGGCGGTGCCCTGGACGTGGGTGCGCTGTACCGCCTCCACCAGTTTGGCGGCATCGTGGCGCCGTTCGCGGCCTTCGTCTGGGAGGGTTTTGTTGAGTAATTAGGCAATAATTCCATGATTAATTTCAGAATATTAAGCATGACAACAATCGCTACTAACATGTTAATCTCAAACATACTAGAAGTATTAATTAACATGAACAGCAGCATACTAGCAGAAAACATGCTAAGCCAGCAGATTGGATCACGCAACACGTACCGATCCGTGGTGGAGGAAGTAGTCGTAGCCGTTGCCGTACCGATGTTGTTGACGACAACGTTGGCGATGACCGGTCGAAGAAGACGGCGTTGAAGACGACGAGCTTTAGGTCCCACCGATCGACCGGGAAGACGAGCCGTGATGACGAACTTGAGCAGTCGCGCGGAGCGCTTCCCAAAAACCTAATTAGCCCTCTCCCGTACAGGATCGCAAGAGCTAACGGTTCCGGAGACCTGCTCTCCCGCTCGCCGGTGCACGCCGGCGATCGGGATGGAGTAGACTACGGTGGCGGCGCAAGGCACGAGATTGGCAAAACCTAGATTGGTTCGGTGTGTTCTGCGGCACACGCAGTGCACAACGTGGGTCAAGTCCACGTCGCAGGTCGGTTACAGTAGCCCACGATCCGGGAGCGACCCGAACCGACTAACTGTGACGCGTCCGTCCAGACCGTTTTTCCCGGACTGCAAAAATAAAGCTCAGCTAGATTCCCGCAACCCGCGGCGCGGCGCGGCGCGGCGCGTCGTGATGGGCGGGCGGGCGGGCGGCGGAGGAGGAGGAGCGCGTGAGAGAGCCTCTTGTTCTCACTCACTTACCAACTAGTGGAACACTCCACCTTATAAGGTGGTGCAACTCCTCTCAAACTAGCAATGTGGGACTAAACTTTAGCTCCCACTCCACTCACTTCTGAGCTGCCATCATTTTGGGCTACATCACACATGGGCCTCACACACACATGGGCTTTGAGATTTAGAGAAAATCTGAAATACTACATGGGCTAGTGAAATAGCCCATTATTTCTAACAATCCCCCACCAGATCTCAAATGCCCATTTGAAGATTTGCCAATCCTCGTTTCTTGTTTATATACCAGTGTTTCAGCAGAGACTGTTAAGTTGAACTTCCGCCTAGAGCTTCAAGCTACATCTACCAGCAACTTGAACAATGGACGAACCTTGAATTGCAAGTTTGGTGCCAATAGACTTCACTTAAAGTCATAACCAGTACCTGGCTGCCAGTAGCCTACCCCGCGGGTGGAGCATATGCGTCGTACTCCCTGGTCTCTTCATGAGTTTACTAGAGATCACCCAAATCTCATAGACTGCGACGTTTAACAGTCGGAACTCATATAGGTGTGTTCTTTCAAGAATGCTCTGTAGGACAACATCTTTGCTATAAATAGCCAATAGAACCACATTAAGGCATGTTGCCAACCTGCCTTACAGCTTTCTGAGAGCTCGTGCATCTTCACTTAGAGAGGGTAACAAAAAACTCTCCGCCGTCAAACCACTAGTTTGTTTTTCCCAGGTCCTACTTCACGGGATCTCCGATCACATAAGTTGGGTTACCACTATGGTGTAACACTCATGGGTCTCATACCCATCTCCCTCGATGCACTCTCTATCACATTTCGTGATAGTCCCTTTGTAAAGGGATCTGCCAGGTTTTTGTCTGTTTGAATATACGTAACAGTAATTACTTCGGAGTTTTTCAGTTTCCTGACAGATTTCAAACGTCTTTTAACGTGTCTTGATGACTTCGCATTATCCTTAGCACTGTTCACTTTGACAATCACCGTTTGGTTGTCACAGTTCATAAGGATGGCCGGCAATGGTTTGTCAACCACCGGCAAGTCCATCAATAGCTCACACAGCCATTCTGCCTCTACAGTGGATGTATCCAAAGCAGTAAGTTCTGCTTCCATGGTTGACCTCGTCAATATGGTTTGTTTACAAGACCTCCATGACACTGCGCCACCTCCAAGGGTAAATGCATACCCACTTGTGGCGTAGAGCTCATCAGCATCTGAAATCCAGTTCGAGTCACTATATCCCTCTAGCACAGCAGGGTGCCCAGAATAGTGAATCCCGTAACTCATTGTACCATTCAGATAGCGCATGACTCTTTCAAGTGCATGCCAATGATCATTACCCGGGTTTGACATGAACCTGCTCAACTTGCTTACAGCATATGAGATATCAGGTCTCATCGCGCTCGCGAGGTACATGAGTGAACCGATTATTTGAGAGTATCTCAATTGATCTATCGATTCTTTCTTGTTCTTTCGAAGTGCCACGCTGGGATCATAAGGTGTTGGAGAAGGCTTGCTGTCTATAAAGCCGAATCGGCTCAAGACCTTCTCAACATAGTGTGATTGTGTTAAAACAATTTCACTCTCATCCTTAATCAGCTTAATGTTCAGAATTACATCAGCTTCTCCTAGATCTTTCATGTCAAAACATTTTGACAGAAAAGACTTGACCTCATTTATCACATTCATGCTTGTACCAAATATCAATATGTCATCGACATACAAGCATAATATGACACTATCGCCCCCACCATGGCGATAATAGACACACCTATCAGCCTCATTAATGGCAAAGCCCGCAGAAGTCAAAGTTCTGTCAAACTTCTCATGCCATTGCTTAGGTGCTTGTTTTAGTCCGTACAAGGACTTCAACAACTTGCATACCTTTCTCTCTTCACACTTTACCACGAACCCATCAGGCTGATCCATATAGATCTCCTCTTCCAACTCTCTATTGAGGAAAGCTGTCTTTACGTCCATTTAATGAACGATAAGACCATAAGAGGCAGCCAGGGAAAGTAGTACACGAATGGTGGTCAGTCTAGCGACGGGTGAATAGGTATCGAAGTAATCTTCGCCTTCTCTCTGAGTGTAGCCCTTGGCCACAAGCCGCGCCTTGTACTTCTCAATAGTACCATCAGGCCGCAGCTTCTTCTTAAACACCCACTTACAACCCACTGGTTTGCACCCATATGGTCGTTCAGACAGTTCCCATGTCACATTAGAAAGAATCGAGTCCATCTCATTATGGACAGCTTCTTTCCAGTCATCCGCATCAGGAGATGCGAACGCCTCTGCAATGGACGTAGGAGTATTGTCCACAAGGTACACAATGAAATCATCACCAAAAGATTTTTCAATCCTTTGTCTCTTGCTCCTCTTAGGAGCTTCATTGTCATCCTTCTCCAGGACAGTCTCAAGTGGTTGTTCAGAATGATCATTCGGTGTACTAGATTCAGGAATTATCTCAGAAGAAATTCTAGCAGTACTATGCATATCTTTCATAGAAAACATATTCTCAAAAAATGTTGCATCACGAGATTCCATTATAGTATCAACATGCATATCCGGAACCTCAGATTTAACCACTAAAAATCTATAACCAATGCTACGCTGCGCATAGCCCAGAAAAATACAATCCACTGTCTTTGGTCCGAGTTTGCGTTTCTTCGGAATAGGAATGTTGACTTTCGCCAAGCATCCCCATGTACGCAAATAAGAAAGTGATGGCTTTCTTCCAACCCACTCCTCATAAGGGGTTTTGTCTTTATTCTTGTTAGGAACTCTATTCGGGACATGACATGAAGTCAACAAGGCCTCCCCCCACCATGCCTTAGATAAACCCGCAGTGTCCAACATGGAATTCACCAAGTCGGTCAGCGTGCGGTTTTTCCTCTCGGCAATCCCGTTTGATTGGGGCGAGTAGGGAGGCGTCCTCTCATGAATAATGCCGTGTTCCTCACAGAATTCGTCAAATATTTTCGCAAAATATTCTCCACCACGATCTGACCTAAGACGCTTGATCTTTCTCTCTAATTGATTTTCAACTTCAGCCTTATAGATTTTAAAGTAGTCTAACGCTTCATCTTTAGTTTGCAACAAATAAACATAGCAGAACCTAGTAGCATCATCAATTAATGTCATGAAATATCTCTTTCCACCTTTTGTCAACACACCATTCATCTCGCATAGATCAGAATGTATGAGTTCTAGAGGTGCCAAGTTTCTCTCCTCGGCCGCCATGTGAGGCTTCCGAGGTTGCTTAGATTGCACACAACTATGGCACTTAGAACCTTTGGCAATGGTGAATTTCGGAATTAAACACATGCTGGATAGCCGAGACATTAAACCAAAATTAACGTGACATAAACGAGAGTGCCAAACACTAGCATCCGAATCCACATTGCCACAAATATGGTTTACTGACTTATTACAAAAATCTGAAAGGGAAAAGCGGAACAAGCCTCCGCACTCATAACCTTTACCAATAAATTGTCCAAACTTTGACACAACCACTTTATTGGACTCTAAGACTACTTTAAACCCATCTCTGCATAGAAGGGAGCCGCTAACGAGATTCTTGTTCATAGTAGGGACATGCTGCATGTTCCTCAGCTACACGATCTTCCCCGAAGTAAACTTCAGATCTACCGTGCAAACACCACGACCAGAAGCATGTGATCCATTCCCCATTAGGACGGAGGAATCCCGTGCGACCTGGTAAGAAGTGAACATAGAGATGTCAGAACACACATGAACATTAGCACCCGTATCAATCCACCAACATGAAGATTGAAATACTGAAAGCACAACAGGTAAATTACCATACCCATCAGTATTGCTAGCGGTCACGACGTTGACAGTATTGGTGCCATATTTTCCTTTGCGATCTGCACGTTCAGGACAGTTCTTGGAATAGTGGCCAAGCTGTCCGCAGGTATAACATCCTCCCTGCTCAGCTTTGTTCACCTTCTTCTTCTTCTTCTTGAAGTCAGTAGTCTTTGCAGGCTTATTGAACGAGGGCTTGAAATTCCCTTTGTTCTTGACATGTGAGTTCTTCTGCACCATGTTGGCGCTAGACTGACCCTCACCGCCTCTCTCATTAGTGTCCTTAGCCCGAGATTTCTCCTCAACATCAAGAGACGCAATCAGATTTTCAACTGATATCTCCTGTCTCTTATGTTTGAGAGTTGTGGCGAAGTTCCTCCAAGACGGAGGCAACTTTGCAATAATGCAACCAGCCACAAATTTTCGGGTATGGCACACTTGAGAAGTTCGAGCTCCTTTGCAATACACTCTATTTCATGAGCCTGTTCCACTACAGAACGGTTATTGACCATCCTGTAATCATGGAAACTCTCCATGACATAGAGTTCACTGCCAGCATCGGATGCACCGAATTTCGCATTCAGTGCTTCCCAGAGCTCCTTACTGTCTTCTATGTGCATATACACATCGCACAGACGGCCATCAAGAACGCTAAGAATACATCCCCTGAAGGCAGTATTGTCATACCGGAACTTTTCCTGATCTTGCTCAGAAATAGTTCCCTCAGGCATGCCTTTACTGACATGGAATATTTTCAAAGCCATAAGCCAGAGTTGGCACTTCACTTGCCACCTCTTAAAGCTCACACCGGTAAACTTTTCCGGCCTCATAGCATCAGCAAAACCAGCCATTGATAACTCAGGAAATTGCCTATAATTAGGTTTTTGGATTGTTGAGTAATTAGGCAATAATTCCATGATTAATTCCAGAATATTAAGCATGACAACAATCGCTACTAACATGTTAATCTCAAACATACTAGAAGTATTAATTAACATGAACAGCAGCATACTAGCAGAAAACATGCTAAGCCAGCAGATTGGATCACGCAACACGTACCGATCCGTGGTGGAGGAAGTAGTCGTAGCCGTTGCCGTACCGATGTTGTTGACGACAACGTTGGCGATGACCGGTCGAAGAAGACGGCGTTGAAGACGACGAGCTTTAGGTCCCACCGAGCGACCGGGAAGACGAGCCGTGATGACGAACTTGAGCAGTCGCGCGGAGCGCTTCCCAAAAACCTAATTAGCCCTCTCCCGTACAGGATCGCAAGAGCTAACGGTTCCTGTCGGGGATATGAACCCCGGATATCCTTAAGAGGTCCATTTCTTCAGAACTCCATGGGCCGGCTACGCAAGTGCCGGCTGCGGCGTGCCGCCTGGAACCAGCCGGATGAAGCAAGCCGCCTCGTCTACCCGGAGGCGGACGGCCGGCTAGGCTCAAGCCGGCCGTACCAACCGACAGCTCCGTACAAGTGGGCCAGGATCGTGTAACCGTTGTCGGGCATCTCCTGTACCAAATCATGACAACGGGCTCCAGCCGGCTTGCAGAGTAGTGATGTCATAGGGGCAAACATGTAACTTCCTTGTAACCCAAAAACCCTAGCTGCTGCCTATATAAAGCATGCAGGGACCTCCTGCGCGAGGTAGATGCGTAGAGGGGAGAGAAAAGCAACTTAGCACCATCTCCTACCTCAAGCCGGCTGGGACCTTCAGCCGGCCACCACCCGAAAACAGCTCAAGGAGCTCCATTGTAGCCCGATTTCGTGATCAATCAATAAGAACAAGAAGAGCAGGACGTAGGGGTGTTACCTCCGCCAGGAGGGCCCCGAACCTGGGTAACTAGCGTGTGTTTGCATGTTTGTTGCCCAATCCCGCGCGAGCATCCGATCGTCGCCTGCCCCGCAATCTTTTCCATCTCTGATGGATATGCCGTGCAACCCACCACGACAGTTCCGGAGACCTGCTCTCCCGCTCGCCGGTGCACGCCGACGATCGGGATGGAGTAGACTACGGTGGCGGCGCAAGGCACGAGATTGGCAAAACCTAGATTGGTTCGGTGTGTTCTGCGGCGCACGCAGTGCACGACAATATATAGTGCGGCTCGGAAAAACCCTAACAGGTCACGATCCGGGAGCGACCCGAACCGACTAACTGTGACGCGTCCGTCCAGACCGTTTTTCCCGGACTGCAAAAATAAAGCTCAGCTCGGCGAGATTCCCGCAACCCGCAACCCGCGGCGCGGCGCGGCGCGACGAGACGGGCGGGCGGGCGGGCGGCGGAGGAGGAGGAGCGCGTGAGATAGCCTCTTGTTCTCACTCACTTACCAACTAGTGGAACACTCCACCTTATAAGGTGGTGCAACTCCTCTCAAACTAGCAATGTGGGACTAAACTTTAGCTCCCACTCCACTCACTTGTGAGCTGCCATCATTTTGGGCTACATCACACATGGGCCTCACACACACATGGGCTTTGAGATTTAGAGAAAATCTGATATACTACATGGGCTAGTAAAATAGCCCATTATTTCTAACAGGTTTCACCCCCTCCAATGTGAAATTCTTCACCTGGCTCCTGGTTCACGCCAGAATTCAGTCCAGGGCTGCGCTGCTGAAGAAGAAGGTGCTCTCTATCGAAGAGGCCGTGTGCCCCATCTGCGTTGCCCCGGTCGAGACGGCGAACCACATCATCTTCGGATGCGCGTTCGCGGCGCGGTTCAGGACTCATGTTGGCGGCCGATTGCCGCCTGATGCCGATGTCCGTGGTCTGCACGGCTATGACCCGCCGGTGGGTGTGCCGGCCTCTGTCTCTTCGACCTTTCTCGTCCTCTGCTGCTGGAACCACTGGAAGCACCGCAATGGATGCGTGTTTCGTGGTGACCGGCCTTCTCTCACTCGTATGCTCGCCGTTTGCCGCGAGGATGCCGTTCTTTGGAGACACAGGGCGCCCCCGCGCGTCCAAAGTGACGCTGATAACTGGGAAACGATCCTTCGCAATCTGGTTTAGTGGTTGTGTCATGTTGCCACCCCCCTACTCTCTGCTCTCTCACCACTTTGTATCTCTCTGCTGTAAACATCTGGCTTTTGAGCCTTTTTATTCGAATGAAAATTCAGGTGGGGAACCTCTCCCCCCCGGTGACCATTCAAAAAAAAAACTTTTTTGACAGCAAAGAGTAACGATGTGAACTCAAGAAACATGTGACTTGTAACAATTATACCCGATCGAACAAAAGATATCATATAACGCCTAGCTAGCCCCCATCTGATCAAACTGCATTCATGTAGTTTTTCTTATTTTAACATGTGCATTAATTTGAGACTAGTGGAATTACCACAGATCGATACGTATCGAGCACTATCATATTTTAGCTACTATACTTTGAGGTGCTCCGGGTGCTTATAAGATATTATAAGAACACCTTTAGTCTGATAATAATCTACAGTATCTTTCATCCATGTGCCTTGCGTGCCTGAATATTTAGATTCGTAGCTTGGTTTGTCTTTAATTCCAGTTGAGTATGCAATCCTACGGTTGCTACTTTAAGGGCCTCTTTGGATCGCAGGGTTGAAAAACATAGAAATATGAAAAACACAGGAATTTTACAGGTTTGCAAGTGCAAAACAGAGGATTATAAAACACAGAAAAGCCGCAGGAATTGTCGTTTGGATAAGACGCAGGAAAAACACAGGAAAAGTGTCTCGATCCTACGCGCTTGAGTCTAAAAAAGAGGTTGGAGTGGATGTTCAAATTCCTATGGAATTGAGGCATAGGAATCCAATCCATAGGATTTTTGGTAGTACCATTCCTTTGAACCAAAGGCAATCCATAGGAAAAATTCCTAAGGATTGAAAACCTATGAAAATCCTTTGAAATTCCTACAATCCAAAGAGGCCCTAACGCTTTGCTTTCGAACTTAATTTTTTTTCTCATAGAAAAGTGCAACGATGTGAACATGTGACCTATTACAAGAATCATCGACGATCGAACAAAACATATCATACATAATGCCTAGCCCCCACTCACTGATCAAATTGTTGCACTCATGTACCTTTTTATTATTATAATAACACGTGCATTAATTTGAGACTAGTGGAATTACCACGGATCGATACGTATCCAGCACCATCATATTTTAGCCTCCATACTTAAGGTGCTCATGGTGCTTATAAGATATTATAAGACACCTGAAAACACCACAGAATATATATATACTAGAAGATACCCTGCTCGTTGCAGCGGGAATCTGTTTAGAAAATTATATTTTAATTAAAAGGGTATGAAAATACGATACATTAAGTTCTCTTTATGCAAATTTCAGTTTGTCTAGTCGAGTTACCATATTTATTCGACACAAAATATGTATGTATTAAAATTTAGCATGCACAATTAAATAATTAAAAAGATTGATGATGTGGATTTTGCATGCAAAGATTAATAAATATTAGTGGAGATGAGATGGACAATTAATAGGCTAAGAGAGTGGATGATGTGGATAGCTTGCATATTGAGATAGAAAAATCATAAATAAACTTAGTGAGGTTTTGCTTTATAAGAGGTATAGATATGCTTTCATGAAGTCATTTTTTCGTACATATCTCGGTTTTAGTTAGACTTATGTGTGGGGTGTGCACTTGATCTTACGAAATTTCATAAAAAATATATGAAGTTTTATGATTTGAAAGACGGTTTTGAAGGGAGGAAGATGGCTTGAATAAAACCAACGAAAGAGCTACAAAGAGCTACAACCGTGTATAAGTAGAAACATTTAGTGCAAAGAGGAAATATGTGTCCAAACTAACAACATATATCTAAAATTCATTCGATCTCACACATGGTTCATATGTGAATTAAATAGATAAAATGATCCGTTCATAAGCGGTGAGCGATGCATATGCACAATGTCTATTCTAATTTGACTGGAAATTTCTTATTTCCCTTAAAAATGGAAAGTCTTAAGAGTTGATTATCTTCGTACCCAACAGATAATGATTAGTATTACATATTTTAGAAAGTGCGTACAAGCTCGACATGAAAATGATTTTTTTCTGAGTTGTCTTAAAATAAAATAGCAAGCCCCCTCTTTGATAGAGGCCTTAGAAAATCATGTCGGGCTAATTCGGTAACCACATTGGTAGTCAAGTTAATTGATCTTCCGGCTTTGTATTGTGTAAAAGAAAAGCATTTTTCAACTCTTTAAAAAAACACTTGAACTTGACTGAATATTATGGAATATGGGAAGATCTTTGCACTTTTATGGCATGTGGTTGAGACTTAAAGCACCTAAAAAATGTTCTTAGCTCCTTATTTTCTGTTTTTTTTTCACGCAGACTAAAAAATTCTGAAGTCATGTTCTGATTTCTTTCTTAGTTAAGAGATCACGTATCCGGGTGTGTAAAATCTGTGTTTCACTTGGACTTAGGCGTGGACATACCAATAACAAAAATCTAAGTTTGCACCTGGTTTAGACTTTTGGGCTTAGGTATAAACTATTGGACTCTTGCATCCTACTTAAAATGTGAGACATTTTCATGAATTTCTAGCGGATTTGTTACTGTAACATTCGCTATTTCGCTAACAACAGAAGAAATCTCATTCTTACTACCTTGTCATTCCCACCCGTGCACAAAGAGTGGTGTTTTGGTCATGTTCATAAGGCGAAATTCAAAAACTATGACCACTGTTGTGTTTTGAAAGTATTTAGCTTCGGAACTTCAAAAATCATAAATTTGTCTTGACAAATACTTTCCGAATAATATATTCTTGTTGGTCCTTATACATGTCTCCCAACTGAAACTGGTGGTCAAAATTATATTCCGACAACTGTCTCGATGTTTTATGTCCAGTTCTGTCCTGAACAAGAGAGAGAATTAGAGAAACAGGGTGCCGTTTAAACTGAGTGTATCCCGCAGCCGGCCAGTGCAGCAGTGCTGCAGCTAGCGCACGCACCAAACCAAGCCACTACTACCTACACTGCGCTGCCGCCGCATCACTTTGAGTGTAAACAACACTTTGTTGTTAGCGGCGGTCTCACGCGCTTTGCGTACGTTTTCGTGCTACGTTTTAGTCCTACGAGCCCAACTTGTCCCTCTCCCTCCCGTTGAGCTGTCGGTCATCTTCTCCTCCTCATCATCATCGACGTCATCATCAGTTTGTTAATTTACCACTCGATCGAATCTCCGGCATTTTTCGTGCCGAACTAGTTGACGTACGGGAGCGCGTGTCCAGTTTGGACCGCGTCCGTTCCGTGCATGGACCCGGCCGGTAGATGTCGCGTGCCCGACGAGTTGGAGGGAGCATCGGTCGCTAGTATTTCACCCTGGAAATGTTCCACAACCCCGTGTCATTTAAAACCGATCGGCGAGAAATCGTCTTGCAACGAATAGCTAGCGAAAGTACTCCCTCCGTGTTGTCAAAAAAAAAAAAAGTACTCCCTCCGTATCATAATATAAAATGTTTTAACTATTTGTATGAGATTGCATATGGATGTATCTAGATGTAATTAGTGTCTAGATTCATCAATTTTGCTCCATATGTAATCCGAATGTAAATACTAGTTCTGTCATTAAAAGGATGTCATCTTTTTTAGAGTCTAAATTTGAATGTATCTAGATATAATTTAGTGTTTTTTCCCGGACTTAATGTCGCCTGAAGAGACAGACGGGTAATTAGGGCCCCCACGCATCAATTATCCACAGTGGTACTGCGTGATCATGACCTGCCTAACTAGAACTACATTTAGCTGTTAGGGAATAGGACAGTCCTCCCCTAGCAGAAAAGGAGGCGCACGAGCTGGTCACGAAAACGAGTGCTGACCACCACGAGGCGGCTGGACGGATAGAGCTGCTAGGAAAGCACAGCTCTCCGGTGCTCCCCCACCCCACTGCCACCACCAGCTAGCCACCACACCAGAGCAGAAATCATCTCTCTCTCTCTCATCACGGACGGACAGACAAGTTCGCCGCCGTCCGACTCCCATCCTCGTCACCGGCACGACAGACGGACTGCCACCCCACGCGCATCTATAAATACCACCACGCGCTTCCCCCTTCCCTGCCAGCCAAGTCAAGTCAAACCAGCCACAGCCAGCCAAACACCAAACCACGGGCAGACCGCGTCGCCGACCAGCTCCATTCAATTCTTCTCGCTTCCCCTCTCTCACCGTCTCACCGGCTACAGCTCCATCCAATCCTCGCCTAGTCGCCTCCAATGGCGGCCGCTGCCAAGTCCGTCCAGCGGCTGGCGCAGCGGCTGGTGACCCCGGCCGAGCCCACCCCCGTTGGCCCGCTCCGCCTCTCCTGGCTCGACCGCTACCCGACCCAGATGGCCCTCATCGAGTCGCTCCACGTCTTCAAGCCATCCCCTCCCGGGACCTCGCCGCCTCCGCCGGACCAGCCAGCACCATCGAGCGAGCCATCGCGCAGGCGCTCGTCCAGTACTACCCGCTGGCCGGCCGCCTCGGCTTCACGCCCGACGGGGGGCTCCTGCAGGTGGACTGCGGCGGCGACGGCAGCGGCGTCTGGTTCACCGAGGCCGCCGCGTCCTCCTGCACGCTCGAGGACGTGGAGTACCTGGAGCACCCCATGATGATCCCCAAGGACGCGCTGCTCCCGCCCACGCCGGCCCAAGAGAAGGACGACCCGCGGAGGCTCGTCCTGCTTGTTCAAGTCACAACCTTCGCATGCGGCGGCTTCGTCGTGGGATTCCGATTCAGCCACGCCGTCGCCGACGGCCCCGGCGCCGCGCAGTTCATGGCCGCCGTCGGCGACATCGCGCGCGGCGGCCACACCACCGACAGCCTGACCGTCCCGCCGCAGTGGGGCCGCGAGGCGATCCCGGACCCGGCGGGCGCGGTCATCGGCCCCCTGCCGAGCCCCGCGGGCGCCGAGCGCCTGGAGTACCTCGCCATGGACATCTCCGCCGACTACATCGCGCACTACAAGGCCCAGTACAACAACTCCGCAGCGCGCGGGCACGGCGGCGCCTGGTGCTCGGCCTTCGAGGTGCTGGTGGCCAAGGCGTGGCAGAGCCGCACACGCGCCGCGGGCTTCGACCCGGACTCCGACGTCCACCTCTGCTTCGCCATGAACGCGCGCCCGCTGCTCACGCCTCGCTCCCGCGCGCCGGCGCAGGGTTCTACGGCAACTGCTACTACATCATGCGCGTCTCGGCTCCCGCGGGCAAGGTGGCCGGCTCCTCGATCCCGACGTGGTGAGGATCATCAAGGACGGGAAGAGGCGGATGCCGGCGGAGTTCACGCGGTGGGCGACGGGGGAGGCTGGAGCGAACGGCGGCGAGGACCCGTACCAGATCACGTCGGACTACCGGACGCTGCTGGTGTCGGACTGGACGCGGCTCGGGTTCGCCGAGGTCGACTACGGCTGGGGCCCGCCGGCGCACGTCGTGCCGCTGACGAACCTCGACTACATCGCCACCTGTATACTGGTGAAGCCGTGGGCGCACAAGCCAGGGGCGCGGCTCATCACCCAGTGCGTGACGCCCGACCGCGTCGCAGCCTTCCACCAGGGAATGCTGGACATGAACTGACCGGCCGGAGCCCAGCACGATGAAGAAGAATTGAAGCCGAAGGCGAAAGTAACTTGAGTTGAGTGCCTGATTAGGGGGGTGATTAGAGAATGTTGTTGTATTGGATTAGTTATGTGGAGGGGATTGATCATTCATTAGTTTTAACTGGAAAAAAAAATAAGCATCTCGGCTCCTCGATTTGGGGAGTTCTGATTGGGTTTGGTGGAAAGCCACCAACTAAACTAATCATTCGTTGAGTATAAGAATCTTTTGTGACGTAGAGAAAGTTTGTTCTTCGTTTCTTCTTGTATGACCAATTTGGTGTCGGCCCTATCTGGATTTTCGAGTATATCTAGATTTTCGAGTAAAACATTTAGATGTACATGTTTTTTCTGAATAATTTGAATGATCGTACAGACTTCATATGATAAAGCTATGTTTTTTTAGTCAGCATATCATTAAACTGATTCCGAACCAAAAATCAGAACTAGGTCTAATCTAGTAGAAAATATTATTTCACTAATTCTCAATCTAAAAAAAATCTGACTCAAACAATGTCTTGGATTGGACATTTAAGTAGAATTTAGAATATTTAGCCAGCTTATAGCATGACCGACTTTAGATATGTGATGGATTATATTTTATGGAGCTTTCGATTTGTATATTTATTGAACTAAATTTTAATTGTAATAGTTCAGTCGATGTCTTTCATTAACAATGTGATTACATGTTTGCTCATTCAGAAAAATGATGGTTGAGAGATCTTTGGGGAATGTCAATTTGAGCTGCAAATGAAATCATAATCCTAAGTTTTGATAATATGCTAACAAAATGGGGCAAATCAACAAAAGGGGAAGAAATCAGATTATTGCTGATAATTTATGCAGTGTGGCTGTGGCACCTTCTATACTGCTATAGACTATATTACCATCGATTTTGACTATAGCTTAAATGAGCAATCGTGAGAGTTGTTTCAGAAATTTCTCTTATCTTAATTATTTTTAATATTTTTCTTTTGAAAGTTGTGTTGTATTTAACAAAATTCGTCGTACACATATTTCATTTACAAAATGTCAAAGTGAGATGTAGAACCGATGGATCTATTATATCAATAAACCAAAGCAAAGTGCTATCATAAGATAAATCTGATATTTGCATTTTTATTTTACTTATTCTCATACTCACATTATTTACTCTAGATATAGCATGTTCCAAGTGTGAGAAACTAATCCAACTCATTGATCACGGAATTTTATTATCAAGAAATTCAGATTCCGGAGGAGAGTTCAATTAATTTAATGACATATAATCAAATTGGGCTTTAAACCACCTGAAGTGAACCTTAACGATATTTAACTGGTTAAATACACAATTGTTCCTGTTGATTAATTTTAACTACTTTGCCACTCTCGACAATTGAAACTTGCATATACATGTTTAGAAAATATGTTAAATAGTTTTTACATCCTTACCATGGGGATGGGGGCGATTGCCCCCTTCCCCAGATAATCCTAATTAAACAATGATATATGTTTTTTACTCCGTCACACCAAAATTTTAAATTGTCCATCACCACTAGCGATGTGTGTGAAGTTTTGCACTATACGTACCACTGAGCGATGGGTTCGCTCGCTGTGGCGGGAGTGACACCCGATAGGATTGAGTTTATATAGAAGTGAAATGTGCCTTGTCGTTATAATATCCCAAATTTCATGGCTTACGAGACAAAGTCTAAAAGCCAGAAATAAGCCAACGAAACAGGACCTAAGTGTTCATGTTATTATTTGTCAATGTGTAAAAAAATCTTAGAGAAAGGTTCATTTTATTATTTTATTCTTAAGTTTATAAGGTATACTTTCCTGCAAATTTCTTATAACTACATTATCGTCTCTAAGCTATTTAATTAATTGGTTTACTTAACCCTATAGAGGAAGTAGTTCCGAGATGACTGTATAATGATTTAGTTGGGGGTGAAATAATCATGCAAATTTGATCCACACAAATCCCGATTTATGGGGCAAGTTATCATTAATAAATAGTTTAGGAACACAAAGCTAGAGAAATTAAATCATAGTTACAATAAATATTTTATCCATATCTTAATTAAAGCTTTTCTAAGAACACTCTAAGTTTGGTGGTATTTGATTGGCCTTTTCATCTTTCGTTGGCCGCATATCTGACCAAGCATGACTCAGCAAAGCTATAGTCGAACTAGCTTGTGCCAACCCATACATGGCATAGTCTATGTATTCAAATGGACCCCATTAGCCCGATATGGTTGATTAAACATAGGTATATATGGAGGGGGAGATGGCATCAAGAGGCCAAAACATAGTTTTGTACTATATGTACCACTGAGCGATGGGTTCGTTCCCTATGGCGGGAATGACACCTGCTATTATTGAGTTTAAATAGAAGTGAGATGTGCCTCATCGTTATAGTTTCTCAAATTTCATGGCTTACGAGACAAAGTCTAAAAGCCAGAAATAATCCAACCAAACAGGTAAGTGTTCATTTTTTTTTTTGTCCATGTGTAAAAAATTCTTAGAGAAAAGTTCATTTTATTATTTTCTTCTTAATTTTATAAGGTATACTTTCCAGTAAATTTCTTATAACTACATTATCGTCTCTAAGCTATTTAATTGGTTTACATAACCCTGTAGAGGAATTAGTTCTGAGATGACTGTATAATGATTTGGTTGGGGTGAAATAATCATGCAACTTCGGTCGACACAAATCCCGATTTATGGGCAAGTTATCGTTAATAAATAGTTTAGGAACACAAAGCTAGATAAAATTAAATCATAGATAGATCTTTCCGATAAAACTTTTATCCATATCTTAATTAAAGCTTTCCTAGGAACACTCTAAGTTTGGTGGTATTTGATTAGCTTTTCCATCTTTCGTTGGCCGCATATCTGACCAAGCATGACTCGGCAAAGCTATAGTCGAACTAGCTTGTGCCAACCCATACATGGCATAGTCTATGTATTCAAATGGACCCCATTAGCCAGATATGGTCGATTAAACATAGGTATATATGGAGAGGGAGATGGCATCAAGAGGCCAAAACAAATAGTCGTGATGACAAAGGAGAGGAAAATAGTTGGTTAGAAAGGTCAAGTCAGGTGCAGAAGAAACACTAATATTCACTTCCACCACAAATCAATGGTAATATTATTTATTAACTTTTTTTTTTGCTTTCATATCCACACCGAGAGATCAAGCGGAAAAAATCAACCAGCAACATGCTATCAATTAGTGATAGCTTCTCTCCCGACAGTTTTATGAACAGGAGGGAGTAACATAATCCTTTTTATTACCACCAGCAACATGCTATCAAGAGAATATATTATATATATCGAAACTATGAAAAATCATTACAAAAAATAAATTTCAAAGATAATTACTTTAATTATAAGATACTAGGTGAATGCCCGTGCGTTGCAACGGTTAAAAAAACTACTTGTCGGACGTGTAAACACAATATACGTAAAAATTCAAGTTTGTAGAAAATATGCATGTGTGTTGCTACAAACTAACATAATTTTGTAATCTGACATCAATCAATCGTACTACAATTAATTTTAATTTTTACTACAAAGACAAATAAAAAACTTTACAAATCATAACAATATGTCTCTCGATAAATGTACTTTACAAACCATAACAATATGTCTCTCGATAAATGTCAAATGCTATATTTTAGTCACCTATACTTTGATAATATTGTACAACTAACAATACTCATTTGCCTCTTTGAATTTTATTTCACATGAGGGCTAGGTTGTTCATCAGTAATGAGATCGATATTTTTTCTGTAACTCCAACTTTGATCATTCAAATAATATGATGAATATCGGTCATCATAACAGTGCATCAGCACAGATGTATTTTAGAAAACATAACCACACCACTCTCTGAGTATTGTGATAAATGCATGAAACGTCAGCTTTAATCCATGTCCTGAAGAATCAAAATTGTGACATGAGCCATCTGCATCATCAGTTTCCTGACTTTCCTCCATGATTCCGAACAAAATGATGTAAGCTCTAAATTGCTTCATTAGCACTCCCCTTGCAACCATTACGTTTTGATAGTTTTTCTAGTTTTGTTCGGCTCAGGGATGATATGGCTGGTTCTTTAGTGGTTAATCCAGTCTGTTTTGTGATTTTTTGCCCCATGCAGGATCAGAGGAGGGGCAGGGCGGACAACGTAACCGTGCAAGTTTATCTTGCGTGACGCAGTTCATGACAGATGGTGATTTATAGAACATTAGTCAGTCCTTGCATAGTTCCCAACATTGTAAACAAAGATAGTACTATAGTAAATCACATGTTAATTATTATCACCTCTAGAAAGAGTACGTGAAAGTGTCAAAAATACATTTTGATCACTCCCATAATTAGGTTCTTTCTACATACTACAATGAATAAAAGGAAAACAATTGGCAAACAAGTGACCAAATTTGGACTACACCATGCATATAAAGGGGAATGCACCTCTTCCTGAGATCCATGGAACGCAAACCTAATTGATTCAAAGGACTATCCTTAACCTGCAAGATATGAATCCAGCAATAGTCAAAAGGACTCTGCAATTGTAAAAATATTGACAAAATACCTGCTCTTATATTGCATATGAAATGTGCCAATGAGCCAATCCTTCATAGAATAACAATCCTAGTATTAGGAACAATAATTGGAAGATGGGTTAATGTTCTTGCATTTTCGAAATAAAGTTTTATATGATTGATAAGATATACAATAAATAAAGGTGTATTTTATATACCACTTACCTAGTATTAAGATGTAAAATATTTGTACTACTAAAATGCTCGCTGAAGAGAGCAATTTCAACATATTTGAAGAGAAAACAACAACGCATCTAACAAATATCAGATTATCATAGAGCAAAAACAATAGCACTATCTTGCGCCAATGGCAAAGGTGCAGTGGTATTAATTGATTCTCCAGAACTCAACAGAAGCCTCCAAAAGTGGTCAAAGCAATCAAAAGAGTAATCTTTCCAACTGAAGGGAGTCAAGATTACAGATCATCTTTTTTCATTAAACTGAACCTATCCCAAAAACTGAGAAAGAAGAAGAAAAATAGATTCAGTTTTTCCTACAATGAAAAAAAGTACACATACGCCAACGGTTTTACCTATGATTTTTTTTTCATTAAATAGCATGCTCTTCATGCAAGTTGGTATATAAATATTCCGCTAGCCATTTGTCTAGAAAGAGCAAGAAATAATGAGGAACTTAAAATATAATCGATTTTTATGGGCCTTGTTGGTATCTACAATCCATTGCTGATGGGCATGTGCAGCTAGGTGCTATGTCAAACTCCTAAATCAAATAAAATTATTCTTGTTTTATCCATGGCAATTATCAAACACGTAGTGGTTAGGAATTATGAGTTGACTGAAGCTCATAGCTTACTGTTCGTGCTTATTGCGATAAATTTTCCTTTCTTACTATGAAATTTCAGCAACAAGGTAAATTTTAGTTCAAGAAAACGGAGTATCTTAAAAATAAACTAATTAAAAAAACAAATTTTAGTACAAGGGAGTATTTAGCTTCAGAAATTTTATAGTATAAGAAAGAAGTTCAATAGCTTTAGAGATAACTAAGTCTGTAAAATAAAGAGACACAAAGTTAAGGCTTACCAGGTTCATCTCACGTGGATGGAAAACAAGTGCTGCCAGGCTGTGAAACAGACCCTTCCTACTCCTCTGGCATGAAAGTTGATGCCTATCTAAGCAATCCCTGCACATTGTGTACAAACGCATCATGTGCATCAAAATCTGAAATTATTTTAATACTGAAACGAAAAGACATCGAGATATTGTCTACCAACAGCACAATACGTACCCCTGCAATCTAGTGTCATGGTGTGGAGCCAAAAAAGGAAGAAGACCTTAAGTGCAGGCATTTTCCCAGCGGCCAGCGACGGTATAAGCCACCGGCTCTGTCCCTGCCATTGCCAGGATGGTTTTAGATAGTAGGTTTTCTTATTAAAGCGAAGTAAAACATGAGCCAATTTCTGCACCAATTTACAATGCAAGCCTACTATCTAAAACAATGTGCCTGGTATGTACATTTTCATCAGACAGAACCTATTGTCACTCCACTGATAATAACCAAATTCCAAACAACACACCAGAAGGAGACTGCTCCTCAAAAGCACCAAGCCACTGACTGCTTGAGATCTATCTAACCGAGTTGTACAATGTGGTGAATCTGTGTGCTCACTGACTGTACATTTCCATGAATCAAATTTGAAGTTGGCAAATTCTGTAAAATAAAGCAGTTTCAGATGAACGCACCATGACATCAAGAAACATCTTTTTCTCCCAGGCGTCGAGCCTCTCGACGGTGGAGGAATGACTGAGAATTCCGCCACTACCCTCCAACATCTATTCTCCCGAACCTGAAGAAGCAATTACAGCTGCCTTTCCCGTACCCTCCTCCTCCGCCCCATCACCATCCCATCAGCTTCAAGTTCCTGCCGTAACTCAACACCCTCCATGAAGAAAAGAGTGAAATGTGAGAAGGGGATGGAGGAAGAATCGGTGATAGATTCAATCTAATTGGATGCGTGGAAACGTTGGCTTGTCTGCGAGGCCGTGGTTGGCGTCGAGAGCTCATAGATGGGTGCCTCAAACTGCGTGGCAGTCTCGGCGAGGTCCTTCTTCTCGGGGCTGCGGGGCATGGCGACGCCGATTAACTCGCTGGATGTGGACGTGGTTGTGGTGACGACGGACAGAGCATGGACGCGGACAGCGGCCATGGCCACGGGTGGCACGGGGGTGCGGGCGGCGGGGACAGTGCTGACGGCACTGCACTTTGCAGCGCGACACTGCCTCCTGCCTTTTCTCCCTTGACTGGCAACAGTATCTCGCTGCTGGCCACAAGACCAAGGATCGAGATAAACAGAGGTTTGTTAGTGATCCAACAAAAAAGATGATTTGTTACGGCAAGATAAATTCAGTTGAGATATGTACGTACGACTTATCCTTTAAAATGATGAGTGGTGGCATTCTCTATGTAATTTCTTAGATGTGTGACACCAGACATTCACCATGGATCCGTCCTTTATAGTAAAGATATTATGGTCCAAAAATTTATTAAACATAGTAAAAATGTTGCAACAGATGATCCTACGCATCAAGGGTATTCTCTAATTCTCAGCTACGACTAGGACACACTGGGGCCTCAACAGAGATGAGCCTACACATCAAGGATAGCTCGGCCACGATCAGTATTCTCTAAATTAGGATCGGAGAGCGTATACATTGCTAAACACGTGCATGGAAATCAGGCATGGCTGCGTTCGTTGTATTTTGATATTTTCCCTGCAAGGGTTGTTTTTTTGCGAATGGAAGAGAGAGTGGAAAGGAGATGCTGACTGAAGGTAGTATTGTTTTTCTTGGTAAGACGTTGACCCCAGTAGTGGCCGTGGTGAGCGACGCTAACAAAAAGTACAACTTGATCGATAATGGACAGTGGCGGTACAGTACTTCTCTAACGGTACGGCTGCTTTAGGAGTTAGGACTATGGACGTCAGGGCTCGAATCATTTTGGCTTTTCCTTTTCCAATTGGCACATGAACAATATGTGTGAAACCGGTTGAGGAAAATGCATGGCAACGCAATCATCCGTGATTGATTCCGGCGCATGCATGCACCTGATCGAAGGGTAATTAATCTAATCGAGCCAGTCGGAAGTGCGTACCTAACTGCCTACCTGGCTTTTGTAAAAGAAGAAGATATTTTCTCCTAGCTACTCCGTAGTTAACTGCGAACTGGAGAGGTAGTGGCAGTGTTGTTGTATATCCACTAATGGTCCATTTTGGTAGACTTCTCTGGAGCCTTTGGTTTGCGTTGTAATTACTTAAATATTGCACGTTTGAGTTTTTAATAAATTAGTCGTATGCATCATTTTGATGTAGAGGCTAGGGTAACACCCATTTCAAAAAAAAAAAAAAATCTATCCCCATTATTACTGATCAAGTTGCATGTCTCACGTCAGCCCCCATTCTTCAGTTTAACACGCGAGATATGGAGATAGCTAGCTAGCTCAAACACAGCTATGCAAATATTCAAGAACTAACGAGAGTGGGCCGGGTTGATTTTCCCCTTGCACATCCTCCGATAGGTCGGGGTGGCCTTGCGACCGAGTATTCGCGCATGTGTTCCTTCTTCCTTGCTCTGGATAACTGGTGTGGCATTCCCTAGCTACACATCGGCTGGCAGATAATACAGGTAACATTAAGAATGCACGGACTACAGACGGAAGCAAGCTGCTTTCTGCCAGCCGCTTGGTCGATCATCGGGTCGTCGTGTTCGATTGAATTGACCAACTTGGACGGATGGTTCAAGTGACCAACTGCTGGCCCTGGCTGTGCCTGTGCGGGTGCCCAACTAATCGGGTCTTTCAGAGCATCTCCATCGGCTATCCGTGTTTCCTATAGAGGTGTGTCGGCACGCATGTTACCGCTCTATTGTGGTGGGCTCACTGTGCAGCGGTGTTTCTGATGTTTTTTCAAAGAAAGTATTAACAAAGTAAACAAAATGAGACTAAATCAATCAAATTTTATTCATACGAAAGATAATATAAAACTTAAACAGGTTGAAAACCCAAGTCTTCGTCAGAATCGATTACGATCACCGGCGCATCTGGCATGGTGGCGGCCGACGATGGAGGTACAATAAACTGCATTCACCTCGCGGAACAAGCTGCATTCATAGCGGCTAGACATTCTGGTGAATCTACTCGATGGAGAGGGGGGCGGTGGTGATGTGTGGGAGAGGCGGAGAGGGCCAATGGTGAAGTCCGGGAGAGGGGGTCGGGGCGCGCCGCACATATTAAGTAGGCTGGGGAGGTAGGTGCATGCATTAAGGTCGACAAGGTGCTAGAAAGGAGAAGTTGCATACAGGTGGGGAACCACCAATGTCATTTATTAAATATGACAATCGTGTGTCAGTCGCACCGATTTTTCTTTACTGGCCTATGTGTGAAGGACAGATCTGGCCCGCCTTCAAAATATCGACGTGGCACCCCTTTGTCAGCTCTGTCCGGCACTCTCACACCTCTCCCTATGGACCGGGGCCGGGTGGGAGCGACATGATATTTTATTGGGCCAGTCCGTCAAATTTACCGGTACTTGGGGCCATAGTTGGGCGCCGACTATATGTATTAGGAGGGCTATTGAAAGCAACGGTGGAGATGCTCTTAGTGGCTAGGATGTGTTGGATTACCCACTTTAGATCTTTTTTTATATTATAGTGGTGACATCGATGATGGTTTGATTTGGCACCAGATGCGATTAAAACTCTAAAAAATCACCTCGCCCTTGGACCCCGTAGATTTTTTTGGTTCGGTTGCTTGTCAGGGAGCATTCCCTTCATGGATGGAATGTGTCACAATCAGCAGCAACTTGGTATCATTAACTTTGCTGATTGGTTAATTTGTCTTTTGCATTGAAACATGATATCTTAAAATGTTTGGTATGTTTTTCCCCTTAAAGAAACCAAGTATAGTATAGACGTGCACTACTAGATGGATATACTTTTTTTTTTAGTAACCTTGAAAGCATGAATGGTGAATTTTTTAGATTCACACATGAATGGTTAATCATTACCATCCATAAGAATATATAGTTGTCCAGTTCAAAAATCAAATCAATAGTTAGATCTCGCCATTTAGCCTTTCCTGATATACATGTAGATTAGCTTATGTTTCTAATGATGGCAAAGAGGTAAATAACTATTAATCTGTCGACCAGTACATGTTTTCAGTGATCATAGGGAAAAGGAAAAAAAAATGGTCACCACCTCTGAATACAATCTTTGAGTTGTTAGAAGTTAGAACTAGTCATTGCAGACTTTTATCACATCACGGGGTTGGAAGGGAAACTACAATATTTTTGTACATAGAGCAAATCACTTTGAAATACCTTATAACATTGAACATGTATGATCTTTTAAGGCAAGAGCAGCACTAACTGAAGAAAAACAACAAAGGTTGATATTTACTATCAATACAAATCAGGGGCGAATTATCTCACATAAAATGGTACATAGGGACAACTGGTCATTGCTTGAAGAAACACATTGCTTGGTAACTTAGCTGGACATTAATCATTGACAGCCAAAAGAAGAAGAAACACCGAGCAAATTGACAATGACAAAAGAACCAGCCAATCAGATAAGTTCCTGGTGCATTTCCTTCCAAAACTACCATGTGGAAGAATAAGTCAAAGTACCCACTATGTTCTTGCCATGACTAGCACGATAGTACACAGTAAACAAAATGTTGTTGGCCTAGTTTCACCAACTGCCTTCACCAACAAAAATGGTAAACAAGAGATCATGGGTCCAAAGAACATGCAAGGCCGGCCCATATAAGTCGGGCAAACAGGGTGCGACCGCCCAAGGCCTCAAGAACAAAAGGTTCTAAAATGGTAAAATGTATAATAACCACTATATTGTTATTCATTACATGCAAGAAACTATATAATACTCGGTTGTAAAAAATTAAAAAATGAATGACTTTTTCTTGTCAACAATGCACAACTTTAAAAAAAGTAGTATACATATTTAAAAAAATGTGTTACATAAGACAAATACAATGATGTCATTTATACAATACCAATCCATACACTTCGGTATTGTTAGTGCTCAAAGACATGGATTTAAAATGGTAAAAAAAATCATGGGCATCTTACATTTTAAATGTAGTGAGTATCTTAGCATAAGAAATAGGTTAATTTGCATAAATATGTACACACCACGGGTCTCTTGAGACGTAAGAACAAATCAACATGACCGGCAATAACAAATTTAGTTAGCATAATATCTCTTTCTGGTAGAAATCATACAGGTCTTAAAAAATCTACTAACAAGCTTTTGCCTTTAATTACGTGTGATACATTTTTATCTAAATCGGCGGGGCCTTATATACATCAAATGATAAGTAGCACATTGTATAAGAGCTCATCAAATAAAAACAATACATATAAAGACATACTAGAATCCACATTATTTTATTTTCATTTGTAGTTACTCTAACTAATATTGTTTCAATACCAAGTACAGAGAATGCACATACTGTTAAATTTGGACTTGCTAAACAATTTTTACTATGAAAAAGTTGTGTCGTTGGTTCAGTTTATACTCGACAAGTTTCTATAACATGCTTAATTAACCATACACTAGAAGCA
The DNA here is from genome assembly GCA_012064385.1 of Puccinellia tenuiflora. NCBI lineage: Eukaryota > Viridiplantae > Streptophyta > Magnoliopsida > Poales > Poaceae > Puccinellia > Puccinellia tenuiflora. Next base: position 296,889 of record QRDG01001946.1, read on the forward strand.
ACTATTATGTCGTTTGATAGATCATACTCTTAATATATCTTTATCATAAATATGTATACATTATATAGATTATGCATTGTAAAAAAAATTATCTACAACGGAATTTTGGTACAAAATATAGTTTAATATTTTTTATGATATTCAATACAAACAAAAACCTCAAACTAATATTTACTAATAATGTCAGTGTATAACTATGTGAACGGATATAAAATTGTACTTCTAATACCGTAATATGTTAAAAAATAAGATATCGAGAAGTATAAACGTTTAGTACAAATTATATTTATTTTGATTCACGCTGGACCCAACTTTTTATTGGACCGGCCTTGAGAACAAGTAATAACCGGTGTGTCTCCCTGCATTTCCAACATTTTGATTACAATCTCGATCAAAATCACGTTGTAGCGTTCACCATTTGTTCACAAACGTCACACCATTGTGGCACATTTCCACTAGTAGGTCATGTCGGATGCTCCATGTTCCATACTCACCATCAATGTCGTGCCATCACTTCTATATAAGCAGCATAGAACCCAGACTGGCCTGCAATAGTTAAATAGTAATTGATGAAAACTCTAATTGATGAAAACTCATGCATTGCAGTAGTTCTTATATCCTTATAGCTATCCTCTTGGATGAATAGCTTGTAGGTTTTCTTCCCTTTTTCTTTTTTGAGGTTGAACCTCTCAACTTTTTTCCCTTCTCAAGGCCAATGTAATTATATGACTTCTTTGTTGTGGTTTTGCTAAATAAATAAAAATCATACTAATGGGGCCTCCCCTACGGTTTTCACGATCATTTTTTTGTATCATTTACTATTGTATATAGGAGTTAACGGCTAATACCATCTAATCTATGTGGGAATTCACAAGACACTCTAGTTTCATATTTAATAGTTATTGCAATTCATACCTAGACTACAAAGACATATTCAAAGCTCCAGTTCATAGTCCGCCTCTTTATGAATCATGAGAATGGAACAAGAAACACTTGTGTCTCCGAGCGTCTACCATACATGCTTTTGGACGAAGTATTTGTGTATTTTTTCAACAACAAACGCAATTTCAACAATAAAGAGAATGTGAATCCGAAAAGCACAACATCACAAGCAGAGGTTCACATGGTGGAATAGAAGCTAAAGAAAAGTTCTAGTGGAAAAGCTATAGGACCAGTGGCCATACACTGTTACAAACTGAAAGACCTCCTCCTGGAAAAGACAGGCCTCCTCGGAATCTTGGACTTGGATGCTCTCAGTCACCATATGCGAAGGTGTATGACAACAATGTGTACATGACAACTTCACGACTCCAGGAAACAATAAGTACTTGTTATTGTCTTTGTTTTATTGTAAGTCATGTTTCCTGCTTGCATGTATATTTATCTATCGTCAATGTGGTCGATTTTATATCAATGTGTAGAATAGTTGAACTGAATTAAACTGTAAAGAAAGGGAAGTAAGAATCAATCTATCACAAAAAGGGCTCCCTTTTTGCACCTAGTACTTGTAGGATGTGATATGATGTCTACTACACGCTTCTATTCTTGTAGACTCTATTGGGCCTCCAAGCGCAGAGGTTTGTAGGACAGAAGCAAATTTCCCTTAAGTGAGTGACCAAAGGTTTATCAAACATATGGAGGAAGAGGTTGAATGTATCCCTCTCGAACAACCCTGCAATTAAGATACAAGAAGTCTCTTGTGTCCCAAACACACCTAATACAATGGCTAATTGTATATGTGCACTAGTTCGTGAAGAGATGGTAAAATGCAAGTAATATGGATGGTAAACGGTGGTTTAGTAAATCTGTAATAAAAATAGCAGCAAGCAAACAAGTGGTAAAAGTGACTAAAAATGATGCTTCAATGGTTGGAAACAAGGCCTAGGCTTCATGCTTTCACTACTGACTACTCTTAACATCATTAACATAATTAAACACATGATACTTCCTCCAAAAGCATGTATGGTAGACGCTCGGAGATCATTCTAATGTGGATCAAAATCGGATGAGAATCACGTAGGGCTATAAAAGCACACCTTAAAGTTCGTATTCCACATTTAGGGACACTGCACGCTGTCACTTTCAGCATCCAAAGATAGTACTAAAAAACACCACAAACATATCTTGAATAGTCTCTTTCTAATATATCTACGACACTCGCACTATCACCTTGGCACCATAGAGATTATACTAAACACAAGCATCAAGAAACCTCATAATTCCATTATTCAATCCAACAAGAAGAACAAACTAATGATAAGCACCCCTGTCGTGGGGCTACCTTTCGGGTACCCCACGGTGGTGGTACCTGGGTCACGCCAAGAGAAGCCCATGAAGTGTACCGTGTGGCCCAAGTAGCTGGTTAGGCCGGTGATGATTTTCCTTATTCTGTAATGTGCAATCCGCACCATCCACCCGAGACCTGGCCTGTGATATAAAGGCCAGGAGGGTGCGTCACCTAGGTCAAGAAACACACAGGCAAACCCTAGCGAGATTGCCATCTCGCCATTGTAGCCACCTCAATAATACCAGACAAGCAGGAGTAGGTCTTTACCTCATCTCGAGGGGCCGAACCTGGGTAAACTCGCCCCCTGTTAGCCGTCGTGATCACCAACGTTCATACTCTCTCCCCCTCAATCAACCCGGGGTACACAACCTTGGGATTTGCCGAGTCCACACCTCGACAATTGGTGCCGTCTGTGGGAAGAACAGATCGTTGGAGTCATGGTTGCGCCGGCCTCATCTGCAATGAAGAACGGCATCAGTGCCAGAGAGTCGATCTACACCGGCTTCCTCGAGTTTGTCCAGCACTCGCCGACGGATCTCCCGGCGTACGTTGAGCTGCAGCAGAGCACGTGGATTACCTTCGGTAGTCTGCGCTATCTGGTGGACAGTCGTGGAACACTTCGGCCCACGCTGGCCACGTTGCGCGCGACGGATGCGCCTGCATCTACATCGACTGTGCCGACCGCGGCACCACCCGCCGCGAAGATCGCATCTACTGCGGCCACGGCGATCGCGTCCACTTCGACTGCGTCAGCACCATCTACGGCCGCGTCAACGGCGACTGCGGTGACCATACCCGCGGTTACCAGAAAAATCGCATCTACTGCAACCCGGGCACGAAACAAGTCTACTCCGACCTTCTTGTCCGCGCCCCGGACGAAGCCAAAATCTACGCCAATTTCGACCACGCCAACCGCGCCTTCGCATCGCGGAGTCGCCAGTAACAGTGACCGTGGCACCCGCCACGTTGCTGTGATCTTCGACTCTGAGCATAGCTCGGACGAAGGAAGCAGGACTGGGAGCATCAGCCCCACTCGACGGGTTTACCCCACGCAAGTTTATATGGCCAGCCCAGCACGATCCAACGGCGGGGAACCCGTATACCCGCTGGAGGTGACCATGCCGGATAGGGTGACAAGACTCACCATCACTCGGGAGATGGCGATCAAGGCCATGAAGCACGTGGACGAAGGCACGTTCCCTTCACCAGATGAACCCCGAGAAGACCAACTGGCGGTCCAGTACTTGCTTTGGAAGGAGTCCGAGCGAGTCCGCCAAGAGAAGGCCGATCTGATTCGGCGCAAAGAATTAGCCGACGCGTCGAGTGCCAGGAGGGCAGCACACTCGTTCTTGGCCGGATCGGAGGAAGTCACACAAGGAGGACGTCACAGGGCTCGCATGCCACGGGTGCCAGAGGCTGATCGCGTCCACCTCACTCGCAATCTGGAGTCGCCATTCATGATGGAGGATGCGGACGGAATACCCGTCCCCAAGACACCCGCTTCGGCCCTCATGGCAGTCGAAACCTACCTGCGACTAACACAGCCGCCGGAGGGTGACGCCCACGCCCGCCTTCATAGGCGACAAATTCAATCCCTCAGGGAAGTCGAGGAAGTCCTGGCAAAGTCAGCACCAGCAGAAAGGGTGCACGAGAATCGAGGCCTGTTTGCGAGAATCAATAAAGATATTTGAAGAAAAAGACTTGTCATTTCTTCCTTTGCGAGCAATCAACTTAAATCCTAGGCCGCCACTCGAACCACTCGGGGGCTCGCGCCATACAGGTCAAAGTACAGCCTTGGCCGCCACTCGAATCACTCGGGGGCTGCGCCGCACAGGCATAACTCGAAAATCCTAGGCCGCCACTCGAACCACTCGGGGGCTCGCGCCATACAGGTCTAAGTCCAGCCTAGGCCGCCACTCGAATCACTCGGGGGCTGCGCCACACAGGCATAACCCGAAAATCCTAGGCCGCCACTCGAACCACTCGGGGGCTCGCGCCATACAGGTCTAAGTCCAGCCTAGGCCGCCACTCGAATCACTCGGGGGCTGCGCCACACAGGCATAACCCGAAAATCCTAGGCCGCCACTCGAACCACTCGGGGGCTCACGCCATACAGGTCTAAGTTCAGCCTAGGCCGCCACTCGAATCACTCGGGGGCTGCGCCACACAGGCATAACCCGAAAATCCTAGGCCGCCACTCGAACCACTCGGGGGCTCGCGCCATACAGGTCTAAGTTCAGCCTAGGCCGCCACTCGACTCACTCGGGGGCTGCGCCGCACAGGCATAACCCGAAAATCCTAGGCCGCCACTCGAACCACTCGGGGGCTCGCGCCATACAGGTCTAAGTTCAGCCTAGGCCGCCACTCGACTCACTCGGGGGCTGCGCCGCACAGGCATAACCCGAAAATCCTAGGCCGCCACTCGAACCACTCGGGGACTCGCGCCATACAGGTCTAAGTTCAGCCTAGGCCGCCACTCGAATCACTCGGGGGCTGCGCCGCACAGGCATAACCCGAAAATCCTAGGCCGCCACTCGAACCACTCGGGAGCTCGCGCCATACAGGTCTAAGTCCAGCCTAAGCCGCCACTCGAATCACTCGGGGGCTGCGCCACACAGGCATAACCCGAAAATCCTAGGCCGCCACTCGAACCACTCGGGGGCTCGCGCCATACAGGTCTAAGTTCAGCCTAGGCCGCCACTCGACTCACTCGGGGGCTGCGCCGCATAGGCATAGCCCGAAAATCCTAGGCCGCCACTCGAACCACTCGGGGGCTCGCGCCATACAGGTCTAAGCTCAGCCTAGGCCGCCACTCGAATCACTCGGGGGCTGCGCCGCACAGGCATAACCCGAAAATCCTAGACCGCCACTCGAACCACTCGGGGGCTCGCGCCATACAGGTCTAAGTCCAGCCTAGGCCGCCACTCGAATCACTCGAGGGCTGCGCCGCACAGGCATAAACTAAAAAATCCTAGGCCGCCACTCGATTCACTCGAGGGCTCACGCCATACAGGTTTACGAGTGCAAAATCACATGTTATACATTCAGCGAATAACATCACATGGGCATACATACATGCATATTTACGTTACAAGCTAACATCACACAACAACAAACTGCTATTCTTAGTCGACAGGCTCTTCCTTCGGCGCATCCAGTGGCCCTACAAGCCGCTCCGTATGATTCAGGACCTGTTGCATCGCCTGACGTGCAGCCGCAAGGGATTCAGCATAATCAGCATCTCTAGGCAAGCCATCAAGTATTCTGTCCAAGGGAACATGAGGTCGATGCAGTCGAACATAGGCAAACGCCGTGTTGGCCCCGGCAACAAGCTGACCGAAGACGACCTCCTTCAACGCCCTGCTACTGCGGAACCTCTCCAACAGCGCGGGCAATCCAGTCGGCTGCTCACCAAGGGGGAAGAACACTCTGTTGATTTGCCAGAGTGCTTTCCTGCAACCTTCAAGAACGAACGCAGCTCGCCAGGTGCGATCCAGCATCCGCGCGAGTACACGGCCCTCTCCCTTATGTACCCAGAATTGACGAGCTTCGACCGAGTTACCGGTGGCTTCCTTCTCCACGCGCTCGTCCACTCGAGTGTTCTCGGCTTGCCAGTCGGGGTTAACAACTGCAATTAACGGGTCAAGATGCAGAACAACACAAGCACGAAGAAATCAAAGCGAAGCAGCTAGAGTCCAACCTTGTAGCTGTCGACATATCAGATCAATTTGGTCAAGAAGGAACCGTTCGCGCTGATTGAACGGCCCAGCGGAACGCGCCCTGAGGCGTTCAAGCTCCACTTCAGCTATCCGCAGCTTCGACTCAAGTTCAACGATCTTGTTCCTCATATAGTTAAACACCCGCTGGTCGTTCACGCTTCGTGTGGGAGTTGGACCAGCTGGGTGCTGTTGGCGAGCGGGCACAGCAGAAGAGGTACCCTCACCCTCATTTACACAGGTGGCCTCGGCGACTTCAAGAGCAGCATTTTCATCAGGCTGCCAAGTTAAGTGGTGTCAAACAGAAGCCATATTCATTCTAGCAAAAGACTCGAAGAGGTACATTCACATGGAGGAATCAGAAAATGCATTGATAAATAGACTTCATTAAGTTCACTACAAAAGGCGAATCAAAGGGAACCCTACTACAAAGACTACACTGCAGACTCCGACTGCGAGCGACTCTTCTTGGAGGCTAACTCTGCAGCCCTGGCAAGCTTCCTCTCAAAGGTATCAATTAGCTTAGCAGCTAACTGACTCGCTTTTGCCTTGACGCTGTTTAGCGACTTGGTCTTGCCATCGGGTTTTCGAGGAAAGTCGCTGACAACTGCCTCGAAGTCGCCTGCGACCTCATGACCAAGCAAAAGCCGGAAAGTGAACTCTGAGCCGCGTACCGTCTGAGCACGCGTGTAGTCCGCTAGGGTGGTCGCCTCGCCTTCAAACGGGGCTGCGAGCGCATCAACATCGGCCGGCAACGGCTGGTTGGGGAAGATGCTCCGATGCACACTCGCCAGGGCATCTTTCGACTTCTGCAGCTCCGCCGAAGATTGTTGCAGTGCAGTCGAAGCATACGCATGGGCGCGGTCAACGAAGCCAACAGCCGTCTCCAGGTCGACACTCTCACTGGAAGTCTCTTCTGGAGGAGCGCCTCCGCACGGCTCTGAACAACGAGGATGACCACACTTGTAACACATCAGAAGTCGACACAAGACAAAGTAGGCAATGAGCCGAGATACTTACCTCCGATTACTTTGGCGAGTGCGAGCAAGCGTTCAACCTGGGTCTTCTCTAGATCACCCCGGGTTCGCTCACGCTTTTCAGCTGCACCCAGGGACTTCTCCAGCTCGGCGACCCGCTTCGCCAGACTCTCCCTTTCGCCTGTGAATCACCGGATCAAAGTTAAAAACGAAGATAGTCGACAAACCTCCTGAATGCACGGGTTGGTACTCACTGTTGGCTTGCTCCAGAGCAATGCGGAGTCGACCCTCCTCCTTCTCCATGCGCATGAAGGACTTGGCTCCCTCCAGCAGCTGGCGACAAAACGGCTGTGCAAAGGAGCAAAAGTGTCAATCTGTGCCCGACTATCCTAGTCACGCACATCTTCGGGGGCTACTCCCATCGGGAGCGCTGTTCGCGCACCCGACACAAGAATCTGCAGGGTTAAGACAGAATATACTTACGTGCCCAAGCAGCTCAGCATCCACTGCAGTCGTATCAGCAGCTCTTTCTGGCCCCTTGGAGGTTGACGTCTTCAACGTCAAGGGATTATTGGCCTCAGGCGCCTCTTCGGGTGCCCCAGTGGTCCGCTCCAGGACAGCCGCGGACTGATGTTCCTCGTCTCGCGGTGAAGAGCCAGCTCCACCAGTGTGATGGCTGTATAAAGAAGCAAAACTTCAGAAAAGCGTCCAAGGAGTCGAAAGAAGAACAAAGACAAAAATCGTACTCGCAAAGGCTTACCTGTTGACATCTTCATCCTCGCTGCTCATGGGAGGAGATGCCATCGCCACAAACCCAGCGGGAGGCGCTGAATTCAGTGGAGGCACGGACAGAGGATCTTCCGGCTCACTCGCATCAGAGGATGAGTCGCGGGCTTCCTTGTCCTCCACAACCACTTCCTTCAAAGGTGACGACCCCGAGGTGGAGTCGACGTTCTTTCGTCTTCGCCGCTTCTGCAGCGGCTCTTCGTCTTCATCATCCTCTTCCACCTCCTCGTTCGGCGAGTGGGCAGAAGGGAGTTCGTCTTCATCGTCGTCCTGCTCGACGACCGTGGCCTCGTTGTGAGGTCCATTCTCCATCAGCGGAGGAAGGCTCACATAAGCCCTTCGATCCTGACGAGCAGCGAGGAGAAAAGCGAGTCAAGAGAAACACTTCGACTAAAGCAAAGCAAAGAGAGTTCAAGGTGCTTACCTCAGGTACGGGGTTGTTTGGCCCGTATGGTTCGACCGGGCAATTAACGTTGCACGGATCGGCGACCCGGAGGCTGGTGATGTTCCTCACCTTAGTCGCGATCTGTGCATCATCGAGCGAGGTGTCGACTGCGAGCTCCCACATTGGTTGTTCGCGTCGACGCAGCGGCTGCACCTTCAGCTTGTGGAAAGTCGCGATAAGGTGAATGCCACCTGTCTCGCGTCCGAGCGTCGTCAGCAACCCGCGGAGCAGCGCCAGAAGCGGCTTGGTCGACTCCTTGTCCTCCTTTGACAGAGGGTGCGACCAGGCATTGGTCCTTCGCAGAGGTCGATCAGCGGCGAACTCGGGAAGGCCTTCTTGGTCCCACCTGATGTAGAACCATTTCTTCCGCCAGTTCTGGACGGAGTCAGATTTCTTCAGCTGGAAGAAGCACGTGTCGCCGCGCAGCTGGATTCCGAAGCCGCCTACAGGGAACGTCTGCTTCGACCGCCCCACCATCCGTCGCACCATGAAGAGCGACTTCCAGAGGTTCCAGTTGGGTGCGATCCCCAGAAAGCACTCGCATAACACAATAAAACTCGCGATGCTCAAGACGCTGTTGGGATTCAGATCATGGATCTGAATCCCATAGGCGAAAAGAAGACCACGAACAAAATCGTGGATGGGGAACCCGAAGCCCCGTGGAAGGAATTCCACGAAGCACACGCGCTCCCCATCGCGAGGAGAGGGGATCACATCCTTACCGGGGGCGCGCGTCGTCGCCGCGCTCGTCGGCGGCAGCAATCCCTGTTCGCGGAGGTTGTCCAGCTCCGCCGCCTTCACGGACGACTTCCCCCAATCGCCCTCCAACTTCTTCATGCCGGCGTCGTCGCCGGCAGCAGAGCTTTCCGCTCCCTTCACCCTCTTCTGGCCCATGCTGCTAGCGGAGGAGGGGAGAGTTTCTGGAGATCTCGGTGCAAATGGCAATGGAGATGAGGCAGCGGAGAAGACGGGAATGAAGGCTTGGTGAACTGTTCTCACGCCGCGGTGAAAATTATATACCGCGGGGGCAGTTCATCCTAGCCGTCATCCACGGAACCGTAACCCGAAGCAACCATCCGGCCGTCCACGTGTCGCGCGGAGAGGGCAACTGTCATCCTCCACTACGCACGGGAACCAAGGCATCATCATCACTTCGCGAAAGTTTCGCGCCCAACGGTCCAAATTCAACGGCGGCCGCTGCGACAGTGGGCCCACTTCGTCACGTCCCGTCGGGCGCAGAGTGTGCCAGGAGGCGTCATCACTGATGTCATCCCTGACGTCACTGTGGATTCGTATCAAGTAAGCCAACGATCTGGCAGAGCACTCGACAACCCATTCGAGTGAGACAATTACATAGTAAGCTTTACAAAGCTGATGACACCCGAATTCATCATTCGAGTGAATGAACAACCAGTAAGCTTTCAGAGCTGAGTTTAAGTCAGTTCAGTAGGCCATCAAGGCTGAGTACAAAGTAAGTCGAGCAAGGCCAGATTTGACTCGAGCATTTCGAGTCATCTTTTTACTCCCATCGGGAGCGGGCTTTTCGACTGAAGAAAAATTGAGTTTAACCTCAATTACCAGCAATTCAGCTTAATCTCGGGGGCCACTCCCATCGGGAGCGCTGTTCGCGCACCCGATGACTAAGGACAACGACAGTTGAAAGTTGGCGAATCAAGAAGATCATGAGGCGCACTCGATTATTCAAGACAGTTGCAGCCGAAGGTTGGCTCGTAAAGGAATCAGGTGGCGTGCCCGGAGGAAGGAGTCCTTTACTCGACTCTGCGATTCGACTAAGCACTCGGGGGCTACTATCGTGGGGCTACCTTTCGAGTGCCCCGCGGTGGTGGTACCTGGGTCACGCCAAGGGAAGCCCATTGAAGCCCGTGTAGCTGGTTAGGCCGGCGATGGCTTTCCTTATCCTGTAATGTGCAATCCGCACCGTTCACCCGAGACCTGGCCTGTGATATAAAGGCCAGGAGGGTGCGCCATCTAGGTCAAGCAAGAAACACACAGGCAAACCCTAGCGAGATTGCCATCTCGCCATTGTAGCCACCTCAATAATACCAGACAAGCAGGAGTAGGTCTTTACCTCATCTCGAGGGGCCGAACCTGGGTAAACTCGCCCCCTGTTAGCCGTCGTGATCACCAACGTTCATACTCTCTCCCCCTCAATCAACCCGGGGTACACAACCTTGGGATTTGCCGAGTCCACACCTCGACACATCCCCTCTATTTTGCTGCACAACATCGAGACCAAAGATAAAGGGGACCGGGCAATGAAGAGGGGGAGCTCCCGATCAAGGAAGCAACCTAATGGGCCACAAAATGGGATATTACTTTTTGTAATTTTAAAAAAATCATGAAAAAAATCAGGTTTCTACTGAATTAAAATATTATTTTGATAATGACGAAACTATTTAGAGCCCATGAATATTTTATGAATCTCGTGAACAGTTTTTCGAAATTCGTGAACTTTTTTTTTGAAATGAGTGAACACATTTTTTTTGAACAACATGACCATTTTTATTCAAATCCCCAGCGAACATTTTTTTTGCACCATGATTTTTTTCAAGTACACTTTTTTTTTTGCAAAACCTACACATTTAAATCAAGAACATTTTGAAAAAAAATCAGAAACATCTTTTCAGAAGCCGGAACATTTTCAATAAAAAATACTTTTGTTCAAAACCTAATGAGCTGGCCTCCGCGGCCAATGAATCTCTAGGCGCTTCTTCGAGCCACCCGAATGCTCAAGGGGGCTACTAGCAGGATTATGGATAATCATTATCCTTCAAAGTAAAAACTATATCAACCGCCAACTCGACCAGCCGGTCCATTCCATCTACTTGGCGATAATCGAGCAGCTCGCACCGATGCGAGTTGTGGCACTCGTTGTCCAGCAGGTCATCAGAAGCTAAGTTGGCACACATGTTGAATTTATTTCTGGATACGAGGATCGTGGGGAGTGATCCCGTGGAGAACGCTCAACAATGCCAGACTTTAAAAAATATATTATTTTCTAATATAAATTTCATTACTAATACTAGAAAACGAGTGAGACACAACGTTTTGCTCTTGCTTGAGCCGAAACACACGTCTGCCTCTACTAAGGACGAAACACTCTACTCGTGCTACAAAGTCGAGGATAAGATTGACTACGAAGGGAGGAGCCCGAGCTACACATAGTTCATTATTTTCAAAATTCGTACTTTTGAACATCAAAAAATTTGAAATGAAAATTCTACATTAAACAATGTCTAGACTACAAAAAAAAATCTGGAAAATTTTCAAGTTTTTTGAACTGTGAACTGTTCACCACCCAGATCCATCCATTTGTTATTTTTTTTCAGCCTAAAGTAGAACGGATTTCGAATTGAAAATTTGCACACTTGTAAAACATATCACTGTCTACATATGTTGATTTTTCTCGATTTCTTGAAACGTAAAAATAATTATTTTCAATTTTTTCAGAGTGTTTCGGCCCAATTAGAGCCAAAACGTGTGTTTCGGCTCGAGCGGGGCGAAAACACTGTCGCCACGTCAGGGATGTCGGCCCCTGTCCCACCGTGTTTCCCAAGTTGTATGGTTAAAAGTATGTTTCGCCGTACTAAGACCGGCGGTTTATTTGGTTGTATTAGGTCCGCAGTTGTTTGAATTTTTTTTTTTTGACATGTGCAGTTGTTTGAATTGGTGTATTACAAATGAAATTTGTATTAGAAAAATACTATTTTAAAAAACTTACGACAATGCCCTATAATTTTTTAGAGTAGTGCTACACATACGGACAGGTCTTATGGAGTATTGGATTAGTATTACCGAATTTTTTACCATACGCTTGAACTGCACATCTGGAAATCCGAATACGAACCAAATCGTGTACGTACGGTTCCTATATATAACCAAATCGAACTTTAATTTTCCGCGTCAAATACTCGTACGAGCTGTACCTCCAGCCCTCTATCCATCGAGTCAATCGATCTGGCCGTGCGAACGATGGATACCTCCTCGCCAGGGGCGGGCCCACTTCAATTCAAGGGTATTCAGTTGAATACCCAATTTTTTTTAACAAATTAAAAGACTAGGTATATACAGTATGTAATACACATATATGAAAAAAATACGAAATTGACAGATATCTGGGCCACAAGCCTACCTCCCGGGTGCTCCTATACTCCGCGGCCGCGCACCCCCATCTCCTTCTTCTTCCTTCTCCCTTTCTTCCTCCTCCCGTCGATCCCCCGCCTCCACCGCCGGCCGTAACCGCCTGCTCCCGCGTCCCGCCTCCCGCGGCCGGCGTCGCTACCGCGCCGCCTCGCCGCCCCACCCTGCTCGAGCCGCCGCCTCCGCCTGTCCGCCGCCGCCCGGCCGGCCGGCCATCCCTCTAAACCCCCCCGCACCCGAACCCTAACCCTAACTCCGGTCACCGGCGGCGAGCTCCAGCACCCTAACCCTAACCCTGTCGCCGGCGAGCACCCGAACCCCCCCCCCCCCACCCCCCAAGTTAAGTTACGGCCTCACCTCCACCGGCGACGCCGCGGCCAGCCGCGTCGTCCCCGTCTCCGGTGAGGTCCAGGCCTCGCCTGGCCGGCGACGTCGTAGCCAGCCGCGCCATCCCCGTCGGCGGCGAGTCTGGGCGCGTCATCTTCTTCGCCCCCGGTAAGCTCCTTTCCTCCTCCGTCTCATCGTGGTGGGCCGGCCCACCAGGGCTTCACAGCGTCTCCAGGGGGTGCACGGAGCTTTCCTAGCTCCGCAGTACGCGGGGTATAGGGTTCGCGCTACCTCCCGCCTCCATCTGCCCTGCCTCCCTCCCCTATTGGGCCGAAATGGCTATTTGGCCCAATTGCTAGCATCGCTCGGCTGAATTGCACGCCTAGCGGTAGAGAGTAGAGACGCCTGTTCCCGTGCTTTTTTGAGTTGGACAATTTCAAATTTTGATCTCTTTCTATGACTCTAAACAATTTATGGTAAAATTGTGTAATATCTTATACACATTATACAACTATAAATGTATGATGCTATTATCAATTATACATGGAAAAGGCTATGCTTTACACTATCAAAAAAAAAATCGTACCCCTTAAAATTTTGAATACACACTCTTGAAAACTTGGGCCCGCCACTGCTCCTCGCCACCAAATTCCAAGATCAGGCCGTCACAAGATGAGCCGCCGCTGCACGGCGAGCCGCTGGTCGACGAGATCCTCACGCGGCTGCCGATCGCCGCCGCCGTGCGCTTCCAGGCCGTCTGCAGGGAGTGGCACGCCGCCCTCACCTCCGACCACTTCTCCGGCGTGCACGCCGCCACGGCAGCGGCGTGCTCCCCTACGGCAAGCGGCGTATGGCGGTGGCGGCCCTGCGCCGGCGGTGACGCGCCGCCAGGATCGGCGTGCCACATCAACGGCAGGCCGCCGGTAATCCTCGACGGCTACCTCTACTGGTTGCTACATCCGTGGAGCTTCACCGACAACAGCACTAGGGACACGCCGCACCACGCGCCCATCATGTCGCTCTCAGTCGGCGCCGAGCAGTTCGGGTGGGTGCGCATGCCGTCGGCGCTGTCGCGGCACATCCGGCACCTCACAAACCTCGATGGCTACCTCTGCGCCGTCATTCACGGCCGCATCGTCGACGACAAGATCTTGCTGCTCACGTGGAGTACGGACTCTCTGTCCTGGTCGATCTGCAGCCGCGTCGAACTGGGCAGCCTTCCGCGGCCGATTCGTGACGATCTCAGTAGAGAAAGGGAGATTGTCCCGCTCTGCAGCGTCACCGGTGCTGACGGGAAGAAGAAGATCCTGCTCGCGACGAGCAGGCACAAAGTATTCACATACGACACAAAGAACAACCATGTGGAGGAGGTGTTCTCCATGCACGACTATGTCGATGTCCCGCTCCGCAACAACGAGGCCCAGTTGTCTCTCAACATTGGCCTCCACGAGGAACGCATTGCCGGCGTCGGCCAGACATTGGCCGGTGGCACAAGGCTGGAGGTAAAGCATGGCAGAGACACGGTGGTCGGCAAGCGAGAGGTATCATAGGAGGTGTACCAACAAGGCAAGAACATCGGAAGCAGGATGAGGATGATCGCGAGTTTAGAGAATATATCATGCATGCAACTTGCGTTTCCCTTTTAAGAGACTGATGTAGCAGGAGTCTTCCATCTTGTCGTGTTCGAGTTGGTTGAGTTGTATTTTTTTTCGAAATGGGGTATATGCCCCCGGACTCTGCATCAAAGTTAGTGATACACATAGTCTTTCTTTTATTAAAAGAGTTCCAGAGTATCAAAGTATTTATCGGTTGAGTTGCATTTATGTATCTTTTCTTTGTCGTGCCACCGCGAACATCTAATAAAGAAGACCTAGGGTTTCTGATCCTCTTCTTCCTGCATGTGCTGCTCCTTCTCCCTTGAGCTCTTGTCCAAGAAGGTGTCGTTCTCGCATGTTCCCTGGCTTCGAATTCTAGCAGGACTCGGGACATGGTCTACTCGCTCGGGCTGCTCTAGCCTCTAAGGAAACCCTATCTAGGTCTTTGTATCTTAGGCCGCACTCCTTCTTTAACCTTGACAATTTCTTCCAAGACAGCCAGTGGCTTTTGTTTTCTTTATCTTATTGAGCATAAAAGTATCTACCCACCATTGTTGTACTGGTCACATCACCCATTTATAATATAAAATACTGACATGGCAAACATAGGGATTGCTTGAGCACATGTTTTATTTAAAATTTCATTGCCCACCCTGGCAACCTCGATAACATCTTCTCATTCCACCCTTATCCTCTGACAAATTGTATCCTTCAAGTAACTAAACACCTTTATTTTTTTATCGCCCAACAAACAACGACAACCCCAATTATCTGTCGTTCCAGCTCTCCCTTGTCAAACCCGATCGTAATTGCATCATATTACTCATATCTCGTCCTTTAGTATTTGTACTAAACATGGTTGATGTTTTCTCCATATTGATTCTCTGTCCCGAGCATTACTCATAGAGTGATGGAACATTTTGCAGATAAACTTGCTAGCAAAATCTGCATAATAACAATGTCACGATAGTAGCCGGAGATCCTAAATGGATCCCGAGCTCCATGGTGGCCGTTTTTTGAAAAATTTAAAAGCGGTATTTTTATGTTTCCAAAAATTCGGCAAAATATTATAGGGATAGCTAATGTTGAGATCGACTAGTGTGCCAATTTTTCAATCGAAAATTCGTTATATTATGGGCCACACATAAAGAATAGAAATATGACAAATTATCATATTTTGAAAATGTGCACGGTTCAGATCCACCCATTTGTCATATTTTTTCTCGACCCATAATACAATGGATTTTGGACTGAAATTTTACATGATGATAGATCTCAACATTAGCAACGAGCTCCCTGGTGTTTGGGAGCCATTTGTCCTGACCCCGATAGTAGCTCGCTCGTTATATATATGCAGAACTGGCTAACGTGCATCTTTTTATCAGGCAGTATTCTAGCCCAATAACTTTTTTTAAAGGAAACGCTAGCCCAATAATGGACTGTGCTCTCTGTAGGCTCATAGCCCGTCCTCGTTTAATTTGGGCCCACACTGCCCGTTTGGCATGCAGTAACAATGGAGAGAGACGAAACGTGAAGTAACACTCGCTGACCACGACGACCCATGGTTGTTCCTTCGCTTCACGGAGCTGCTTACAGCATAGGACGACTGACATTCTTCCACCCATTTAGAATTACAACAGGAAAGCCAAGAGAAAGGGGACCTCCATATATATAAACGTCAATGATCGACCGATCGTACAACCAGTCCATACGGTAGCTCACGGCCACCTACGGCGATGGCTTCCTTCGCCATACGCTCCCCATGCCTCCTCGTCATCATCCTCCTCCTTCCCCTCTTCCTCGACGGCTCCTCCGCCACGTCCCGCCTCGCGGCCGCCGAGGAAAATGATGAACCCATGACGCTGCGGATGATAGAGGGGAGGTTCCGGCGATGGAAGGCCGAGCACAGCAAAACCTACGCAACGCCGGAGGAAGAGCGCCACCGGTTCCGCGTGTACGCCCACAACGTGCGCTACATCGAGGCCACCAACGAGGACGCGGGCGCCGGGCTCACCTACGAGCTCGGCGAGACCGCCTACACCGACCTCACCAGCGACGAGTTCATGGCCATGTACACCTCGCCGTCGTCATCCCCGCTCCCTGACCTCGACGACGAGGCGACTATCATCACCACCCGTACCGGGCCGGTGGACGCCATCGGCGGCGGCGGGCAGCTGCAGGTGTACGTGAACGAGTCGGCCGGCGCGCCGGCCAGCGTAGACTGGCGCGTGAGCGGCGCCGTCACGGAGGTGAAGAACCAGGGCCAGTGCGGTACGTACACGCTACGTGGATTTGATTGGTGGGCCGTCGCCATCCGTCCACATTTTCCATTGTTGATTTCTTCCGTAGATTCTCGATTTGTGTCGTGACACCGCGATCCACATGCTTCCATGTGCTCCTGTCGCTGCCGAGCTAGCTAGCAATACTTCATCATTATCCGTAGAAAAATGCTTGCTTAGCATTCATGCATAGTGTTAGGTTAATCAAGTGGCATGATGGAGACTTGTGTTTGCAGCTGGGTCATGTTGATATGTTGACCTACAACATTGCAAACTAAAATCCATTTCCACCACAAGTTCCAAAAAGTTAATAATCTATCCAGCCTCAAATATGAGCATTTTGATTATATATTTTTTACTTTATTTTAGAGTGTCGGCAAATATGCATGGAAACTTGTTGGTAATCCCAAATGCATGGATGCGAGAAAATTTGGAACATTTTTTGGCCAAAATATGTGATTTGCAGAAAAGACATGTACGGCATGTTGAGAATTATGTGAGGGTGAGTGTTTTTGTTAATCTTAAGAATTAGTGGCACGAATCTCCCAAAATGGAGGGTTGTGATAGTATATTGACACCCAACAGTTCCCTCAAAAAAAAAAAATCTTCACACCCAACAGTAAGAGAATTATGTTTGGAACCATTTTAAGGAGTCGCTCCTATTCTTTTAATGGAGTAAAACTCTTAACATATGTTCATAATTTTTTTTTCTTTCTTACAGGTTCATGTTGGGCATTCTCGACCGTAGCAGTGGTGGAAGGGATCCACCAGATCAAGACGGGCAAGCTCGCCTCTCTGTCGGAGCAGGAGCTGGTGGACTGCGACACATTGGACCACGGATGCAACGGCGGAGTTAGCTACCACGCGTTGCAATGGATCACCTCCAACGGTGGCATCACCGCGCAGGACGACTACCCCTACACGGCAAAAGATGACACCTGCGACAGCACCAAGCTGTCGCACCATGCCGCATCCATCTCGGGCTTCCAACGTGTGGCAACCCGGAGCGAGGCGTCCCTCACGAACGCGGTGGCCATGCAGCCCGTGGCGGTGTCAATCGAGGCCGGCGGGGCCAACTTCCAACACTACTCATACGGTGTGTACAATGGTCCTTGTGGCACGGCGCTCAACCATGGTGTCACGGTTGTTGGTTATGGGCAGGACAATGAGAGTGGCGAGAGGTACTGGATCGTCAAGAACTCGTGGGGGGAGAAGTGGGGCGATGGAGGGTACCTTAGGATGAAGAAGGACATCATCGGCAAGTCGGAGGGAATCTGCGGCATCGCCATCCGCCCATCGTTTCCGCTCATGTGAGGCGTACGTGATCATGCATGGTGGTGAGCTTGGTTTACTATTCTTTCCTGGTAGGACAAAACTTAGTCAACATGTCCTTATGTGGGCAACACTTACTAGGAGTTCATATATACATGTACAACTCTTTTCTAGCGTGTAAAAAATGGATATACATGTAAACATATGCAAATAATATTCAGGGAAATTTCTTGGGAGTGGAATTATGTGGATTCAGTACAATGAGTGCCAAAAAAATTCTGGATTCAGCACAATGAATGCCAAACAGGTTAGGTATTTATTTTTCTTTCTTCAGACGCAGGCGTGAGTGGCTTGGCTGACCATAAAGTAACAGCTAGTGAAATGGACCGGCCCCATGTATCCTCGTTACCTTTCTGTTTCGGCCCTATTAAACCCAAAGCGACAAACCGAATAGGAATTGCTCGGTTGGGCCGGAGCGGCGATTAGACCGAGCAAGCCCAGCAAACTTAGCCAAATCGCATAGCACCCATCATCGTGTGAAACTTTCTAATTTTTTCTTCAAATTTTTGAACACACATTTGTAATAGAATGTTTGGAACGGGGTATCTAAATATGTCAAGAACTTGCTCATTATGCGGCTTGTTAGAAAAAAATCAATACTACACCCGACCAGGTAGAAACGAATACAAGTGGACAAAAAATGACGTCCAAAGAGGAAATCGCGTCTACACCAGGAATAAAAACTAGAACAAAGTTTAACAGAACACAGTTACAAGATAAAAAAGAATTAGAACTTGTAGATCAAAATTTAAACTTATGAGAAACATATCACGACTACTATAGACCAAAATTTAGATCACGTGAAACAAAAATTTAGACCACGCGGAACGAAATTTGGCACTAGTTGAAAGAAATTGAACATACAGAACAAAAACTAAACACAAATTTGGACTACTGACGGGAAAAAGATTAGACTACTTGAAACAGAACTTTAGCACTTGTGGAACAAAGGTCGCCACTATGTATGAAAATCAACACCATAGAACACACCCACAATGAAAGAGGAACAATTCTATAGGCTAAATGGAACAAATAAAGATGAAAATAAAAAACATTTCTTCTCAAGTGAAAAGATAAAAAAGAAAAGTGGAATAAATGGGAATAAACATATCAAAGAAAAAACAAAAATACGGAAAAAAGAAGGCAATGAAAGAAGAAAAAAGAACTAGAATAGGAACATCCAACAACAGGGAGGATTATTAGGGTGGGAGCCATAGCCGTAATTTAGTCGCTTTGGCTTTGTAGAAATGACAAGGTTTTTAACGATAAAATGTTTTCCTTTTGCAGGTAATATACCGGTGCAGAAGTTTGCTCCATTCGTGGTCCACATTACAACGCATGGAGTTTAGAGATCTTTTTACGGAGGTGTCTGCGTGACCGGAGACTACGGCGAGGGACATTTTTACCCCACATGGGTGGCAGCGTGATCTTCGGATTGGACCACCACCATAGGCGGATTGCCTGTGTTTTGTTTTATTATTTGGTCGTTGACTTGTCGGCTGTGTGTTTCTTGTTATGCAGAGGCCGGATGTAATGCTTAAACCTTTTAAGTAATAAAACCCTTTATAAAAAAACAACAGGGAGGGGGCAATGAAAGAAAAAAGAATCATAATAACAACGTCTCGTTACGGAAAGAAACTACTTATAGGCCATTTGGGCCATCGCTCATTCCATCCCAACTGCATATGATTTCCTAGCCGCTACATTTAAAACTTTATAATAAAGAAGGAGGTGTGCATCATTTTGATGTAGAGGTCGGGATGAAGCCCCATTTTGAAAAACGAAAAAAAAGGT
The DNA here is from genome assembly GCA_012064385.1 of Puccinellia tenuiflora. NCBI lineage: Eukaryota > Viridiplantae > Streptophyta > Magnoliopsida > Poales > Poaceae > Puccinellia > Puccinellia tenuiflora. The sequence continues at coordinate 316,588 of QRDG01001946.1, forward strand.
GGTACTGATCACTTTCCTGTGTTTTAGGGCCGTGGAAATTAGGTCTGGACGCCATTGCCCTGTTGTAAATATCATTCTCCACATATATGTTCGGACACAAAGGGATATTGATATATTCATAGAGTTTGGCATCGGCCAAATAAATTCCACAGCATAATCCTACACGTCGTGAACTAATATTTTGTTTAATTGAGTCGATTTTACTAGTTGTGGACCATTTTAGAATGGATGGACCATAATTACTTCTTTGCAATCCAACCAGTAGAAGACCATCCTACTTTAACACTTCATCACGTTCATAAATGAGTGTAGTTTGCTCTCTCTCTCTCTCTCTCTCTCTCTCTCTCTCTCTTAAAACTTTTACTGTTTGACTCTGTCCCATGCATGTATTTTGTTCAAGATAAACATTCTAGTGTGTAAAAAACACTTACGCCGCAGAGGGTTTGAGGCATGATTTTACAAGAAAACTGTGCCATCAGCCCATGAGAGTTCACCCACGGTCCACAGCCTAATCAAATTAATGGATACTACTTCTGAAAAAAGAACAAAATTTCACAGTAGAGCAGCACCAGTAGGATCAGTCTGAAAATTAACCTTGATTGAAATGTTACAGCAATGTACGATATAGAGGTGCACACACATGACAATTTCACGCTATTCTGAAATTTGATAACTCGATGGTTCAGTTCGACACGACAGAAAAAGCTAACCCTCAAATGTAAATGACGGGCCACTTATACTACTGTTATTTAGTGCTGAAAATCCATTTTATCATTCAGAGAGCCAAACCATTATCTCTGACACAGCAAGCTTGTATATCTCCTCGGTCGGCACATTATCTCCGAACTGGCTGCTCGCTCCATTTATCTGTTTGCACCAAAGACATAAATTCAAGGGATGCACGAGTAGAGTATCTATAGGGGGTATGCTTTGGTCAAGATTTCACCCTGCTGTTTCTAAAGTAATTTAACAACAAGACAGTGGCAGAAAAATAATAACCATAAAGGAACGAAAGTAGTTGCACTGAATTCATATAAATAAGCAATGTCAATCCTGTAACCATCCTTCATCCACTCATGTAGTCCAAAATGATTCCCTTTTGTATTTTGTAGCATCAACCGGTTAACAATTGTACATATTTGATACTCGAGATAAAAAAATTACTAAACTGTGTTTAGTTCAGTCTGTAAGCGGAAATTCCACCAAATTCAACAACCCAAGTTATTCGTTTATGAAATATGCTATATCCTTTTCCATGTCAATACACATATTGATATTATAGGTAATTATTGTACATCACATATATAGTTTCTTTCTATAAGAATAATCAGTAACTAAATTAGCCATGTCTAATTGTGAACAAATGATAAAAATAATTCCAGTAAGCTATTAACATCAAGATCTGCTTCCAAAAATATTGTCCAAATATAAAATAAGTCCTACCTACATGTTCTCTAAATTATTTACCAATCGGAATTCAAAATTAGCGTAAATTTGTACAAAAAGTTCAAAACCCCGGTTTCATAAGATAATTTATCTTCTATAGTTTTAATGAACCACCAGTAGTTTGTGGGAACTCTGGATTAAAGTCAAACATAGTTGCAAAATATCGTCTCAATTTCACAAAACATCTACGTGATTTGTAAAAGTTTCCACTCGGTTAGGAACAAGCTTATGAGAAAACTCCAAATTTTCCATTAAAAATCCTATGTTTTCTTTCACAGTCTCGACAAGTTTTACACCTAAACTCAAAGGAAACACACATTTTCTAGTCCTCCATCCTACAATGTATTGATTTTTCCGCATCAACCCCTATCAAGAAACATTAACGTTGGAAAAATCCAGCTTCAACAGATGGAGATGCAAAGTTGTCAGAATCGTGATCCCGAATCGGATCGGAACCTCTATGGTAGGATCGCTAATCGTAGGATCACAACTAAGAGAATCGTAAAATCTTAGATTCTACCTTGTAGAATCGTTAAATCGTTTCTCTCAATTTGGGTCGTAAAGTCGTGGAATCGCATGGTAGAATCTAGCTACGGAGTAGTTTATTTCAGGCTCACTATATGAATCAGAGAAGAATAAAAAAAAGAAGGTGGAAAACAAATATGTGAGACTACTGAGTCAATGTGTGGTGTTGCCATACATTAGGTATTTTGCTACCCCTTCGATAATAATTGATGGTTGTCACAATGGGTTGGTTCCTGGGGCACGATGATGCCAAATCAAATGAAGGGAATAATTGGGAGATGTGTTGTGCCGCAAGAATTGTTGCATAATTCATCATGGATGAAGATCTAAGGACATCTAGGGTGACTAGAATATAGCATGTTTTGTTGGATCTTTGCATCCTCGGGTGCTAAAACTCCCACATGCCTAACGATGCTAGCCACATTCTACAAGGAAAGGCAAAATGCAATTATTTTCCCCTCAGCTTGCTACAAGCTCGCCATAGTTTCGTTGGGCCTACAGAAGTTCGCACGCACACAGCTCAACAAATAAATATATACCGAACATGGCACATAATCCTCTATGGTCATGTCCATGTGTGCATTTATCTTATGATATATATAAAATTAGAGTGTTCGCATGCTTCTAGGAAGAGAATTTATAGGTAGTTGCGATGTTTTGTTGCAACTCAAGGGGTCTAATTTTTTTCTCTCGAAATGGGGGATACCCCCGACCTTGCATCAATCGATGCACACGGCCAATTTATTGCAGAAAACATTGTTCAAAGGGTATGTCCAATTTGAAATGTCTATGGGAGGATAATTTCCAATTATACTTAACGAGCAAACATTGTGTGTTGATGTTTGATAATTGGATTGGTAGTTGTATGAGCCTGATGGAGAGATGACTAAACATGAGAGGATAAGTAAGCAATACAAGGAGGAATAGGAACATGTAGATGGACTATCCAAGCGAATTGACAATGATGATCCTAAGCTTTCTACTCCATCACCGAATGGGTTGACCAATCCTCTACGGGTGAAGGTGGCAAAGAAGTAGGCCATCACCCAAATGGTTATGAGGGTATAGTCATGTTCAAATCTATGGTACTATACCTATTCTAATATGGTGTACGCTAGTGAATCAGAGTTTCTTTCTTTTGACGTCATCAACTTTGAAATGAAATTAAATAATTTATTAGAATAGCATATGTTTCCCACGGAGGGAGGTATATGTAAGCGACAAAATAGTTCACATGTAATCATTCGAGTTATAATTCTCCCACTTTACCAAACGGTTTCGAGAATATAATTGCATATCATGTTTTGACGTTAGGGAATGTACGTATGAGACAAGACACACGTGTAAATTGTACGAGTTTGGATTCTCGCACTTTACTAAATTGTTTGGATAAGATATTTTTATGATAGTTATTTATGTTAGGTAATATACGCTATCATATAAAATTCATTCATAATATACGCTATCATATAAGATTCACTCGTAAATTGTGCGAGACTTTTTAAAGCAGGTTTTAATGTTGGACAATATACGCGGATAAGATTCACTTATGAATTGTGTGAGCTATGATTCTCCCATACTAAACCGTTCCGAGAATGTGATTTTCTGGTATGTTTCAACGTTGGGAATATATGTTGTCAAACAAGATGCACGTTTAAATTTCGGGAGTTCCAAATCTCCCAAATACTGAATAGTTTCGAGAATGTGATTTAGTATGTTTTAGCGTTGGAGGATATACACGCTATTGGAAAATATGCACATGTAAATTGTTCAGGTTACGATTAATTCCGTTAGTATTCCTACAATAATATTTCAGTATTGTACTTTTCGATCGAAAGGGGTTATATACTACTCCCACCGTTCCAAATTATAAGATGTTTTAGATAGTGTCATTTGGAGTACATACATACCGAAATGAGTGTACCAACACACTAAAACACGTCTAGGTTTATTTAAATCTGAAAAAAGCTAAAAATACTAAAACATCTTATATTTAGGAACAAAAGCTGTATCTGATAAGATCGTACATTATAAAGCAAAAATTAGGAAGACCAAGATTGTAGTCCCTACAAAAGATGTGCACCACCACAACAAGATCCGTGTGCTCCCCTTTCCCCTGAAGTTCATATCCTCAACTTTTGTTTTCTAGGTTGCTTACCATATAGGCCATGTGGTAGTTTATAGCCTCAGTTTAGTTGTTTTCGGCCTGAATAATCCAATCTCTATCTACCAAAACCCCAGAACGTAGCTAGATGGAGAGCGAGGGTTTTACTTACGCGAGCGTGGATGGTGAACATGCTCCGGGCGCTGTCAGACGAGATCCCCGACGTGACCACCTCGATGTTGTGCTTCTCGAGCACGGCCATCACCATCGTCAGTATGCCGGGGCGGCGCGCCACGCACACGTTGATGCAGGCGTCGCTGCCGGACAGGCTCAGCACGACGTTCGGGCCCGACCATGTCTGAAGCCCCACCGGCATCGTCGGCGCCGCGGTCACCGCGGCAACAGTTACCGGTGGCGCTGGCGCCGCTCCCGCCGGCCAGATCCCACCAGCCGGCAGTACTACCGGCGGCGGCGCCACCGAAGTGGACATCCCGCCGTTGGCTGCGGCGCCGCCCTTGCCTCGTGCGAGCTGGATCTCCAGCTTTCGCTTCTGCAGCTCGCTCAGCGTCCCCTCCAGGCTCTTGATGTAGTGTATCGCTTCCATCACTATGCTCGACTTGTCTACCTGAAACACTAGTGAGGATCTGCATGCACAAAGCCCTAACATACAAGATATACACGAGTATAACATATAATCTCTTCACCTTGTCGGGGAGGGTGGGGAGGAGGCCATGGAGCTTGGTGAACATCTCGCTCATCCGTTTCCTCCTCTCGCGCTCCGTGGCGATGTGCAATTCCCTGTCGCCACGGCGGCCGCCTAATCTGCCATCTCTGGAAGCAGCAGCAGCTACGACCTGTGCCGTGCTGATCTTACCATTAGATCTACCATCTTCTTCTTCTTCTGGCTTGGCGACGCTCTTCCCCTTGTCAATAGAACCCACGAGGACCAGACGGCTGCTGCTCTTGGACACGTCGCCACCGTTGCTGCCCTTGCAGGGACTCATGGAGTCGGAGCTGGTGGCCGCCGGCGGTGCGTTCTGGCTGTTGTTGTCGTCGCCTGCTTGAGCCATGGCACTAAACTAAGCACTGAGTAAAGTGTGTGGAATTTGGATCGGGAGAGAAGAAGCTTGGCGCGTTCTTAATTTGGTAGCTTTGAGAAATGATGCGGAAAGCTTTTGCGTGTTCTCGAAAGATATATAAAAGGTTGTTTCATGTTTGTCAGGATGCACAAAATTAATTACCATGAGATTTTGCTGAAACTTTCTTTCCCTCTCTATATCTCCAAGCTATTGCTGCCAAAAATATGTAACGTCTCGTAGCTAGCTGGCTCACGCTAATATTTGCACTCCCATTGAATTTACATCCTACTCATTTATTTCAGTAAAAATATGAAAGCAAAACAAACAATCTATTCTGCATGATGATCCCAACTATTGCTGCCAAAAATGTGTAACGTCTCGGAGCTAGCTGGCTCACGCTAATATTGGCACATCCATTGAATTTACATCATACTCATTTATTTCAGTACAAATATGAAAGGAACAGACAAACAATCATTTCTTCATGATGATCTCCATTCTTATTGCTGAGTCAATTGATCTAATCTACAATTATGCACCATCTTGTATTCTTGTACTATTCTATAATTTATTTATAAGTGGTAGGATTTAATTAAAAAATGGACTAATAATGACTTCGTATTAATCACCATTTCAAACTGACATATTATATTAATTGTGAGCCATCAATCAAAATACTTGTCTGAGTAGACCGCGATTATGTTGGTTCACACACCCTGTAAAATGCGCATCCTATACTTTACTAATTGATGGTCGGTGGTCGCACAGTAACTCCATTCTTTAGAAAACTAGCAGTAACGGACTCACACATTTCTGGATCTCGTTTTGAACAACAAACTGCAAGTGTAAGAATACAAAGTCTGTTGAGTATTACCAAGAGCAGCATTTCTGGCATGCATGGCATACAACTACTCAATCACCTTTTTGTACGTATGTCACCAAACACATGGCGTATTCACTGGATAATAGCTCAAGGCTTTGTCATTTTCATTTGACATGGCGTGTAACTATAAAAAGCTTTGATACAAAGCACATGCAAGGATTTCTTGAAGAGATAAGAGAAAAACACAGCAACATGTTAGCATTTTGTATGTCAAATTTACATGGGCTTTTTGGTCCGGTAGGCTTATCTCCGGCCCAGGCTTTTGATCGAGGATTCATCTGAGCTGCTGGTTTTTCTCCAGTTCCCTTGCTTTTTCTGGTTTTCATTTCCATTTCTTTCAGGTTCTCTTTTCTTTTTCTTACCTTTTCTAATTCAGTTTTCCTATTCCTCTTTGTTTTTTTCATTTTTATTCATATTTTATATTTCGTAGATTATGTGTTTTTCTTTTAATTTTTTCACACACTTTAATATACAATGGACACGTTCTCTGTTTTGTACCAATATTGTACTGTTATGTATGAAGATTGACATAGATACACATAACATTTTTTCGTCCTCATATGAATTTTCTTTTATCATATATAGAAAAAAGTTTCAACTCATGAACATTTATATAGATACATATGCGCATTAACATAGGCACATATAAACATTTATTCATATGTGTATAAACATTTGTTTCGACATACATGAACTTTTTTTTTGCAGTATGAGATGTTTAGTGTAAAATTACTACCTTTGTAACTTAAAATAATTTTTGTAATTTTTAGAAGAAAATTATCACAAACTTGTAATTCAATTTTGACTTACTTTCGAGAAAACGACATAGTCATTTTAAATGGGTGGAATTAGATACAAAGCGATAAAATTCATAATATTGGGGGTTATATATCAAATATTGTCTGATTTTTCTATAATTTAGATTGGTGCAATTTTGTATCATTTTCTTTGTACTTGTCAATATTGCTTTCCGCTCCAAGGTACACTTATGTTTCAAATATGGACACATTAGCATGAAATATGTCATGGATATGGCCATAAACTTGGTCATTTGGCATGAAACCCATAGCTTATGTATAACTTCTTCATTTTAAATTTTTATCAAAAGAGATCAAAATTATCCGAATGACTATTCATAGAAAGGGGTCAAATTTTTCAAAATCTTACTGGTTCTATGATATAATAATCACGACTTATGTATCTTAAAATAATTTTTACTAGACTAATTATCATAAATTTGTAGTTCTCAAATTTAAATTAGTTAAATAAAATCGACGTAAGTCATTTAAATGAAGGAAAGTACCTACTAGTAAAAAATACGTAATATTGGGGATGAATTCTAAGACCCCTTGCGGCCAAGCTGAGCAAACACCCAGATTTACCTCCGAGAGCGCCTTCTTGGGCAACCAAACACGCCGGACGTCGCCGCCCGTTTCTCTGTTTTGGCCGGCGATCGGTGCTTGTGCCGACGTGCGTGCTCAGGTCGTTATAGGCGCCACGAACCGTAGACGATTCATCTCCTCCTCTCCCCGCCCGCGCCGCATCGCCTCGCTAAGCCCGCGTCGTCTTCGACCGCTCCGGAATGACTTCACCGTGAGCTCCGTGCTCAGGTCGTTATCGGCGGTACGAGCCGTCCATCAATTACGCCGGCCAGGTGCGTGAGCTCTTGGTGAAAGCTGGGCTGGGTTCCTCCCTGCAGGTGCGGCATGCCTTGCTTCATTCGTACGTGAATTTTGTCTTGGTGGGGAGGTGCACGGAGGGTGTTCGACGAAATGGCTGGAAGAATGTTATGTCAGGGCAGGGGATGTGGAGGCTTCATGGGAGGTGTTTGACGAGACGGTGGAGAGGCACCCAATCTCATGGAACACGCTCATGTACGTGTATCTGCAGCAGGGCAATGCTTGTGTTGAGAGGGGCCTGTTTGGAGACATGCCACACAAAGCACAGATCAATGGAACATGATGGGTTTCCAGCCTGATGATGCGATCATGGCTGTGTCGATCTCCGCATGCGCAGAACTCGGTTTCCTGCCACTTGCAAGGTAAGTGCACGGACATTTTACACAAGGGCTAGCTGTGTCGAGGTGAACTGCCATGTGCAGAATTCTTTCGTTGACATGCTTGCCAAACCTGATTAAGGTAAACTAATTACTTTCTGTGTGTGTATGTGTGTGTGTGTACATATTTTGTTGGAAAAAGTGTTTGTATAATATACCTACACTACATATTATAAATATAGTGTGAGAGGTGATGCAACCAATGCAGACCAACTATTAAGTAGATAGATGTACTGTTTGCAGCATAGGACCTGCACTCACTGCTTCTTAACTGCAGTTGTGAGGAGGAGCTTTGGATATGGATTACTGAGTTTCCACCCATCAAACACCCTGCCACCCTTTAAGGTAAGATATAAACCTGCTTGGGCTTTGCTTGAGGCAGGATTAAAACAAATGAGTGAAACAGAAGGGGAAGAATGATGGAAAACAATGATTATCACTTAAATTCAATGATAAACCCAAACCCAGAGGTTTGCTGATAATTTTCCTTAACCTTTCTCAATACATTTGTTTGTATTTCTATATATATTTCCTTGTAGCCTTTATGACATAGGAGTACGTTACTCCTTAGTCTTTACTTGTCTTTTTTGACACCGATCCTTACTTGTCTCTAGTGTTAACATATCTCTGAATTTTTTAAGTCGCATACAAAACTGATGTCATGTGGGGCTGCCACTTCCAGCATTGGGCCCCAAGTCAATTAGGGGGCGACAACATCAGAGACTTAGGGACAAGATTCTTTCTTCTCGAATTAAAGATCAGAGCTCCCAATTTCATTTAATATTAAATTGTTAACACATAGCACCGCCCACCACGGGTTCAGTCTGAAATTCAAAACATATAACAACCTTATTACAAGTTCAGCAACACACAGCTGCAGCCGGAAACTTATCCAAATACTGCATCTTCTACAACCGGCAAAGTTCTGAACATAGCTACTCAGCACCACAGAGACAAGATTCCTTATCCCCTTTGTGTCGTATTTTATTAAATTAGATCATTAGTTTGTAAAGTTCAGGTCTGAAAGAGTTATTTATAGTGAGTTAGGTCATGATCCGTCTAGTGGACATGTTGAGTCGTCCCATATAATCAGGACTGGCCTGCATTAGTTTGTGAAGCAATCAGCAAAATAGAAGGGTACGGTTAACACCAAATTATGTCATTTGGGAACGCCGGCCACCACAGTACACCCTTGCCCAGCAGTCACCTACACTTATCCCCTTCGGAATTTGTCCTGTAACTAATCTGGTTGTGATTCAACATAAGAAGTTGCAGCATTAATATACAATATAGGGGCAGCAAAGAAACACATATGAACTAAAATAACATAAATAGAACATCTTCCTCTTGGAGAGCATCACAAGCTTGCTCTATATATGATTTGTACATATTGTCTCTAATTACTGTTCCATACATGGAACCTCATTGTAGAAGTAGATCCTGACGAGCGAATGAGTGATGATATTGATTCTCATAAATGGCATCCTTCTTTATCACGAAAGTCATGTAGTGGTAGGGAGGTTTGATGGTGATACACCCAATCGCTGATCACCACTCTCACTGGCCACCACCTCTTTCATCTTCCTCCAGAAAGGTCTGTAATAGATGTTGCCACTGAAGGAGAGGGCACAACCTGGTCTTTGAATCCTTCTTCTTTGCTTGAATTGGTAGTGAAAAAACTTGGCGTGAAATTTGGGAGAGCTGCATCGCTTTCCAGGTACTGCTTTATGAGTCGCATGCATGGCCTTTCCTTTGGGAGCGAGTGGGAGCATAGAAGTCCAATTTTTAGCACTAATTCTACCTCTTTAGTGACATGGCCCTGTTCCAACCTTGTGTCCATGGCATCAGTGAGTGAACCAGTCTGCCATGTGTTGAACACCCAGTCTGCTAGACCCAGAGGTTCACCATGGGCACTCGGCTCAATTGGTTTTCTTCCACATGCAACTTCCATCATGAATATGCCAAATGCATAGACGTCCGTTGCCTTGGTCGCCTTTCCGAGCCTAGCCAGCTCGGGAGCGATGTAACCCCAAGTGCCTGCCACACGAGTGGTATGGACGTCGGCTTCGTGGTCATGCAGTCTTGCAAGGCCGAAATCACCTAGCCTTCCATTCATTCCATCATCAAGTAGCACGTTGCTCGCCTTGATATCACGATGGATAACAACCTTCTCCCAGTCCTCATGTAAGTACACAAGGCCAGACGCGACTCCTTTGATGATGTGAAGCCTTTGAGCCCAATCCAGAGTTACCTTATCTTTTTTATGCAAATACGCATCAAGGCTACCATTAGGCATATAGTCATAAACCAAAAGAAGCTCCTGCCTGTGGCGGCAGTAGCCAATCAGTTGGACAAGGTTACGATGGCGGAGGTGACCAAGAATGCTGATTTCAGCCATGAATTCTTTCATCCCCTGCTTTGATTCTGGAGAGACCCTCTTGATTGCCATAGCCTGTTGAGGGGCGGCCAGCATGCCCTTGTAGACCTTCCCAAATCCTCCTTTGCCTAGGAGCGCCTTTTTGTTGAACCCGTTGGTGGCAATAAATAGATCTTGATACGTGAAAGATAGCAACACCCCACAGTCCATTTCCCATTTTTCGTGTGCAAGGGTGTTCCTCAACCATGACTTGACATCGTACGAAAAAAGAACCACAAGAACAACCAAGACAATGGGAACCATAGTGACTATTAGTAGCATGGGTAGGATGTATTCTTTTTTATGCTTTTCTATAGGAGGATTTGGCAGGACTCGAGGGAGATCAAAGGGGTTTAGTGGTAGAGCTTGTCCATTTTTCATGAAACTCCATCCAATAACATATTGGCTGCAGTTTATTTTCCCATTTGCAGCAGAGAACCCAGCATATACATGATCAGAGTTTGACAGCAAAGCTGAGAGATTGACAGTTGACGAGAACTGTGGCAGGATCAGTGGTCCAAACCGTTCGATCTGATTACCGAGTTCTTCTAAAGTGACATTTAGCTTTTGCTCCGTGCCATTATAGTGTATCCACACTTGCATCCGTTTATCACTGCTAAGTTTGGTGCTTCGGAACACGCTGTGGGCCCTGTAGGAGCTGGTGGTGGTATGGTTAACAGAGACTAAGCTTTTGACATCGATCTCAACAAGGTCGTCATCGAGGTAATTGAGCTCGATTGTAAAGAAGAATTGGTCACCTGAGTTGGAGCTGTTACCTCCTACATCAGCAGAACCCAGCTGGCCCTGAACCACAGAGTTGTTGTGCAGATGTTGCAGCTCCGTGCTGGAAGAGAGCATGAAAGCCATGCCTGGAGCTCCCGAGGGGGCTTCGGTGGTATCAGAGTTGATGCCAAACACGAAGGTTGTGGAGAAGGAGGCCCCACCACCACCGGAGTTGCTACTGAAATCAAGAGGCTTCCTGTAGAAAGCACTCCCTTCTGTCAGGGTGACGCCACCGGTGAGCCTTATAGCACGGCCTACCATACATGCTTGGCCACCCAGCTTCAGATTTTCCTCGGAGAAGCCGTTGAAGATGAGTTCGTCACTCCTGGCAGTGTATATAAATCCATGGAGATTAGCAACAACAGCGAGGAGGAAGAGAAGGAGATGGTTACCCATGTCCATAGCTGAGTTACATTAACACCCAAGTATATGCCTGCTACTTAATGGAGGTGGCAGTCCAGAAATTGTGCGGCCCAAAAAACCCAAGACAACAAAAGACTACAGTTGGCTGCAGTAACCAGGATCGGTTTCAAACAAGAATCTTGGACTTTTCTGGGTTGCGTGTAGGACGCGTGCTGTGAAGTGACCAATTATTGGTTTCAAACAAGAATCTTGGACTTTTAATGGAGGTGGCAGTCGTCGCTTATACTTCAAGTCAAGTCGTCGGGGCTTGTATTGTACCTACATCTTTGGTGATATTTGTTCTCGTCTTCATTTGGCACTGTGACAGGACGAATTTGCCACCCACCGGAAATATCACCTTCAATTGCCAGCACGACTTGACCTCTATCATGTTTATATTCTGTAGCACATATTTTGCACTATATATATGCCTAACTGCTTTAGTATTTCCTCTACTCCCTGTCCTACAGATCAAGCTAGTTAGTTTACTTGTTTGGCAGAATGCTTCGTCTCTCTTGGCGCCCCTACCTCCTTGTTCTCGTCTTCCTCTGCCTTGCTGACCACCTCCACACCTCTGATGTTGTCGTTGGTACCAATGAGCTCGTCTATAATGGCTTTTCATCGGATCTGAATCTTGATGGCAAAGCTTTGTGGTTAGCTGACCTTTTGAGTCTAACCAATGGCCCAGATGGTACAAGCGGTCATGCTTTCTGCAGCTATCCTCTAAGCTTCCAAAATCATCCTGGTGGCCCTATCTCCTCCTTCTCAACTACATTCGTGTTCGTCATCGGCTTCAAGCAGTATAAAGGAAATGGGCTGGCCTTCGTGCTTTCATCCACCAGTGACCTACCTGATAATTCGCCAGGCCAGTACCTTGGCCTCCCCTCAGATGGCCATAGTTTCTTCGCTGTCGAGTTTGACACCGTCTTAAATCCTGAGATCGGGGACATCAATGACAACCATGTTGGGATTGATGTCAACAGCTTGGTCTCGATTGATTCAAAAACTGCTGGCTTCTATGGTGACAACAATGGCGAGTTCCAAACCGTTCTACTCAGAAACGGCAAACCAGTTCAAGCGTGGGTGGACTATGATAGCAATTCACACCAGCTGAATGTTACCTTAGCACCTTGCTGTGTCTCTAAACCCCGACTTCCTTTGCTGTCTACCAAAGTCAATTTGTCCACTTTGTTATCACTGGGTCCAGTTTACACTGGGTTCTCTGCATCCAGCAGAAAAGTCTCCTCCAACCATTATGTTCTAGGCTGGAGTCTGAAACTAGATGGGGTGGCTCAACCACTTGACTACTCTGTACTGCCTTTTGGCACTACAGATGATCTTCAACGTCGGTCCAAATTTCAAGTTCCCAGCCACATGAACATTTTAGGAGCGCCATTGATTGTACCAGCAGTCGTCCTAATAGTTCTTGCTGTTCTCATCTGTCGGCATCTGAGAAAGGTAAGGGAAGATGACGAGTGGGAGATCAAATGTGGGATACCATCCTTCACATACAAGGATCTAGTGGCTGCCACCGATGGCTTCAGTGATAGGATGCTTCTCGGGAAAGGAGGCTTCGGAAGGGTGTACAAAGGGGTGCTCCCTACCACCACACAGTATATGGCCATCAAGCGGGTGTCGCCGGAATCAAAGCAGGGGAAGAAGGAGTTCATGGCGGAGATTGCCATCCTTGGCCATGTCCGCCACCGAAACCTTGTCCAGCTGCTAGGCTATTGCCGGTACAAGAAGGAGCTGCTCTTGGTCTATGATTACATGCCTAATGGCAGCCTTGATAGGTACTTGTACGACAAGACTACGCCGACACTGGATTGGGCTCAGAGGCTTCGCATCATCAAAGGCGTAGCTTCTGGCCTCTTCTACCTCCATGAGGATTGGGAGCAAGTTATCATTCATCGGGACATCAAGGCGAGCAACGTTCTCCTTGATGACGACATGAATGGCAGGCTTGGTGACTTTGGCCTCGCAAGGCTACATGAGCACGGAGCCAATGCGCACACCACACTTGTGGCAGGCACCTGGGGATACATTGCCCCTGAGCTGGCCCGGCTTGGCAAGGCGACCAAGGCTACTGATGTATTTGCATTTGGAGTGTTTACCATAGAAGTGGTCTGCGGGAAAAGACCAATTGGCTCGGCCAACACCAGTGGTGACCTTCTTGTGCTGGCGGACTGGGTACGTAGCACATGGCAGGATGGCTCAATCGTCGACGCCGTCGACCCTGAGTTGAAAGATTACGAGATGGCGGAGGTTGAGCTTGTGCTGAAGCTTGGGTTGCTGTGTTCGCATTCCCTATCCAAGTTGCGGCCATGTATGCGGCTAGTCATGCTGTACTTGGAAGGAGGTGCAAGACTTGCCGACTTCCATCCAGATTCTCTGCTCACGGATGGACAGGAGGATCAACAGATTGATCAAGCGTTGTGTACATCTTCAGCTACAACCGTGACCATTCTTTCTGGAGGTAGATGATACTTCTGTTGTGGGCAAAGCAAGAATTACCTTGGAAAGTTCGTGTTATTGCGTTCAACGTTTTCCATGAATACTCCTTGCTAAAAAAATCTCTGGTGAAATTGTGGCACAATGTTACCTGACCAAGGGCTGAAAAGCTGCAGTTGCAAGTTGCAACTATTAGACAAAAAAATTTATTGGCACCTAGCATAGAGGCCATACTTTTCGATGGCCATCGCCATCCAGAGGGACAAGTCTACTCTCAATGATCTGTCACTCCGTCGTGTGTGCCTGTCCCTACTTTGTTTGCTTCATTCTGGAAATTTAATTCCTACACTACATTGTCCCCTCAACGTATTTTCTTATTTATATTACAAACAACATTAGATCTGAATGCTGATGTCCTTGTTCCGATAAAAAAGAAACTGATGCATCTTTCCTAGCTAGTCTATGTGTGTCGAGTAGTGGTCTGGTGCTGCTGCTCTGCTTCGACTATTGTGTCTGTGGCGTCGGCGGGACGACGGTATCGTGGCTGCAACCCTCATGTCGACAGTGAGTTCATCCTTGGCTACATATACTTATGGTTGTTATAAACGATAGGCAATATAGGAACGATAAAGACAGAATCAACAGAGAGAACACAAGGATTTTAACATGGATAAAAAACCTCCAAGAAGAAGGGTAAAAAATGCCAACTAGTAAATATTCATTATATTGAGTGAGGTTACAAACGTCGGAGATTTACAACGATGTACTTATCCTGTGCGACGGTTTACAAGATGTATATAACTGACCTAGGTTGGTATCGATTCATCTTTATATGAATTTGGATCACAACTTAACACAGGTGAGCTCCCGAGTTCTCCACCGCTCAGTGCTCTGTGACTTGGGCATTTAGCCATGGTAATCTGTGTCTGGCCTTTTTGCCGTGATGTTCATGTTCCCAACCATCGAGCCGTTGCCGTGCATATATTTTTGATGATGTGGAGGCAGTATGGAACGCTTGTTGGTTCAGTTAGTGTCATTCAATTATCATTCTGTAGCGTCAAGGTGCAGGGTGAATAATTTAGTTATCACTCACACCATGTCCTTACAAGAAGCATTATTCTGAAACCAGACCTCAAGAAAACTAACAAATAGTTGCTGCAGCAGCTGATCTTGGCATCCCAGTCGTCGCTGAAACCCAACTAGAAGCCAAACTCGAGGAAGCGATCAGTAAGACCAAGAGGGGTATCAGCTTTGGCAAAAGAGTGAATTTCTTGCTATGCAGGCTAGTTCTTACTAGTTTGACGATCAATTTACAGGATAGGAATATTTTGTGGCTCAAGGCAGTAGATGTCCTCTTAGTTGAATTTGACTGCTAGCCGAAGGACGAATGCTTTGCTTCTAGAAAAAACACAGATTGAGAGATACCTAAAGAAATAAATCGACTGATAAAAACGCTCGGGAGCACGGTATATATGTCTTCAATTTTGTACAGATTAACACACTGCTTGCTTGTCTAGAATGAGCTGAGAAGAATGACTACTGTGGCTTGCAGTTGCAGATGCTGCCGATGCTACCTGAATGTGCAGACATGATAGTGTCGTTTTGGGAGTTGCATATCAAATTTGAGCTAGTGCCAACTGGAGTTATTCGAAGTTTGTGCCTCAATTATTTGCATCGAGCTCCATTTGTGATCTAACCAGGTCAGTCATGTCGGCCCCACGCAGTGAGTTTTCCTTTTTCAGTCAGCTGCTGAAGAACTCATCTCAGAAAAGCAACATTTTATTAGTGCATACTTTAGATATATCAATCCAATCCTATTCGGAGCAGGTCACCAAAGACTTCTGAGGGGAGTGATGCAGACGGGTAGGTTCAGGTAGGTGATGCTTGCCTCTCTGGTGTTACAAGGACAGGTTGTCTCTCTTTGTAGCATTTTCAGTTCCTTGCTTCCTCTCTACTCCTAAACCATTTGCCAATCCTTTCCCTCCTGTTGTACTACTTCACCATTTGTTTTGTTCTGAATTTTGGGGCATCAAGCACTAACCACGTCTCTGTTGCATAGTTCCTGGAGCAGTTGCAGGCACCAGGAGTTCTTCGTTGGAGTTCTTTGCCATGCCACTGATGAATGGTGGGGTCGCCGGACCAAGCTCCAACAGTGATGTCTCGGTAGCCGCCCCGACGAAACGCAACAAGCCTCGGTGTAATCTCTCCTCAGAGAAACAGATTCATCTTATTTTTTCTCATACTTGATCTGCTCGTTTGGCCTCTAGTTCTCCTCTTTGATGGGAAATTGAACCTTTCTTAATTCTTATATTAACCGTAGTTGCTTGATTCTAGAAGTATTTTCCCTTTTAGTTGCCTGCTTTATATCTTCAACGGTTCTCTTGGATGATCAGCATAGCACTGCCAGCATGGTATCTGCAGTAGCTTATGAAATTTCTCCGTTTCTCCAAATTAGATTAGTCTGATTACCAAAGCTATAATTAGCCGGAAGTATAATTATTTATCATCTGAAACACTTCGTTGCTTGATTGAAATTAATTCTCTAGTGGTAATGGCTGTGACTACAATTTGTGAGAAATACTAATCAGCTATAACCATTCTTTTGATTCCCAAGATCATGCATTTACTCAGCAAGAACTTCCAGCATGCAAGCCTATACTGGCACCCCATATGGTGAGTCCAGATGTTTGCCCGTACCTCATTAATTCACATTTACTTCCAAATATTTGATGTTTCACAAATCCACACTGTCTGCATTACCTTTGGATAATCAGGTGATTCCTGTGCTTCTATTTGTGGGCTTACTTTTCATCCCAATTGGCATTGCTTGCATCGCAGCTTCAAACAAGGTACATCCCTTTTTATGCTTTGTGTTAGTCTGTATGTGAATCTGTACTTGGAACCTTTTTCTCCGTCCAACTCATGTTTAGAATATTATGTTGCTTCCGAGCAGGTCGTCGAAGTGGTTTACCGATACGACACGAAATGTGTACCGGGGAACATGCTTCATAACAAAGTCGCCTACATCCAAAATGCATCAATAGATAAGACCTGCACGATAATTCTCAGGGTAAAACAAAAGAAGCTATATTTCCGTATAATTCCATCGGCATCGCAAATAAGTAATTCGATCGACGCAGACGGCTTTGGTAAGAATCAGTACATTTCTGTTCTTCAACTGCAGGTCCCAAGGGATATGAAGAGGCCAATCTTTGTCTACTACCAGCTCGACAAGTTCTACCAGAACCATAGAAGGTATTCATACAAAAACAAAGTTTGCACGAATTCAATTTTTTTGGTGAATTCAGATGCAGTATCAGAATTTAGACGCCGGACGAATTCATTCAGGTACGCGACGAGCCGTAGTGATGCGCAGCTGAGAGACCCCAAGGAGGCAGCTACCAATACAGAGTTGTGCAAGCCTGAAGCTTACAGCGGCAATGGCAGTCCGGTGGTTCCCTGCGGGCTCGTGGCGTGGAGCCTCTTCAACGACACCTACAGCTTCGCCCGTCGCCGTCGTCGTGGCGCGGGCGGCCACACCGACCAGCTGACCGTGATCAAGAGCGGGATCTCATGGCGGAGCGACAGGGGGCACCTGTTCGGGGACCACGTATTCCCCAAGAACTTCCAGAACGGGAGCCTCGTCGGCGGCGGGCAGCTCGATCCGACAAAACCCGTAACTTTCTCCACAAATCTTTACTGAAAACCTGAAAGTTTTAATAGTTTCGGTGCGAACTGTTACTGAATTTTTTGGATTGTGGAGCGCAGCTGAGCGAGCAGGAGGATCTGATGGTGTGGATGCGCACGGCGGCGCTGCCGAGGTTCAGGAAGCTGTACGGGAGGGTGGAGGCGGACCTGGGCACAGGCGAGCTCCTCGCGGTGGCGGTGGTGAACAACTACAACTCGTACAGCTTCGCGGGGAGGAAGGCGGTGGTGCTGTCCACCGCCGGTCGGCTCGGCGGCCGGAACACGTTCCTCGGCCAGGCCTACGTCGTCACCGGCGTGGCGTGCTTTGCGCTCGCGCTGCTGCTCACGTTCCTCTGCCTCGTCTTCCCGATGTGAGTCGTCCGTAGTCCGTACTTCTGCGTCGGCGATCGCTCCATGAACATGAATGATGAGCTCGAATAATTCTCCGTTGGATCATTTGCAGGAAAGAGGAGCATCTTCAGTTTGCGGTGGCCACCTGACATTGGTTTTGGTTCAAAATTCGTAAAGAAGTCTGTCTCATTCAGCGAGGTGTCGCTGATGTGTGCATTCTTGGAAATTCCTAACGTGCCTACTGGGGTGGCCCATCTGTTTGGAAGTGTAGGGGTTGAACTCAATGATAATATTATTTAGGCCTCAAGGCATATCCAACGGGACACCCCATTTGGTCGCGGACAGATGCCATGGCCCAACGCGGTACTGCATCCAGATAAGCGTGCACGGACACGTGTCTCCATTTCCGACATCCGAATTTGTAAAGAACTTTTTATTTTGCACAGAATTTGTAAAGAACTCTGTCTCATTCAGCAAGCTGTTTGGAAATGTCGAAGTTAAACTCAATGATAAAATTAATTAGACCTTAGTTCTTTGTCAGTCACGGCAAGAGATTCACTAATTCCACATCCGGCTGACAAAACCCGTAAATTTCTCCGCAGATTAAACATTACTGAAAACCTTAGATTGGTTTTATAGTTTCGGTGCAAATTGTTACTAACTTTTTGGATTGCGGAGCGCAGTAAAGCGAGCAGGAGCCAGGAGGACCTGATGGTGTGGATGCGCACGGCGGCTCTGCCGAGGTTCAGGAAGCTTTATGGGAGGGTGGAGGCGGACCTGGGCGCCGGTGAGCTCCTAGAGGTGGTGGTGCGGAACAGCTACAACTCGTACAGCTTATCAATGTGGTTCTAACCAGTTTGGCTGATGTTTATGTTATCAATTCTTCGAAGTATCTAAATGGATTCACGTGTATGGACTATTATAGGTCCAATTTTTTTTACTAATTTAAATATCAGTTAAACAAAGTGGAGAACTATTTGCAAACTTTAGATCATGGTGGCTTGAGTAAAAACCTTCACATGAAGAAAATCAGCCTAAATAGTAGATGGTTAGTTTAATTACTAGATGAAAACGAAGTGCGGCAAGAATTGTTACGCAATAAATACATTCATTCAAGACTTCATCTCCCGTCGCCACTAAAAGTGGGGGTGTGCCAAGTTGATTCAAAATGAACATGGGGAATTGTAAACCATCCTTACCCATGTGAACTACAACACAAGCATTCATCCTCGGAATCAATCAGAAAATTATTATCATCGGCACGACCCGAACTACTCCGACGGTAGCATCCAGTTCGAGCTACTCTGATGGTCTACCTCCTCCGGCTTGTGGCTCCGTGGAGGAGTGATTGGCAACTGTGGGGTGTGTGGAGGGGGTGTGATAACTCTTGTGCCACTGACGGGGGGTCAGGAGAGGACACCATTTACGCACGCAGCTTGTCCGTGGAGACGTAAACCCATCTCAAATTTGGGCTGATAGCGGACTAAAAAGGACAGCGCTCCGTTTACATCGTCGTGTCAAAATGTGGTTTCTGTTCACATGGACAAACAGACAGGAAAGGACGAAATGAATCGCAGCATTAGAGTTGTCCTTAGGCTGGTGCTAGCGGGGGCGGGAGCGCGGGCGGTACCGCCCGGCGCGGGGCGAGAGGGAGGCGGTAGCGAGGCGGGACGACAGCGGCGGGCGACGGATCCGTCGCCCGGCGGTAGCGGGCGCTACCGCCCCGCTGTCGCCCGCGTTGGCGGCGGTAGGTGGGCGAGGAGGAGGCGGGAGCGGGGCGACGCGCTGGCGGGGTGGGGCGAGAGGGAGGCGATAGGCCGGCGGGGCAACGGCTAGTTGACGTGGCGAGCTCTGATTCGTCCACCGTGGGGTGAGAGTGTGGTGATGTGGAGGAGAGAGAAGTGAGAGCTGGCACTACAGCCCGTGCATTGGCACCGTGGGGTGAGAGTGTGGTGAGAGTGGGGTGAGAGTGTGGATAAAAGCTGATCGTGGCCTCGTTATCACGGGCGGTGCACTGGTGAGCATTCTCAGCCGCACATCTAATAGTGTCTAGATTTGCCATAGTCTGCATTCTCTTGGAAGTGTGTTTCCCAGTGGAGAGAAGGGTAGGCGGGAGAAATTAGAATGTATGGGTAGGTCTGTTGTTTAAACAATATTTGAGATTATTTGGGTTTGAGTCGAAGTTGTTTTTTTCGTCCACTGCTCTAATTAATACAGTAGCTACCACCTCTTGTTCTTTAATGTAAGTTTTGCTGGACGTGGACGTCATCTTATATGCGTGCGGAAGGTGAGGAAAGGACATCATCTCTGCCTCGTTGACGTCGACACCCAAACTCACAACGGTTCTCGTTGCCCGGGCACAGGAAAATAACAATTGTAATCTGGTGCTGCCGCTGCGTCGCGCCAAGCCCAATGCACGTGGTGGCGAGATAAGGCCGGGGCCGCCGAACCAAGAAGCACTCCGCCTCGCCTTCCTCCTCGCTCCGATCGATCCATGGAGAAGGCGGCGTCCTTCCTCTCCTCCCTCCTCGGCGGCGAGGGGGCGGCGGCGGCGACGGTGGCGTCGATCCTGATATACCCCATCAAGTCCTGCAGGGGCGTCTCCGTGCCCCAGGCCCCCGTCACCTCCTTCGGTACTCACCGCTTCTCTCATCACACTCTGTATGCTCCCTTGCTGGCTTGCTCTGATCTGATGGATTCCGGCGACGGCGGTTGAGTGCAGGGTTCAGGTGGGATCGGCAGTGGGTGGTGGTGAACGCCAAGGGGAGGGCCTGCACGCAGCGGGTGGAGCCCAAGATGGCGCTCGTCCAGGTCCAGCTGCCGCCGGAGGCCTTCCACGAGGACTGGCAGCCCACCCCGGACTCCTACTTGGGTATACTACTCTGTTATTATCTGCATCTGACATTTGATTTGTTCCAACTGATTTGGTACCGGAGCATGCTACGTATGTTCTACCAGTATGTGTTGCTGAATGCTAACTGTTGTTCGATCAGTGGCTGGTGTACCAGTATTTTTGGCTCGCAAGATATTCTCTCACTTTTCTGAACACTAAGGTGTAGTACAAACCTGAACGGAAACATCCTCACAAAGATTAGCCAGCGTGTCTCTTATTTTGTCATTGGGTGTCCAGACTAAATTTAATTCCATATGGAACTTCTATCTTCCATGTGCCGGAAGAATGTACTGCTGCTAATTTGACCAAACGGGTAATAATGGCCAGTAAATTCGGTCAAAATGAATAGCGCTTTCCTTCTTACAAGATTGGTACTAGCCGTATGCATGGTCTCCCGAAGTTTAGTTGGTCTTCATCGCGGATTGTGGCGCCATTCCATTCACTTAAAGTTGTCGATTTATCTGACCCTGCTGCTGCTGCTTGCAGTTATAAGTGCGCCAGGAATGGACACGCTGAAGGTCCCTCTTGCGGCGGAACGCGCCACGCTCGACGTCTCCGTCTGGGAGTGGTCCGGTTCTGCCTACGACGAAGGAGCCGAAGCGGCCGAGTGGTTCTCCGCCTATTTCGGGAAGCCGAGTCGGCTCGTGCGGTTTAAAGAAGGTGTGCACCTTGTGGTGTTTATTAATCGACCAAAATGCCTTGGATATCCTGTGGAATTTTGCTCTACGGGATCATATCTGTTACTTATGGAGAAATGTCTGTTTCCACATCTTTGACAGAGACTGAAATTAGACCGACTAATCCCGACTACGCTCAAGGTTACAAGATCACGTTTACGGACTGCTTCCCGTTCCTCATAGCCTCCCAGGTACGGTTCAGTTCAGAGTTCACGGCTCAGACTGTTTGCTGATTTATTTATGTATGAAGCATGTGTGCACATGCTGCTAAACACAAAACTCAGGTTGACATTTCACTGAAGCGCAGGGTTCACTGGATGCACTAAACGAGCTTCTTAAAGAACCTGTGCCCATCAATCGCTTCAGACCAAAGTAAGCAGCATGCTGGGTTAATGGTATCGATTATGATAACAGGTTGCCTTCTACAATCACATTGCTTGCTTTGTAACAGACATGGTTTCTTTTGACAGTATTTTAGTGGATGGATGCCACCCATACTCAGAGGATCTGTGGAAAACCATCAAAATAAACAAGCTAACATTTGATGGTGTGAAGTTATGCGACCGTTGCAAGGTAAATTTTGCAGTTCTGGTTCAATGGTTGTTACTCTCCTAGGTTGAAACTTAATTCTGCAATCGTTTTCTGAAAGTGAACATGATAACAGATAGTAAATTGTTTGTTTATTTTCTTTCAGGTACCTACCGTTAATCAAGAGAACGGAACACTTGGTACCGAACCAACTGAGACTATGCTGACATTCCGGTCCGGTGAAGTGATCCGTCCAAGCCACAAGAACAAACAGAAGGTAATTATCCCCTTCGACCAATTCTACTGTAACTACCTTGAAGAGTAGAACAAGTCGCTGACTGCTCCCATTTTTATCGTGTTTTGTAGGTGTACTTTGGGCAAAATTTAGTCTGCAAGGAATCTATGTCGGCAAAGGGCAAAGGGAGGATCGTCAAGGTCGGCGACCCAATTTATGTTCTGCAGACATACCCTTCTCCTAATGAAGCTCCAGCCTGAGCAAGGGGTGGTAGCACCTATTGTTTTATCTGTTTTATATCTGTCGAGGAGACAACCGGTCGGTTGATTTATCGCACCTCTTGTGAATTCAGCTTAGGAATAAGGCTTGACAGGTGTGAGTTCAATAATGTGATCATCTGGTTCTTTAGTCTGTTCATCATACAGTAGAACATATTTTTCAGTGGTCACCGCTAAGAAGTTTATTAACTAATATTGTCCCCTTTATGAAATTTATTACTAAGATGGAAAATTACATAATATTATTCTGAATATGATACAAAACAATAATAACTGTCAAAAGGAATGGAAAAAAGTTGGATGTCGACTACACAAAATCAACACTGTCACATTCAGAACAACCTGTATCTCTGTATATCCGTATGTCTGTACTACCTCTGAACTTGAGAAGAAAATGTTGTCCAGCTTCCAAAACCACTGATGGCCATTGCTGCATATGTTTGAGGTTGTTCTTCACATCACAGTGTAATGGCAGCTGCCATAGCCTGAAAAGGAAGACCAAAACTGTTACACTAACTGGTCACTGGAATATTTCCAACTGTGTCCAAGAACCAATGTGGCTTACTTGGATCCTTGGTGATGAGCATGGCGGTGCCGCCGAAGTCGCAGGTGGCGCCGGTGGCCTTGGCGCGCTGCCAGTAGCTGTTGAAGGCGTAGGAGGCGTGCGCCGTCATGGTGTCTGGCTTAAAGCAGGCTCCATCGGTCTGGAGAGATTTGCAGTCGGCGCCAGATGCGCACGCGTAGTCCATGGCCTGCTGCACGATCGGCCCCGGCACCGACGGCTTCGCCACGCACCACTCTCCGTGCCCCGATGACGGCGACGGTGGCCCGGACGACGGCGGGAACACCACAGGCGCCTGGAAGCTGCCCCCTGGTGGGCTTGGGGACGTCCCCGACGAGGAGTCCGGCGGCGGATACGGGGCGTAGTCCGGCGGGCTCGGCACGATTTCCGGTGGGTTGGGCGTTCCTTCCGGTGGCCCTGGGAATGGCGCGACCTCCGGTGGGCTTGGCGCGACGTACGGCGTCCCAGGGAATGGCGTGACCTCCGGTGGACTGGGCGCAACGTACGGTGTACCCGGGAACGGGGTGACCTCCGGCGGACTGGGCGCGACGTACGGCGGCCCCGGGAACGGCGTGACGTCTGGTGGGCTGGGCTCCACCTCCGGTGGCCCCGGGAACGGCGCGATCTCCGGTGGGCTGGGCGCAACCTCCGGCGGGAACGGCGTGACGTCCGGCGGGCTCGGGTACACGATCGGCGGCAGCGGCGCGATCTCCGGCGGGCTGGGCGCGACCTCCGGTGGCCCCGGGAAAGGCGCAATCTCCGGCGGGCTGGGCGCAACCTCCGGCGGCCCCGGGAACGGCGCGATCTCCGGCGGGCTAGGCGCGACCTCCGGCGGCCCCGGGAACGGCGCGATCTCCGGCGGGCTAGGCGCGACCTCCGGCGGCCCCGGGAATGGCTCTATCTCCGGTGGGCTAGGCGTGACCTCGGGCGGGCCGGGGACCGGCGCGATCTCTGGCGGGCTGGGCATGATCTCGGGCGGGCTCGGCACGACCTCCGGCGGCGGAGGGGAGTAGAACTGCATGGGCGGCGGAGGCGACAGGTAGGCGAACGCCGGCGTCGGGACGACGGGCGGGCCGCAGCCAGGGGAGCCCGGCGGCGGGGAGGACTCGGACTCGGAGTACTGGTCCAGCAGCTCGTCCGTAGTCAACACTCTTGCTCCTGCTTATTATTGTTACTCGTTAGTGTGTGGTAAGCTCAAAGAATGTCCCAGCTTGAGCAATGAAATGTACACAAAATTTCATAAAAAACTTTTGCAAAAACTTGTCGAGATCGAAAGGCGAACACAACACAACCGGCACTCGATTACTCACACGATTGTTGCGCGCCTTCTACACGCCACAAGAAATGCTAAGATAGAAAGATGAAAGAACACCAGGAACATACCGCATTGCGCAGCGAAGAAGGTGAGGAGCACGGCGATGGCGGGGAGGACACAACGCATCCTACCTTCCTGCATTGCTCTTTTGTGCAATGATGGGTAATGGAGCTGGGGCGGGGTTGTTCATATAGCCATGGTGGTGGTGCAAAGGTTAAAGGAAGGAGACATTTGTAAAGCTACTAGCATCAAGTGAAGTGAAACAGTGAGCTTTTGTGTGCTTGCTAGTAACAACACTTGGCCCGTGACTCTGTGAGGCATGGAGATGATTTGGATTCCTTGGTGGTTTTCAGGTTTTGGGCTTACCTTTTGCCGCTTTCCTCCTTTGGCAGTTTTGGCACAGATGCCTTGCTTGCTGCCCAGAGGAATGGAGATGATCCTTCTCGCCAGCTCCTGAGCCCCTTTGTTCTTCATAATCTCCTTTTGTTCTCCATTTGCTTTTCTTTTTTTTTTGGTTCTTCAATTGCTTGGGATTCACTCAACATAGGTCCCCACCCACAATGTACCTTTGTGTTTCCCCATCTAAAGAAACTTTGAGCAGGATCAAACTGAACCCATTGCCCAACACAACATTTCAGTTCCACAAATGATTAAAGCTCTCCTCACTTCCAATCACCCACAAATAAATATTGCCTCGCTGTATACTGTTATGTGGTGTCTTTTAGAAGTCTCGGAACGACAATCGTTTTTGCAGGAAATCTAGATCACCTTCCCAGGTATACGCGGCAGCAGAGGCGATTTTGAAGGAAACTAGCCTTGAAGTTACAACTCCTCCACCGATCAATGGTGCAATGGTCTCAACCGAGACTAACAAGGCTGTCGTTCCGAAGACTCATGCGGAAAACCAAAACCAATTCACCCTGCAGGCCACACCAACTCCAGGAAAAACAATTATGGATATCTCTAATCTTTCAGGCCCTTTTGTCTACTCAAATGCAGCATGGAGTCCAGGATCTGAAGGTAGACCGGCAGTTGCAGGTTTAGGCATATTCATACAATTTCCAGGCGATCGACAGTGTAAGCACCTATGCATTTCGGCTATTTCCCCACCAGCGACATCAGCCATACAGGCCGAAGCATTTGGCATCATGCTTGCAACCAAGATGGCAGAGATGCTTCAACTTCAACAGATCACCCCGCTGACGGACAACGTGACTCTGGCGTCAACCCTTGCGGCTAACAGGTTGATCCTTGCTCCAGGACACTGGACCATTCGGCCTCAACTTGCTTACATTACAACCTCTTCGTCCTTTGATGCTACCAGGATCTACCACATCAACAGGAGTTATAATTTTCATGCACATCATCAAGCTAGACTAGCACTCAAAATCCAAAATTCTCTTTTCAGATTCATATGCTTATGTACAGGCAATGCAACTTGCCTTAAAGCAGATCTAGCTGCTCTTACGTCAGTGCTTCAATGCACAGTTGTACATGTGCGTTGTTGTTAATTAATAATATTTCCTGTGTTAAAAAAAAGATTATTTTTTTCAGAAAGTCAAGTCTGTGCATTGATCTCGGCAAATTAAAGGTGCAAAAATTTGCTCGAAAGATGCGAGACTCAAAAACACGATTACGCAAACAACAGCAGGAATCTGGAGTCTAGATGCCTGATTTATCAAAGTGCCAGGAGAAAAATTGGGCTTGGACTGTTGGACATAACAGCAGCAATCTCAGAGTCTAGATGACTGATTTATCAAAGTACCCAGGATAATGCCATGGTCAAGTCTGACAGTATCATGAAGAAATTATTAGAACCAGTAACATAATCCAAGTTTGCTTTACTACCAATGTATACACATCATGCTACAGTCGCGAAAACGATGCAGCTAACAGCATGCTACAAGTTGGTGAAAAGATGCAGCTAACAGCATATGCTACAGGTTGCTGAAAAGATGCTGCTAATTTCATCGTTGAGTTTACAGAGTTGAAAACACTCGTATCATCAAGCGGCATGTAGCAAATGGTTTCTAGGCTAACAAAATTTCAATCTTGTTATAAAGATGGGACAAATGATGTTGGAAATCTCCAACTCAATACATTCTTTCAAGTGCAGTAGCTCCAGTCACTAACTGAATAATAAACCAAAAACAGGGGTATCCAGGATCACCAGCTGCACGGCGTCGCTTCTATGGACGCACAGGCAAAACCGTCAGTGAATCGCACCGGGCTATCTAGCAGTTTGTTTATAGGGCCATGTGTCTAGCAAGCTAGCTTTCTGATACTCTTTGATCAATTGCTGCATCAACCGAGCTCATCTGTTCACACAAGTTTTCAAACAAGAAATATGATGTTAGATTTACTTTCCATAACTTGGGAACAAATAAGCATGTGAAGTTCCTTTTTTCAGACAAAAGTATCAGGCTCACGGGCTGAATGAAAGCTGACCTGAAACCAAACTCTCAGCACATTCTCGATCAAAATTAAGTTATATTTGCTACGGTACTGGCAGAAGCTCAGCCACCTAGTTCTTGTTACAAAACCCATATTTGCACGTGGTGAATCGTAATAAATAAAAGTAATGCTTCAACTGAAATAATACATACACGTTTGAGTACTGTCCAGGGCTTGGCTGATAACCCTCAAGTCATTAGCACCATGAGATTTGTCAGATTGTGAAAAACTTACTAGCAGAAAGAACAATGTAAATACCTACTTGGAACTCCTCATGTGCGCGAAATCAGCAGGATCAATAAACACCAAGGAGATGTCATGAAAATGTAAAATGTGTAATATAATTGGAACCATCTCACATATGCAACTACTGAAGGAATCTATTTCATATTCCACGAAAAATCAACGTTTGTTTCGCCCTTTCAAAGTAGGCCATATGAATTCATCCCGAAAGGATTATGTTTGTGCTCCAATGATTTTCAAGAGATCATTGGTATTGGAAACATAAAATCAGAACTTACCTGGCTAGTTTCATCATGCACCTGGTACATGGGCATCGACAACCTTCTTTCCTCCTACATATGTCAACAAACATTTTACACATCAGGCTTGTATCTGGATAATCTACCAAATTTCCAAGACATGCTAGAAGAATGAGAAGTTGAGAACAAGGAGAAGAGAATAATACCATTGACATTGCTTCATCATCCCACACCAGATAGACCTCACTCGTAGATGCTTGCGTAGCAGACTCTTTATTATTAGTGGCAGGTGCAGGTGGAAGTCCAACTAAAGGACCCCCTGAACCTGGAACAGATGCATGCACAAGTGAATTCACAAGGGACAGGCCTAACACCAAGGGCAAACATAATATCCGATGGAAATACAGATCAACCCAGGAATGCTCTTCTACATAAAATGAGCTATATATGTCTCCTAATCTAAGTAATTATTTTTAGTAACATAGCACAGACTGCCTAAATTCCTCTCAAGATTTAATTACTCGTAGTACATATTGTTCTCTTCCTCAATATATACTAAATTGAAGGTATACGTGCTATGTTTATCTGTCCCAAATGAAAAGCTTTCATATGTAGAGTTGAAAGTTCTGGGAAGATACCTTGGTTATTGGCTACATATCCAAATCCTGCATTACCAACTGATGCTGGAGAACTTGCTGGAATAGTTCCAGGTGAAACTGGTACAGTGAATGGGGAATGCATGGCTCCATTGCCAGTGGTATTGACAGGAAACAATGGCTGGGAAACCTGAGGGGCAACAGGTGAAGGAACCCCGGTAGCAGCCATGGAGAATGATGTCTGAAGTACATTAGCAGGTGCTGATGTCATAAGATTGGGCATGTTTTGAATGGGAAATAGTGGTTGTTGTGGTGCCTGTCCAGCAACCATTTGAGGAACTGAAACTGCTGGTTGTTGTGCAAACCAAGTTTGCGGTGGTTGAGGCGGCCAAAGTGGAGGTCGGACCATCATTGCGGGATTATACCTGTAAAAAATGTGACAGAAATTAGAAAATGTCCCAAAAGGAGTGCACATGGTTATGATTGCACACAACCAATTGATAGCGCACCTATTTTTATAAGTTGAATAGAACTTAAAAATGTAGATAAAGGAAAAGAGAGCATTACATAGGTCGGGGTACACCATACGGCCGTGGAGGAAAACCCATGCCTAGCATATTATTAGGCATAATAGGAGGTCTTATCATCGGCACTTCTACTTTGGCTACCTTGATGAAGGTTCTTCCTCTGCACGTGGAACACATGTAAAGGTTAAATAACATGCTATTAGGGAGAGAAAACATGGAAAGTTCCGTATTTGAGGAAAATTACATGTAAAGGTTAAATAGCATGTTATATTGCTATTGGAGAAGAAAACATGGCAAATTCAGCACTTGAAGAAAATTACTCCCTCCGTCCAAAAATAAGTGTCTCAAGTTTGCTTAAAAGTGGAGGTATCTAGACATGTTTCATATATAGATACATCCACTTTTTGTCAAACTTGAGACACTTATTTTTAGACGGAGGGAGTAGATGTAAAGGTTAAACAGCATGCTACTGAAGAGAAAAAACATGGCAAGCTCAGCAATTGAGGAAAATTACATGTAAAGGTTAAACAGCATGCTATTGGAGAGGAAGAAATGGCAAGTTCAGCGCTTGAGGAAAATTACACCTAATAAATGTTAAACAACATGCTATTGGAGAGAAAAAAAAACATGGCAAGTTCAGCACTTGAGGAAAATCACATGCAAAGGTTAAACAGCACGCTACTGGAGAGAGAAAACTTGGCATGGTCAGAACTTGAGTAAATTACATGTAAACGTCAAATAACATGCTATTAGAGAATAATAGCAGAGCTGAAAATCCACCCAACAAATCACAGTGGAGACGCGGCTGTCACAGTACCTTCTCCGTAGTGAGCAGCGAGTACGTCCGAAGGGATCCCTTGCATGCCGAAGATCTCGATCTCCGTCGAGTCCCTCTCGGGCTTTGCGTTCGGAACCCTGCAACCAACACAGTTTCATACATGAGTGAGTAGTGACAGGGTCAGAGAGCAGAAAGGCAATAAACGCATCGATGCATAAATGCCGTAATAAGCAACATGCCCACACATGGAGGCGCCCCTGAAAATCTAACATCCTCAGCACGAACGAACGAACACATATACCCACATAGCGCACAAATTAAAATCGACCATGCCATGATCTAATCAAGCACCGGAGTCGTTGTGGCTGGTAGGGACTAACTCGCGCCGCCTGATACATAACAATAATAATCCCAAATCTGAGCTGGTCTGGGTAAGGGGGGCGGGCGCAGATCCCCTACTGGGTAGGATGAGGAGAGGGAGGGGGATGCGTACGTACTTGGTGACGGACTCCTTGTGGACCTGTAGGACGTGGATGGCCATGCCGCCGGCGGTGGAGAGCTTCTTGTGGCAGACGTGGCACTTGAAGTGCTTGGCCTTCTGGTGCTGCACC
Organism: Puccinellia tenuiflora; assembly: GCA_012064385.1. Lineage (NCBI taxonomy): Eukaryota > Viridiplantae > Streptophyta > Magnoliopsida > Poales > Poaceae > Puccinellia > Puccinellia tenuiflora. Next base: position 346,707 of record QRDG01001946.1, read on the forward strand.
AGGATCTTCTCGTCGTCGAACTCCCGGTCGCAGTAGTAGCAGAAGACCTTCTCCACCCGCTTCTTCTTCTTCCCCATCCCGACCTCCCGTTCCCCGGCCCTCTCCGGCGAGACGAGCTAGGGTTTCGGCGACGCCGCGGCGGAGGGAGGAGGGAGGCAGAGGGAGCACGCGACCTGGTGGGTTCTCGGTGCGATTTGGTAAAAGGGGGTTTGGAGGGGGCTTCTGCAAATAGGATGACGTGGTTGTGGGACTCGGGGTGGGACGCTGACGTGTGGGGCCAACGGGAGGATTTGGCGGTTTTTGTCTGGCAGCCCCCTTGGTGTTTCGGTATTTGCTGGTCTTCCCGTCCCCCGTGCTGACGTTGTCGCGGGTTTGGTTGGGCCTGCTGGGTTCATCTGGCGAAGTGCTGCTGGGCTTGGGCTATATTGTCACGTTGGGCCGAAAGCTAAGCAGAAGAAGCTTGCGTTCACCCAGGTCTATTCAAGCGAGCAGGCCAACTCTGTGCTTGCGGGCACGAGCGATGCTCCCGCGTACATGGGCTCGGCCCATTTCTAAGTTCTCTCCTTGCTCTGTTCTCTGGCTCGTTTCTGTATGTTCGTTTTAGATTTAACTATTTTACACTAATAATCCTTCCCTCAAAAAAACTGTTATACATTTATTTTTCAGGTTAATGTATGGATCTTTTAGATACGTGAACAATATTAAACTTGAACATATATATTAGAGATATATGAGTATTTAATGTATGGTGTAAAATATCTTCTATACCAGCGAAATATTTAAGTTATCAGAAACAAAATATATATCTTTTAAGTAGTACGGACAAAATTCCAAACCATATTTTTTATTCTGTATAAGTGATTTTAAATATAATTTTTGCACATTGTGAACACTTTTTTTAAACCGTGTGAACATTCTATTGAATCATTTAACGTACTTTGAATCCATGAATGTACTTTTTTTTAACCTGCGAACATTTTACTCAACGATAAAATTTGTTTCGTAATATATAAACATATTTTTAAAGATCAATGAAATTATTTATATACACGTTTCTCGAGAAAATGTTCATGTAACAATAAAAAGGGGGAATAAAGGTAAAATGAAAATAAACTCGAAATATAGAAGAAAACAAACTAAGAACGAAAAAGTATGTTCCCCTCAATAAAGCTCATTTACCTCATTTGACCAGATAAAAAAAAGGACACTTGCCTTATTTTAACGTTTTTCAATAAGAACATTTATCTTATTTGAACTGATCTTAAAGGAATTAGACTATTTATCTTATTTGAACGGGTTTTCAATAAGAACATTTGTACATTCGAGCGGTTTCTCAAATACATGGTAGCTGAACGGAAACTATATTTGAACGATATCAAATCTGAAAATGGTAGGTGAATAGATACTATATTTGAACAATATTAAACTTGAGCTACCAAAAAACAACAAAACATGGTAGGTGAGCAGAAACTACATTTCTCAAATACATGATTTAGGTTTGTTTCTCTACTCAGGGTGAGCTTGTCCAATGTCGGCGGTACAGCGCCTTCAAGCCAGGGTGAGGGGGCAGGGGTCCCTCACCAGTCATGGAAGAGAATGGCAAGGCGATGGCTGGCCTCTCCTTAGGCTGACGACTGTTCCTCTTTGCTGATGACGCTCCTACCCGAAGATCTCCCTTTGTTGCCTCCTAGTGCTCCGTTCGCGTTGAGGACATCATCAAGTTCAGCTAGTCTTCATCCGGTTTTTCTTCCGTTTGTTGGTTCTATGTTGTTGTAAGTTGTTCGTCAGCATCTTTCATACCAATTCTCAGCCATATGGGGTTTTATTAATTTAAGGCCGGACGTTTTTAACGTCTTTCATCTCTTTTTCTTGGCAAAACACATGTATGTAAATTAGACCGTCCTTTTTTTTTAACGGACTATCTAGTTTGCATGTGTACTTTTTTTTTTTGCAAGCGTACCCATTAGTCTACATTGTTTTTCTGAACCAGTAGTATAGATGATGATATATTTCTCAATGTGTCCTTGTTTTTTTTAACGGTTCACGTGTCATAATTGCAATGTATTGCACGTACGGAATGCACTAACTGTGAAAACTCATGGGATTCTCTGTGGATATGACACTTATGTGTCCCGTTTTTTCTTTTGAGTTTTTACGGAGTGGATGGAGTGGGATCCCATTCTGAAACGATCCACTCACCGGATTATGTGTGGCTAAGTGTGTACAGGGTTATCATGATTTATCACTGGAATATAAAAATACATTTGCTTAGGAATTCGATAGTCCAACACTTGGCCGGTTTGTTTAGGGGTGCTGGTGTGTGGAGTTACAAATAAAACATTGCCGTATGTCCAGGCTTCCCCCCACCCCACCCCCCCCCCCCCCCCCCCAAAGAAAATCCCGATTGAGGATGCCAGACATAATTTTAACACTCTCGTGATGGAGATGCTCTACGGAGCCATGTTTAACATTGATTGCCTCCTCTAATCATCCTTTCCGATAGATGGATGTAGGATTCACCTAACCCAGCTTTAGGAAACTAGTAAGCAAACTAACCAAAACAAGAAACTTACTGGAACCCACACCTAGGCTATTTAGTCCATATCGAAAGAAAAAAAAACTATTGTAGCTATTCTAGTCGGCTCCAACACGTGTCCCTGATTCTTCTTTTTGCGAAAAGCACTCTGGCATTAAAAGAAATACCGAACAGTACAAACACATCGCAAGAAAACGAAATTACAACGAGATCCTTGAGATGCCCTTCGAGTTTTCAACCCTCCCAGAGCCGGCTGGCGTTGTTGGATGAGGCGGGACTGATCGTCGAGCGGGTCAAGAAGCCAATCGTCCCGGAGCGAAGAAGAATGATAAACCCGCCGATGAAGCTCCATGATGATTCGGAGATCGCCACCCCGCCAGGAAAGAATCCTATAGACCACACCACTCCCACAAGCTTCTCGACATCCGCCGCTGAGAATGGGGTTTGAAGCTGGGAAGACATTATTTCAAGCACGCCGCCGCCGCCCCAACAGAGCGCCGCCCCAACAAACTTGGACACTAAACAAGAGAACGGAGCCCTCCAGCCGGTGAGGACCGAGATCCACCACGCCTCCATGGCCCGAAGGCCACAGAGGGCGGAAGCAGATCGTCAGCGGCGGTGATGGGAGCGGACAAACCCTAGATCGCCTCTAGGATCACTTCTCTCTTTGGCTGGCTGCGTACCGGTTCGGTCCACGTGTCCTGAGCTAACACCATGGCATATTGCAAGCCTCTTATATCTAGTTTTGTTGCTCGCTTAGTTCAGTAGTGGTAGCAGGGAGGCAGTACAACTTACTCGAGGAGGCCGCAGTTTCCTGTTTGGACGTACGTGTCAACAGATGCACGGACACAGGAAGCATGACCTTGTCATCGGTGCGCACGATCGAGGGGGATTTCGATTTCCTTCCTTGCTAAACTCTCTGGTTGATTGGTTTCTTTGTTGGCAGTCGTCGTCTGCGTACTCGTCGGCAGCGGCATGCTCCTCGCCGTGGCGCTCTGCTACGCGTACAGAGGCGCCAAGTGGTGTTGTGGGCTTGTCGCCACAAGCTTGGCAGCGAGGCGGCTGCAGGAGATGGAGGCGGCGGAGCACGTGGCGAGGAGGCAGACCAGCATCGAGAGGTTCGTGCTGGAGATGGCCAACGAGAACCCCATCCGGTTTCACTGCGGAGGAGCTGGCGGAGTTAACGGGCCACTACTCCGCCCAGCTCGCCCGCGGCGGCTACGGGACGGTCTACAAGGGCGTGCTCCCCGCCGGCGGCCCTCGCGGTTGCGGTGAAGGTGCTCCACTGGGGGGGACGCCGACCGGAGGACGTCCAAGGAGCAGTTCATGGCGGAGATGGGAACCATCGGCAGGACGCACCACATCAACCTCGTCAGGCTCTACGGCTTCTGCTACGACGACGCCGCGGCCAAGCACGCTCTGGTGTACGAGTCATGGAGCACGGCTCGCTCGACGCCTACCTGTCGGCCCGCGGCGCCGACGTGAGCATGCTCACGGTGGCAGCATCGCCACCGGCGTCGCCAGGGGCCTGAGGTACCTCCACGACGAGTGCCAGCAGAAGAATCGTGCACTACGACATCAAGCCCGGCAACGTGCTCCTCGACGGCAGCCTCACGCCCAAGGTGGCCGACTTCGGGCTGCGCGGCTGATGAACCGAGACGACACGCACGTCACCATGTCCTGCGCGCGCGGCACCCCCGGGTACTACCGCGCCGGAGATATGGCTGCAGTCGCGCGTCGCCACGGAGAAGTGCGACGTGTACAGCTTCGGCATGCTCCTCCTCAGGGTCGTCGGCCGGGGGTAGGAACCTGGACATCGACGCGGTGCCGGAGAGCCAGCAGTGGTTCCCCAAGCTGGCGTGGACCAGGTACGAGGCCGGCCAGCTGATCGAGCTGGTGGCGCCGACCACGGCGACGGCGGGCCGCCATGACGTGGCGGCCAGCTGGGTGGAGGACCCGCGGCTGAGCGGGGAGCTGGCGGAGAGGATGTGCAAGGTGGGGTTCTGGTGCGTGCAGCAAGCATCCGCGCGAGAGGCCGCCGATGAGCGCTGTGGTGAAGATGCTCGAGGGAGAGAAGAAGATTCCTCCGCCGCCAATCCATTCCAGTATCTCGCGGCACCGGCGTCGGACCAAGACCCGTAGACGACAACACGAGCAGCATAGACACTGTCTGGGCTTCAGCGTAGTAGACGAGACCATCTGTTCTAGCTTGGGTGACGTTTTTTTTATTATTAGAATCAAAATCGCCTGCGATTAGACTAGTTAAGCCTCCAGGAGTCCAAATTCAACGGCCGGCCAAGATAAGTTCAACGTTTATTCTTCCTGCGGCTCTATTTCGCTAATAAGTAATCTCCGTTCCAAATATAAGTGTCTTAGATTTATCCACATTTGAAAAAACTAAGACACTTATTTAGGGATGGAAGGAGTATCACTATGGAGAGCATGACTTTGCCGTGTGCTCGGATCTTTGCCGGTGCTAAATATCGGGCACACGGTAATGTCTATCTTTGCCGTGTGCCGCACACCGGTAAAGAATAACACACGGCTTCGTAAACAAAAAAACACACGGCAAAGAACGGCACACGGTAAAGACGGTAAAAAGCACACGATAAAAGAAGACACACGGCAAAGAAAGTGGACGCGTGTCCACAAAACGGTAGCGCAGACGGAGTAGTCACGGTCGGTCTTTACCGTGTGTTGCACACCGTAAAGATTTATTCTTTGCCGTGTGTTTTGCACACGGTAAAGAAGATTTATTATTGACAAATTTTAAAAAAAAAGAAAATTGGTCTTTGCCGTGTGCAATAAATCTTCTTTGCCGTGTGTTTGCACACGGTAAAGACCAATTTTGTTTTTTTATTTTAGTTTATCACTCTATAATAAAGATATAATCAATTCCCGTGGCATCGTTGTGATAATATTTTCATATTTGGCATATAGGTGTATATTGGTAATCTAAACAATGTTACCGAATAAAGTTTTTCAAATTATTTATATAAATTTCATTTTTCATTTTCTAAGTGTCAAAAATGACTTTTTTTGTGAAGCAAGTTACTAAAAATATGGTGCAAATGGTTCCCATCCAATTATCACACAAAGTAGTACATATTTTATGAATAATTCCCAAATATTAGGATTTTTCTCCCTTTCTATCTAATTTTGCACATTTAAATGTCTTTTTGCCGATTTTCCGAAAGTAATTCAAATTTGTACTACAAGTGTGTGATATTTTGCTCTGAAATTTTTACAAAAATCATTTTAAGGTACACAAGTAGTGATTATTTCACAGAAACATTGATAGTTTTGAAAAATTCGACTTCTTTCAACGAATAGCCATGCTCGCCATTTGGATCTTTTTGAAAAAACTCAAAGAAAATGAAAAAAAAATACTCAAAAAAATAAATCCTTTGGCATGGTGACCTCTTATGTGTACTAGTTGCTAGGGAAAATGAAACTTGATTTTTGACAAACTTTTCATAAAATCCTTCACACAAAGGTCTATCATCTATAAACATGTGTAGGTTTCAAGTCAAACCACCAAGACATGACAATTCCCGTGGCATAGTTTGTGATAATATTTTCATATTTGGCACATAGGTGTATATTGGTAATCTAAACAATGTTACCGAACAAAGTTTTTTCAAATTATTTATGTAAATTTCATTTTTCATTTTCTAAGTCTCAAAAATACTTTTTTTGAAGCAAGTACTAAAAATATGGTGCAAAATGGTTCCCATCTAATTATCACACAAAGTAGTACATATTTTATGGATAATTCCAAATATTAGGATTTTTCTCCCTTTCTATCTAATTTCGCACATTTAAATATCTTTTTGCCAATTTTCCGAAAGTAATTCAAATTTGTACTACAAGTGTGTGATATTTTGCTCTGAAATTTTTACAAAAATCATTTTAAGGTACACAAGTAGTGATTGTTTCACAGAAACATCGATAGTTTTGAAAAATTCGAGTTCTTTCAACGAATAGCCATGCTCGCCATTTGGATCTTTTTTAAAAAACTCAAAGAAAATGAAAAAAATAATCAAAAAAATAAATCCTTTGGCATGGAGACCTCTTATGTGTACTAGTTGGTAGGGAAAATGATAAACTTGATTTTTATCAAATTTTACAAAAATTTCCTTTACGAAAAGTTACATCTATAAACATATATATGTTTCGAGTCAAACGACCAAGATATGACCATACTTGTGGCATAGTTTGTCATAATGTGCCCATGTTTTGCACATAGGTGTATCTTGATATGGGCAGCAATGTCGCCGAACAGAGTTTTTCCAAATTATATTTAGAAATATCATTTTTCATTTTCTAATTGTCAAAAATGACTTTTTTGTGAAGCAAGTACGCAAAATATGATGCAAAATGGCACCCATCCAATTTTCACAGAAAGTAGGCCATATTTTATGGATGTGCCCCAAATATTAGGAATTTTCTCACTTTCTACCTAATTACGCACGTTTAAATAACTTTATACCGATTTTCCGAAAGTAATTTAAATTCGAACTGCAAGTGTGTGATAGGTGGCTCTTAAATTTTTCCAAAAAACTTTTTGAGGTACAAAATTAGTGATTATTTTAAAGAAATGTCGATAGTTTTGAAAATTTTGACCCCTTTCAACGTCGAAAGAAGCAAAGAAACAAAAAAATAAGAGAAAAAAGTCTTTGCCGTGTGCCAAATCTAAACACACGGCAAAGAATCGCAGCATTTTTATTGGCTGAGAACGTTTTCACGTGGATCACCGTTCTGGACCGTCAGATCTAGCAAGATCGAACGGTCCAATCTTCTTCCGTCCAACCTTATCTATTTCTCCCTACCTTTATCCTTATCTTCTCCCGATCCAGCCACACACACCTTGCCGTCACGGTCTCCTCTCCCCTCCTCTCACCTTGCCAATCCAGATCCCGCATCGAGGTCGCCTACTTCGCCGTCAACCTCGCGGCGGAGCACCACATCCCGAGTTGCGTCGAGTTCCTCGTCGGCGTCCGCCCCCCTCCGAAACCAACAAGCCGGAGGACGTCATGGTCGGCTACGCAGACGACACGCTCGCCGCCGCCACCGACCACGTCTTCAAGACCCGCCTCGCCGACATGGTCCCGGACGAGTCCGACGACATGGAGGAGCGCATCCCCAGGACCCACCCGCCCCCGCCGCTCCAACCGTGCCACGGGCCCGGCCGCCGCCACCGAGCGCATCGCCAATACCCGGCCCCGCCGCGTCGACCTTGCCCCGGACACGGCCGACGCTCCCGCCACCCCCACTTGGACGCCCCCGCAGGTGGCCTGCAGCAAGGACCCAGACTAGGCGCTCAGCTACCTCCACCGCGCGTGCTCCCTCGCGACCCTCGCCGTCAAGCACATCGACAGCGCCGTCGCCTTCATCTCCAGCTTCCTCGACCCGGAGGAGGTCGCCGAAACCGCCGAAATGGCCGACGAAGACGCATACATCTCCGAGGTACACTACGTACTGGCTTTGCTTGCTACCAGATCTGTTCTTCCTCCCTGTACACCGGCATGAATGATTCCATCAATCTGAATTCGTTCTGTTCGCCTCGCTGCAGGAGGGACCCTATCCATCAGATTAGCCAGCTTGTTTTGCTCACACCTGATCGAGGCTGGCAAGCGATGGGATCCATTGCATTGTTGAACGAAGCAGAGCTCACACCAGTCGTTCAATTTGGCTATTCTCTCCCAGTTCATCCAACTGTCTTTAATTTTTCAGTTCTGTTGAATCAGACTAATCTGCTGCTACTATCCAAGTTTAATTTCTGGACGGGTGGAGGCGGTGCTGCGGACCAGATCACCGGAAGATGTTCGGCAGGACGGCAGCGACGACGCCGTTG
>QRDG01001947.1:0-21251 GCA_012064385.1 Puccinellia tenuiflora
ATGTTACCATTTGATCTACCTGGTGTTTCCTCTGATTTTCCTGTGCAGGCACCGGAGATCGACGTACCTGTGCCAGCTTTCGACGTGCATGGGCGGCACATGCATGTCTCGTCGAACGCGCCTGCGACGCCATCTCCGCAGGCCTCGCCTCCTGGCTCGCGGCCGGCTTCTCCGTCGGGATTGGCCAGCCCAGCTCCGGCTGGCCCATCTGGCCCGTCTAGCCCAGCCATCAGTACACCGCGCCAAGACTTCTTGCTGGACCAAGAGATGCCTGCGTCGCCTCCATCTGTCCGCACCGGAGAGTCCGTCTCCCCTGCGGATTCTGCCCAGGCGCCTGATGCACCTATGTCGACAGCATCTCCAATCATTACTCGGCGTCGCAACAATATTCACCGACCCAAGAACTTCACTGATGGAACTATTCGGTATGATCCTTATCGTCGACGAAGAGCGTTTCTTGCGGTTCCTGCTTCTCATCGCACAGCTCTTTCCGACCCAGCCTGGCGCACTGCTACGGAACATGAATTTGATGCTTTGCAGCACACTCAGACTTGGCGGCTTGTTCCGCGTCCTCCTGGCACAAATATTGTTGGCAGTAAATGGATATTCAAAACAAAGTTTCGTCCAGATGGTTCAGTTGACAAGCACAAGGCTCGGCTAGTTGCTCGCAGTTTTACACAACAGCACGATATTGACTATCATGAAACTTTCAGTCCCGTTGTTAAACCAGTTACTATTCGTCTGGTCCTGTCTCTTGCTGTGTCTCGTGGGTGGAGCCTTCGCCAAGTCGATGACAGCAATGCTTTTCTCCATGGTTTTCTTGAGGAAGATGTGTATATGCAGCAGCCTCCTGGATTTGAGGACTCTCGCTACCCTCAACATGTTTGCAAGCTTCAACGTGCTCTTTATGGTCTGAAACAGTCCCCTCGTGCATGGCACGCTCGTTTGAGTGACAAACTCCATGAGCTCGGTTTTACTTCCAGCAAGGCTGATACATCTCTATTTGTCTTCTCACATGATGGTGTCACTATTTACATGCTGGTCTATGTGGACGACATTGTGATTACGGGCTCCTCTACAGTTGCTATTGATCGTCTTGTGCACGCCTTGGCACAAGCGTTCCCTATCAAGGATCTTGGACACCTTGATTATTTCTTGGGCATTGAGGCCTCTTACACCCCGGCGGGCATGCATTTGACTCAGCATAAGCATGCTTTGGATCTTCTTCATCGTGCTCACATGGAGGATTGTCGTCCAGTTCCCACTCCGATGTCCACGTCTGACAAGCTCTCTCGAGCTCAAGGTGTCACTCTTTCTGCCGATGATGTTCTTCGCTATCGAAGTTTGGTTGGAGGACTCCAGTATTTGACATTAACCCATCCTGATATTTCGTTTGCGGTCAATAAGGTTTGCCAGTTTCTTTCTCAACCCACCACAGATCATTATGAAGCGGTCAAGCAGATTCTTAGGTATGTCAAGGGTACTGTCTCGACTGGTTTACGCATTCAGAGGTCTTCATCTACTCTTCTAAATATTTATACTGATGCTGACTGGGCGGGTTGCCCTGATGATCGCCGTTCTACTGGAGGATTTGCTATTTTTCTTGGGCCCAATCTTGTCTCTTGGAGCTCTCGAAAACAACCCACGGTGTCCCGCTCTAGTACAGAAGCGGAGTACAAGGCTCTTGCTAATGGTACAGCTGAGGCTACATGGATACAGTCTGTACTCAAGGAACTTGGTGTTCCTCAGCCCAGGCCACCTGTCTTATGGTGTGATAATTTGGGTGCCACATATCTATCTGCCAAACCCATGTTTCATGCACGCACCAAGCATATCGAAATTGATTTCCATTTTGTGCGCGAGAAGGTTGCTTCAGCTGCTCTCGACGTTTGCTTCATTGCTTCTGGAGATCAACTTGCTGATATTTTCACTAAGACTGTCAGTCATCAGTTGCTTAGTCATTTTAGTTCCAATCTCAACCTTGTTCACGACGGTTTAGATTGAGGGGGTGTATTAGGCAGAATATCGTATACCGGTTCCTACGGATACGAGTCCATGTTGTATTCGTGTTGTACACGACCTGTTGTGTTTGTTAATATAAATCAAGAGCCAGCCGTGGGGCAAAAACCACGGCACACAAACCTATCTCTATTTTCCACTTGAAGAAGGATGAATTGTTGTGTGATGCTTGGATGCTAGTAAGTCAAGATGTCACTACCGACTCACAACAAACTCGTCATTCCTATTAGAATAAGATCTGCAAGGAATTTAAAGAGAAGAAGGAGTACCCGCCATACACTGATTTGGGCATTAAACGCAATGTGGCTATGTGAACTTAGTAGAAAAACGGTGAGGTGTCATACAAGACATTTGCAACAAGTTTCATGGATATTGCACCGCGCGCGGTGTGCCTGAAATCTGAACCCTAGACAGTCACACATGTTGGCCAATTAACTGCCCAGCCAGCACGTACGCGCGACGAATTCAACGCAACTGGCAGCTGAGCTGAGCCCCCTACCGCCCTAGCAAAAACCTTTTGGTTTAAGTTGGCATGCATGTGCTTTGCCTTGCCAACCACGCTAGGAAGCATGTTGATCCATTCATGGAGCTGCCGGCCGGTGCACCCGTGTACAAGTGTCAGCTCGATGGATCGATAGCTGTCTGGACAGGTGGATCGGAGGGCATTGAACTCGGCTTAACTGCGACGAACTTTCACACTGCTCATTGAGAAGACATTCATCCAGATGTGTACAGTTGCTGACCGATGCGACGAATGTATGGGTGCATCAGGGTTGGCTGCTGTTTTGCCTGTGTATATTTGAACGTAGTGGGTGTGACGTCGATGGATTGGAAGGGAGTGCCCGAGCTCGTGGTGCCGATCGATCAGACTTGACCGTCACCGGCCTAAACTCTTCGGGAAGCACGGAGTAAAAACGTGTAAATCAACCGAGTTCAGTTTCTTTCACGAGTCGAATTTCAATTTTTTCTAAACTTTTCACGTGTGCGCGCGGGTGTGGAAAGCTCTGGTAATTCAGTTCACCTGCTTGCTGTTGCTGTTGCTGATGCGAAAGGTGCCGAGTTGGAGGCAGGCAGTTGCATGCGGCTCCGACCTGCTCCAACCGCAGCTTCGTTTAACTCTCGACGACTTTGCACATGGTACCCGACATAGTACATCGATCGCCATTAACTGTCACGAAACGACCTTTACCTGTATTACTGTGTGTTGATGGAGATCTGGCCGCCGCCGTGGCAAAAACTCCCTCGACGAAATAGTTTATGTCTTCTTTCTCGTGGATCCACATCTTGACCTTCGTGGTACTCGATCGTCACGTCTAGCCAAGATGAAACGCAAGTGTGGCCTATTTTGAGGCCGAGCTCCATGGTTGTCCTGGATAGCAAATAATGGCGACCAATTTCAGTACAACGTGTTTTAAGCAGATTTTCGTGGAAAGCTAGTTTTTTTAATTATAACGTGTTTTTAGCAAATAATATTTCATTGTTGTATTGATGTGACTCTCATGGGGTATGTATAGGAGTACATGATAGGGAAAAACTTGGAGAATCCTAGTCTAACATGTACACGTATTCTAACATCCCTCCTCAGTCATAACGGGAATTTATTGATGTAGCCGGCTATGTGAATTGTGTATATATTGATGTCAAGTGCGTGTTCGCCGACCATGTGATGTGTGCAATGTGATGTTTTTAGGACGCCATGAATAATATTATTCGTGACCCGTACTCTTGTGAGGACACCGGCTAGGGCAAGGACGACGACCAGGGAGAGGAAGACGGTCAGGGGGAGGAAGACGACCAGGGGAGGAGAGCCAGGTTGTGCACGATATTAAAACCAGTGAGGGTACCAAGTTGTCGAGGGGGAGGGAATATAGGCGAGATGTGGGTCGTGAAGAAGGATGAATTGTTGTGTGATGCTTGGATGGTAGTAAGTCAAGATGTCACTACCGACTCACAACAAACTCGTGATTCCTATTAGAGTAAGATCTACAAGGAATTTAAAGAGAAGAAGGAGTACCCGCCATATATACACTGATTTGGGCAATGTGACTATGTGAACTTAATTAGTAGAAAAACGGTGAGGTGTCATACAAGACATTTACAACAAGTTTCATGGATATTGCACCGCGCGCGGTGTGCCAGAAATCTGAACCCTAGACAGTCACACCTGTTGGCCAATTAACTGGCAGCTGAGCTGAGCCCCCTACCGCCCTAGCAAAGCAATCAAGCAAGCATGCAGGCCGAATGAATGAATGTGTGCATGCCCTTTTGGTTTAAGTTGGCATGCATGTGCTTTGCCTTGCCAACCATGCATGATCATCGCTGGTACGTACTCGCTAGGAAGCATGTTGATCCATTCATGGAGCTGCCGGCCGGTGCACCCGTGTACAAGTGTCCCATCAAAGAGAAACTGACGCCGTAGTTCCCTTGGACCAGACTTGACCGTCACCGGCCTAAACTCTTCGGGAAGCACGGAGTAAAATCGTGTAAATAAACCGAGTTCATTTTCTAATTTCATGAGTCGAGTTTCAGTTTTTTCTAAACTTTTCACGTGTGCGCGCGGGTGTGGAAAGCTCTGGTAATTCAGTTCACCTGCTTGCTGTTGCTGATGCGGCTCCGACCTGCTCCAACCGCAGCTTCGTTTAACTCTCGACGACTTTGCACATGGTACCCGACATAGTACATCGATCGCCATTAACTGTCACGAAACGACCTTTACCTGTATTACTGTGTGCTGATGGAGATCTGGCCGCCGCCGTGGCAAAAACTCTCTGGACGAAATAGTTTATGTCTTCTTTCTCGTGGATCCACATCTTGGCCTGTTCTTTCTCGTCACGTCTAGCCAAGACGAAACGCAAGTGTAATGGCCTTTTTTTGAGGCCGAGCTCCATGGCTGTCCTGGATAGCAAATAATGGCGACCAGTTTCAGTATAACATGTTTTAAGCAGATTTTCGTGGAAAGCCAGTTTTTTATAACGTGTTTTTAGCAAATAATATTTCATTGTTGTATTACTGTGACTCTCATGGGGTATGATAGGAGTACATGATGGGGAAAAACTTGGAGAATCCTAGTCTAACATGTACATGTATTCTAACATCCCTCCTCAATCGTAACGGGAGCGAAGCACGTGGTCCATTTATCGTTGTTAAAGTTATTCAACCACAATCGGGGTACCGTGGTAGAAGACGCGTGGCAGAACTATGATTTGAAATTTGCAGTAAAAGGAACTTATAGGAGTTTGTTCATGTCTATGCTATTTGGAAAATAGATGGAAAATAGATGCCCCCCTTTTTTTTCCTTTGGCTTTTGTCCCATAACAAAATTCTCACTAGAGATAATTTGGTTAACGGAAAAATTGTAGATGACCTAACTTGTGTGTTCTGCACCGAACCTGAAACCTGCTCTCAGTTATTTTTTGGTTGTGTGGTGGTCAAGATAATCTAGTCTTAGTTGAGACACCATATAGGTCTCAATGATTGTAATGTTTCCTTTAAGACTATTGCTAGCATGTGGTTATGCGATAAGAAATACAAAGTTCATAACTCTGCTCGGGCTGCTGCTCTCTAGGTCATCTGGAATTCCAGAAATGACCTGTGCTTTATTCGCTCCCCTTGGCTTGGTGTGCAGGTACTGTGGAGAAGAATGGCTTATTTGATGTCCCAGTGGAAGTTCCTGTTCTCGGAGAGCACAAGAGGAAGATTAGATGCTGTGATTAGAGGCCTGGAGAAACTAGCTTAGAGCCCTCCTCCTTTATGTTGGCTGGATCCTAGTGGAACCCGAAGAGGTTGATTGGAAAGGATCTCGAGCTGGCCCTCTCTCCCTCTCGCTGTATTCTCACTTCATCTGTGTACTAGTACAAGTGTGTGCACGCTCGATCGATCGCTGTCTTGAGTCTTGACCACATTAAACTCGGCTTAACTGCGACCAACTTCACACTGCTCATTGAGAAGACATGCATGCTGACCGAGCGAGCTTCACATCCGAACAAAAGAAGAGTATATTAATTTCATCCGTTAATTTGTCAGTGTGACGACATTGACACTGTTGGCTAGCTTTGGAAGAGAAAAAATGGCCAGGGAGATGGGAGGAAGACCAAGCCCTCGAGTCGAGTGTGCATGGGCGAGGTGGCAAGTTCGGTCGCCGACTCCGACCCTGCTACAATTAAGCGCTAGCTAAAACACATGCTGGCTTGCAGCGGTTGCTGTCGGACTCCGCCAGCCGCACCGCCGATCAAGGAGAAACTAACTAACGCAGTTCACTTGTTTGGTGATTTTTTTTTTTTTGAGAAGTACTACCTGTTTGCTTCTGCTGCCGCTGAAGGTGACGTGGGCCAAGACCAAGTCCAGTCCAGGATTCGTCCTTCACGGCCCGCTCCAGCCTGCTGCTCAAGTTGGAGGCAGTTCTCAGTTGCATGCGACTCCGACCTGCTCCAACCGCAGCTTGCTTCCTTCTCTTGGCTCGACGGGGCGGGGCCACGTAACTGCAGATTCGTTGAACTCTTGATGTAGGTACCCGACCGACCTACATCGATCTCACGAAACGACCTTTACCTGTATTACTGTCTGCTGATGGAGATCTGGCCGCCGCCGTGGCAAAATCTCTCTGGACGTACTGATAGTTTCTGTCTTCTTTCTCGTGGATACGTCTTGGGCCTATCTCATCGTCTTTCTCGGGGTAAAACAGTTTAATTAGTGATAATTTTATTCAGAACATATTTGTAGCAATATATCACCGAGACAAGCGACAACCTTCTCGGACCAATTAAAAACCAGCCTTATATCCTCAATTGAACAAATTCAGCTCTTCGATCTTTTTCTCAAAAAAAAAAACTCTTCGATCTTGTTGGTATATTCTATGAAATCCACTTAGTTTGCGAAAAGTGCTACTAGTAGATGAATTACATTAGTGGCGACGCGCCACCAGCTAGTGTGTTGGTTCTAGTGGCGTGGGCACGCACGCCACTAGTAACAAATATTAGTAGCGCAATATCATTGCGATGCCGCACCAAAAATTTAAAATGAAATATTCTTTTGAACCGTTTGTCCATATTACGTGTTCAGGTTGATCAGGACGGTTGCATGGCTAACTTCTTCTTCAGGGGGTGGCAAAAGTTGACACGATTATAACTTCCTCTCCCGGGGTGGCAAAAGTAGACAAGATTATTTGATACAACCTACCACACAAATACATATAGTGCCCCTTTTATTGCTGTTAACCACCATTGGCATAATATTGTTACGGGATGTGCATTCAACCCTAGAGTTTTGTACCAACACGCAAAGTCCTGCACCTTGTAAATAGGTCCTGGCCGATTGACAAGAGGAACCAATCGATATTCATCAAAAAACAATCGCCTGCCGATTCCCTAGCAGTTTTAGGATTTGGTCGATCTTTGTCGCTTTGCGCTGACAAGCGGTCGTCTCTCCTCTACGAAGCAAGGAGATCTTTGTTGTTTTGCTCGAAAAGCAATCGGTTCGTCGTCACGAAAGTACGATGGTTATTGTGGTGTCGCGCAACAATTTTGCGTGGCAACACAATTGGTGACTCCGTTAGGGACAAGAAGAAAGGCACGCGATCTGTCGGAAGATGATCGGCATGAGTTTGAACGGGATCTTGAGAAAGAGATGGTTGAGGAACTAAAATTGAAGTTGACTAGATACCAGAAGACAAGGAACGACATCGTCAAGAAGGTACCAGTGTCGAGCCTTTCCGACTCGTTCAACACTGAGGTAAAAAATTCGACCGAAAAAATTGCTCATCTAATTGATGTGTCCGTGGCTAGTAAGGACGAAACTGATATGAAAAATACAGCAGACACAATTACTCAAGCAGTGACTAATAGAGTTGAAGAATTAAAAGAGCAGCCGAATAAAGATGTTTAATATGATTTAGCTCATCATGTTCGTTCGATAGTGCTGAGACCAAAGATGAATATTCCGAAGAAAAGCTGATGCCTTTGGAGAATAGTGGATTCATGAATTTGCCTAGTAAAATTAATATACATGGTGCATTGGTGATGGCTACAATGGTGTAGTGATTAATCGTCGATGTTCACCCCAAGAGGAAGGTGTGTAAGATGTAGCGAGCAGCAAGTTTTTCTCTCAGTTAAAAACCAAGGTTATCGAACTAGTAGGAATCGGAGGTCTCCAGTAAGCTTCTTAGAGGCGCGGATCTGCAAACAATCAACCAATTCACTTTTCCTGAATGGCTGGAAGGTTGTCAAGCTTTCCGGTCTGCTGAAAACAAAAGGGAATAAATCTTATTGTGGAAGAGCATGCGATGGTGGAAAGCAAGTAAACGATGTTGTAATCAATGTAAAAAGATTGACCGAGAGCCATAGGTTCACTAGTGGTGTCTCTATTGAAGATAAAATGCAAACATGATGGGTAAACAAATTAAAGTTGGGCAATTGACAAAATTGTGACACAAACTTAATCTAGCTATGACATAGAGAATTCATCGGTAATATTCATGTAGACCACACATCAACATACATAGACCATAATCCGACTGCATCTATGACTAAAAATCCACCTAGGGATCACTATCCATCATGTAACCCATCGGTATTAAGTTGCGAGCAATAGACAATTGCATTAAGCACAGTACATGATGTAAGCAATATTTATGATCACGAAGACATAAACACCGCTATTTTACCCCTAGTAGCAACAACACATCCTCGTCCTTAGACGTTTCTGTCACTCTTGCCAAGGCACTAAGGGGGCATGAACCTACTATCTAGCATATGCATTGCCTCTTGGAGATACAAGTAATCACTTGTCCAAAGTGACCACACACATCGAAGAGCATGCAAGATCATAAATAGAACACAAAGATAACATGAATAATCTGATCATCACTTCACAATTCATCAGATCCCAGCAAACACAACATGTAGTATTACGTAATATCGATCTTGATCATGTTAGACGGCTCACAAGATCATAACCACTGAAGCACAAAGAGAGAGACGACCAACTAGCTGCTGCTATGGACCGATAGTCCAAGGAACTACTCACGCATCATCCCGGCGGCGACCATGGCAATGAGGAGGCCTCCGAGATTAGTCTCCCCTCCAGCAGGGTGCTGGGAAGAGCTTCAGGACCCTCCTGAATTAGGGTTGAAGATGGCGGCGGCTCCGGAAAGGTTTCTTTGTAAAATAATCGTCGCCCTCGTCCACCTGCGGGTGGACCCTAGGCCGCGGCCACAGGACGCCCCTGGCCTTGGGTGGCCCCTCGGGCTTCCCTTCGGACTCCATCTTCGTTTCAATGTAAAATTAATTCCCGTAAATTTTCAGCCAATTTCGAGGACTTTTCCCGAAGAAAATTTTCTGAAATACAAAACAACATAAAAAAGAAACTGGCACTGGGCATCCTGTTAATAGGTTAGTACAGTAAAATGCCTCAAAATAATAAATAAAGATGGTATAACATATAATAATGATATGAAACAAGCATGAAAGAATAAAAAATTATAGATACGTTTGGTACGTATGAATCGGCTAGTGTTTTGTGCAGCCTCACATTTCTTTAAATAATAGCCAATGCGGCCGGAACTATGTCAGCTGTTCGGCTAACAATTTTCTCTCTAGTTTTGCTTCTCCTATTATTCCAACTTTGGTTCCACAAAATTATAGTAGCCATAACCCAAGTGTCGGCTTTAATTCTAATGTGCAACAGCCTAGTTATTAGACAGTAGCATATAATACATCACCGTAGTTGCCCGTCGGTACCGGGGTTCCGTGTAGGGTGGTACCCGATTCATATTTTAGTGGGTCTCCGTTGCAAATGTCACATTCTCAAATTTCTTTGCCTGATTTTCCACCGTGTGCTTGTGTTCCATCTGCTCCACAAACCAGTTCCCAACAACCCAATAATAGTTATAAGGACCAGCTTGATAGTATACTTAGATAATTTGGTTTAGAACCTAAGGGTAGAGCACGTGAGTATAAAAAACCATACCTTGATTACTTCGACTCGACGCCATATCCTCATGGTTTTATAGTTCCAGATTTTGTTAAGTCAATAGGGGAAAATGGTATATCCACTTTTGAGCATGTAGGAGAATTTCTAGCACAATGCAGTGAGGTCGGCACATCGGATGTTTACAGAGTTAGATTCTTTCCTTTATCTTTATCTGGTACAACATTTACTTGGTTTACATCATTTGCTCCTAATTCTATTTCAACATGGACACAATTGGAGCAAAAAATTCATGAGTATTTTTATAGCGGTGAAACTGAACTTCGAATTTCAGATTTAACAATTGTTAGGCAGAAATACAATGAAATGTTCATGGTTATCTTAGGAGGTTTAGAGGTGTCAAAAACCGATGTTTCAGCTTGACCATAGCCGAAAAATACTTAGCCAATCTTGCTTTTCAGGTCTACTTGCTCATATTAAAGATAAATTAGAAGAGCGGGAATTTTTAGATGTTAATCAAGTTTTACAGAAGGCTTTGGTGCATGAAAACCGGGCTAAGGAAATTAAACAATATAGCCGGTTTAAAGGTAATATGAGTAAAGAGGAGGATAACCACGCGGTTAATGCTTTAGATTATGATAGTAACTTGACTTCGACTAGTGAGGATGATGTTAACATATGTGTAGCCTGAAACGTGTCAAACGTATCGATAATTTTTGATTGTTCCATGCTTATTTTATATTATTGTCACATGTTTCTACTATCTTATTATATAATTTTGAGGCATTTTATTGAACTAATCTATTGAAAAGATGCCCAATTCCAGTTCTCAGTTTTCTGTTGTTTTGTATTTTATAAAATTCTTTTTTGAAAAACTCCTCTGAATTGGACAATAATTTACGAAGATTTTTTATACGCCAAGACAAAGACGGAGTCCGGAGGGCGACCTGAGGGGCCACCTGGAGGCCAGGGGCGGGCCACAGCCGCAGCCAAGGCGGGACCCGCGGGTCCACCCTGCCCCTGCTCCCTTTGGGTCCCCTCGGCCACCTCCGACGCTTATAAAATCACTCAAACCCTAAAAACGTCGAGGCGGCCAATATTTTCCCAAAGCCGCCGCCATCTCAAACTCAAATTCGGGAGGGTTCTGAAGCTGATCCTAGACCCTACCGAAGGGGAGATCGATTTAGGAGGGCTCTTCATCGCCATGTCTTCCACCAGGATGATGTGTGAGTAGTTCCACCTTGGACTACTGATGTTGTTGGTGAAGAGTTGGCGGGGACTAATCTTCTTATGTAGCTTTGGTGTGCTCCCCGGCAACGGCGCCAGAAAACTACTTGATAGGGACTGACAGAGTTGGGTGATGCCCGAAGCGAAGGCGTAGAATGTAGCAAGTAGCAGTTTTCCCTCAGTGAAGAACTAAGGTTTAATCGAACCAGTAGGACTTTGAAATCAACAACGAGGTGAACGTCGACGGTCTCTAGCGCTTAACCGTGATGAACGTGCACCTGCACACACTCAAACAATTACTTTGCCCCCAACGTAGGAAGGTTGTCAATCTTCCTGGCTGCTGAAAACAAATCGGTTAAACGTATAGTGTAGTGAAATGATTTATGAAAACGGACCAGTGAGCAATTGATGATGGAAAGCAAGTAAATGAGGTTGTAAACAATGTAAAAATATGGACCGGTGGCCATGGGTTCACTAGCGTTGTCTCTCCAATAAATAAAATACTCATATGAAGGGTAAACAAATTATAGCTGGGTAATTGACAGAATTATGACACAAACTTAATCTAGATATATCAGAATGTTCATGGTAATATTCATGTAGGCATCACAACAAGGAACAAAGACCGACATCCAACTGCATCTTTGTCTAAAAAGTCCACCTAGGGATCGCTATCCACCCTGTCACCCATCGGTATTAAGTTGCAAGCAACAGATAATTACATTAAGTAAATTGTATGATGTAAGAAACATTTATAATCACATAGACATAAACATCGCTGTTTTACCCTTAGTCGCAACAACACACCCTCGTCCTTAGACATTTCTATCACTCGTTCCCAGGCGCAAAAGAGGGGCATGAACCATGAGATCCTGGCTTAGGGCTTAATAGGATTGATAGGATATTCATACAAACAAGTTGCAACTTCTTTTTTGGAAGCTTATCTGAAAAGAACTCCGAGGCCAAGCGTGCTTGGCCTGGAGCAATTTGATGATGGGTGACCAACCGGGAAGTCCTTCTCAGGTGCGCACAAGTGAGAACAAAGTGCGCAAAAAAGACTAGTGTTGGTTTGTGGGGCCAATCTAGAGATCCTAGAGAGCTGCCAGGGGTAACAGGCCCGGCCCGGGGGTTGGTCGGGGTGTTAAATTTGGTATCAGAGCCGACCCTTGCGGTAACTCGTGCGTGTGCGGGTCAGATGCGCGTACATGTGAAGCATGTGTCGGCACTGGACGCACAGATGGGTGCCAAGAGGGGACGTTACTGGACTGGGGTTGATAGATGAGGGTGTCGGTCTTTTAAGGGGGTAAGGATGTGAGATCCTGGCTCAGGGCTTAATAGGATTGATAGGATAGTCATACAAACAATTTGCAACTTCTTTTCTGTAAGCTTATATGAAAAGAACTCCGAGGTTAAGCGTGCTTGGCCCGGAGTAATTTGATGATGGGTGACCGACCGGAAGTCCTTTCCGGGTGCGCACGAGTGAGGAAAAAGTACGTAAAAATACTAGTGCTGGTCTGTTGGGCCAGTCTAGAGATCCTAGAGAGCTGCCAGGGGTAACAGGCCCGGCCCGGGGGTGGGTCGGGTTGTTACATGAACCAACTATCTAGCATAAATACTCCCTCTTGGAGACACACACAATTACTTGGCCAAAGCAACTACACACATCGGAGAGCATGTAAGAACATAAATTAACATATAAGAATCATGCACAATCTGATCATAAGTTCATAATCCATCGGATCCCAACAAACACATCATATAACATTACAAATAGTCGATCTTGATCATGTAGGACATCTCACAAGACCATAAACATGAAGCACAAGGGAGAGAGACAACCATCTTGCTACTGCTATGGACCCGTAGTCCAAGGTGGAACTACTCACACTTCATCCCGGTGGAAGGCATGGAGATGTAGAGCCCTCCGGGATCGCCTCCCCTCCGGCAACATGCCGGGAGCAGCTTCAGAATCTCCCCGAACTAGGGTTCGAGGTGGCGGTGTCATCGGGATGTGTTCTGGAAAATAATCATCGCCCCTGACGTTTTAGGTCAAAAGGGATTTTATAGGCGTCGAGGGAGGCCGAGGCGGTGTCCAGGGGGCAGGGGCGGGTCCCACCCGTGGCCCCACCTCAGGTCGCGGCCAAGGGTCGCCCCTGGCCCCTGGGTGGCCCCTCCGGCTCCCCTTTGGTCCAGGTCTTTATCTCGTCGAATAAAAAATCTTAAAAAAGTTTCGTCCAATTCCGAGAATATTTCCAGAAGTAAATTTTCTGAAATAGAAAACAGCAAAAACAGGGAACTAGCACTGGGCATCTTGTCAATAGGTTAGTCCAACAAAAAGCCTAAAAATGATGTAATTAAGTAATGACAACATGTAACAATGACATAAAAGTAGCATGTATCAACATCCGCAAGCTTAAATCCTACTCGTCCTCGAGTAGGTAAGTCATAAACAAAAATAATTTTTGATGAGACATGCTACTGGCATAACCTTGATCAACAGTAATGTAAAGCTTATGATATGAATAAAGTGATCCAAAACAATTGTCTATATTTGATAATCAAGCAAACAATGAGTAAACAAGTTGCATCATTCAACTAAAACCTTTCATGAATAATACTTTGGAGACATGAAAGCATACAGATTAATCATAACATGAAAGTCTTCAAGGTAATATCTTCTTGTCAAAAGTGTTTGAAGTCAACACAAAGGAAGATGCAAGTTTCAGCGTTGCTTCAACTTTCAACGTGCTTATCTTATAGGTAAAGTCAACATAAAGAATCATGATTAAGCACAAAGATGCAGTATAATCAACTACACCCAGAGTCAATGTTGCAAGCTTGCTTTGAGTAGATAGAAAGAAGAGGAAAACTGACTCAACATAAAGTAAAATAAAGGCCCTTCGTAGAGGGAAGTGAGATTAATCATGTGCTAGAGCTTTTTATTTTATTAAACAGAAGTAAAATGATTTTGAGATATGCATGCTTTCGTCAACGAATCCACAGCAAAGAAATCCATTAGTTCCCCGTACCAAGCAAGGCTTTTAGACTTGTGAGAGTGGCTCCCATAGAGGAACGGGTACATTCCTCTTTCTCCTTTGTTTATCACTAGCCAATGTTTGACCGATTTCTCAGGTTCATTGTGTGAAGGAGATATTAATGATGTTGAATTTATATTTTGTGGGCTGGGACCCCTTGCCAACTCTCGTCAAATTTAAGTGAGCACGTAATCCATCCTCACTGGGTGAAAATGGGGAAATGACCTTGCTTGCACAGGATATAACAAAACTTCCTCACTATATCAGTTCTGCATGGCCTTCTGAATAAGGCCCAATTTCCTAGTCTTCTTGCTTTGAGAAGCCCATGCGTCTCGGCCTTTTCTTTCCTCTCTTGGCCTGGAAAAAGATCTTTTATCTGTACTCAGCTGGATTTTAACCAGCCTGCAAAGAAAGTGGCAAAACTGGTTGAAATTCATGATGAGTTCCCCCCTCTGGTTTAGCTTTGGATATTGAGGAAGCTGACAAGGCAGCTGCACATTCAGCACCCTCTTCTCACAGCTTCTCACCTCTGGTGACTACCCAGGTCAGAAGGAGCAGTAGGTCTAACAAATATGATGGCTTTAGAGTACCAGCTATTACAGAGGTTAAAGAAAAGAAATCAAGGGTTAAGAAGATCAAAGTTTCAATAGTGGTGGATCAGAAAGTGGATAATGATGAGAACATGCAGGTCCAGGTGGCTGACAAAGGGACTTCTGTTTCAGCTTTCCCCTACTCCTATTCATGTTCTGCAGAACATTGGGATTCAGCTCTGTGGAGTTCCACCTATGGCCCTGTCCCCCAAGAATCTTATGGCTTCTCTCCAGGAGGATGATGATGTGGGCACTGCTTAATTATCCTTTATTGTTGTAATGAATTATTTAAGACAGTGGCATGTTTTGTGTTGGAACATTAGAGGCTTAAATGCTAAGTCTAAGCAACTTGCTTTGTTAAATGCTATTAATGTCAGTGGTTGTGCTATTGTTTGTCTGCAAGAAACTAAGAAACCCCTTTTTGATTCGGCCTTCATTAAATCTTGCTGCCCTAAATGGTTTGATTAGTTTGTCTATGTCCCCTCCAATGGTGCTTCTGGTGGCCTGATTATTATTTGGAATAGCTTTGTTTTTACTGGTCTTGTAATGCATTGTCAGCCCTTTGCCCTCTCAGTGCATTTTACTTCCAAACAGGCTGCATATTCTTGGACTTTGATGAATATATATGGGCCATGTGATGGTGATCTGAGAGATGAGTTTGTTTCCTGGTTTTATGATTTGAATATACCAGATGATGAGGACTGGTTAATCCTAGGAGATTTTAATTTCATTAGATCTCCAAAAAATATGAATAAACCAGGTGGTAATATTGACGACATGCTGGTGTTCAATGATATTATTAGGGCTCAGCACCTAACTGAACTTCCCATTCAAGGAAGGAATTTCACATGGAGCAATATGCAGCAAGGCCCTCTTTTAGAGCAGTTAGACTGGTTTTTTACTTCTCTCCATTGGACTACTTCTTACCCTGCAACAGTGGTAAATCCTCAAGGGAAACCTACATCTAATCACACCCAATGCTTAGTGTCAATCCAAACAGATATATCGGCTAGTAAATTGTTCAGGTTTGAGAATTTCTGGGTGGCACACTCTGGTTTCCTATCCACAGTAGCAAATAGTTGGGCCAGGCCAACTCATAAATCCAATAGTGCTGCCAATCTTAATGCCAAATTTAAAAGGCTCAGATATGATTTAAAGCATTGGAGTAAGTCTATCTCCAAGCTATCTATATGCATTGATAATTGCAATAAGGCCTTGCTTCAGTTGGATAATTTAGAGGACAATAGGGGGTTCACTACCCCTGAGGCTAATTTCAGGAGAATTTTACGAGACCATCTGCTGCTCCTTTTGGATTATCAAAGGCAATATTGGAAGAAAAGATGCACAATTCGTTGGACAAAATTTGGAGATGAAAATACAAAATTCTTTCATTCCATTGCCACTGACGGGTATAGAAGGAATTCGATCTCACAGCTCACTCTACCAGATGGCAGTCAAGTCACTGATCATGTAGAGAAAGAAAAGGTCATTTATGACACCTATAAAGAGAGGCTTGGCACCTCTACTAATCCTCCAATGGGGTTTGATTTGCCTAGCCTTATCTCTCCCATTGCTGGTTTAGATGTTGGGAATATGCCCTAGAGGCAATAATAAAATGGTTTATTAGCATATTCATGTTTATGATAATAGTTTATTATCCATGCTATAATTGTATTAAATGGAAACATAATACATGTGTGGAATATAAACACCAGGTGTCCCTAGTAAGCCTCTACCGGACTAGTTCGTTAGTCAAGAGATGGTTAGAGTTTCCTAACCATGGACTTGTTACAGTCACTTGATAACGGAGTTATATCATTAGGAGTAATGATGTGATGGACAAGACCCAATAATAAAGAGTTGCAATTGATCGTGTCACACAAGTTTCATTGCCAACACTTTTAGTATGCCAAGTATAGTTTCCTTAGACCATGAGGTTATGTCACTCCCATTTACCGGAGGAATACTTTGTGGACATCAAACGTCACTTCGTAACTGGGTGATTATAAAGGTGGCTTTCAGGTATCTCCGATGGTATTTGTTGGGTGACATGAATCAAGACTGGGATTTGTCCTTCCTTGTGACGGAAAAGATATCTCTGGGCCCTCTCGGTAATATAGCATCAGAAAGGTTGCAACCATGTGATTAAGTGGTAATCATGGTGATCCTATATTATGGATGAGTAAAGAGAATTTGCCAGGTAACGAGATAGAACTAGATATGGAGATATCGACGATCAAATCTCGGGCAAATTAAATATCGGTGAGACAAAGGGAATCGTATATGAGATTAAGAATCTCCGGCATCGTGGTTCAATCGATAAAGAACTTCGTTGAATATGTATGAGTCAATATGGGCATCCCGGTCCTGCTGTTGATTATTGATATGATCATGTCTGCATGTTCTCGAACCCGTAGGGTCACACACTTAACGCTCCGATGTAGCTAGGGTTAGCGATGAGATAATTGATGGAATGAACGAATGGTGATTCGGAGTCTCGGATAGGATCCCGGACGTCACGAGGAGTTCCGGAGTGGTCCGGAGAATAAGATTCATATAAGGAAAGTGGTTTCCGGAGGTATCGGAAAAGTTCCGGAATATTTCAGCGGGGTACCGGAAGGTTCCGGAAGGTTCTAGAAGAGTCTAGAAGTGGAGCCCATATCGTATGGACCCACATGGGCCAAAGGGGGTGCAGCAACCATGTGGGGTGCGCACCACCCTAAAGCCCACATGGGCCTAGCCGGCCAAGCAAAGGCCAAGGGGCCCATGAAGGGGGCGCCCCAACTTGGGGGCCAAGGAAAGGGGGGGCCGGCCAGCCCTCCCCTAACCCTAGCCGCCCCATATAAAAGGAGGGGAGGGGAGGGGTGCGCCCCAATCTAAGGCTGCCCTAGCAGCACCCCTCTCCCTTACCCTAGCCGCCGGCCTCCCTCTCCCTCTCCCTCCTCTCTCCTGCAGTCGCTTGGCGAAGCCCTGCAGGAATTTCTCCACCATCAACGCCACCACAACCGTCGTGGTGCCGAGATCCATCTAGCCATCTCCACCTTGCTTGCGGGATCAAGAAGGCGGAGATCTACATCGAGCCGTACGTGTGGATACCGCGGAGGTGCTACCCCTTGTGGCACTTCGTCGGATTGGACTTCGAGGAAATACATCTCCTCGCGACTAGATGAGTCTAGTTGCGGGGATCGACTAGCCAACCCCTGCACCGACAAAACGCGTTTGTTGATCTTCAAGGGTAAGAGATTGGATCTCATCTTCGCTACCTTCGTCTAATAGATCTAGATCCTTGGGGTTTCTTCCGCTCGTTTCGTAGGAAAATTTTTGTTTTCTATGCAACGACCCCATCAGTGGTATCAGAGCCTAGATCTATTCGTAGATGTTGGTGCGATTAGAACACAAGTGTTGTGGGCGTTGATATTTTATGTTGCTACCTTATCGCGTGCACTTTGCGTCTTTGCGGTATTGTGAGATGAAGCGGCCCGGACCAACCTTACTCGTCCACGCACGAGAGACCGGTTCCACGATTGACATGCAACTTGTTTTGCATAAGTGGCTGGCGGGTGTCTGTTTCTCTTGCTTTAGTGAAGATGCAATTTTCAATGGAAGGCCTTTCAAAAGGATGAGTAAATAAGCAACTACTATATCACCGTTGTGGTTTTTCGTAGATTAGAACGGTTCTATCTCGTTGACCCAAGCCACGTAAAAATTGCATAAACAAAGTAGAGGACGTCTAACTTGTTTTTGCAGGGGTCTTGTGATGTGGTATGGCCAATATGTGATTTGTGATAATGTATGCAATGATCATGTTTGTAATCTTTCACGACTTGCATGTCGTTGAGTACGGCAACCGGCCGGAGCCATATGGTTGTCTTTTATTTTATGTGACCTGCGTGTCATTGAATCACCATGTAATTGCTTTACTTTATTGCTAAGAGTAGAATTAGTTGTAGTTGCAATAGTTGGTGGACAACCATGGTGATGGCGCCACGATGATGGAGATCATGCCGGAGATGGAGATCATGCCGGTGCTTTGGAGATGGAGATCAAAGGCACAAGAAGAAAGGCCATATCATATCACAATTATGAATTGCATGTGATGTTAATCCTTTTATGCCCCTTATTGTTATGCTTAGATGTGATCACGACGGTAGCATGATAAGGTGATCTCTCATGTTAATATCAAGATGTGTTCTTCCCTAGTATGCACCGTTGCCAAAGTTCTTCGTTTCAAAGCACCACGTGATGATCGGGTGTGATAGATTCAACGTTCACATACAACGGGTGTAAGCCAGATTTACACACGCGGAAATACTACGGTTTCCTTGACGAGCCTAGCATGTACAGACATGGCCTCGGAACACAAGAGCCGAAAGGCTAAACACGAGTCATATGGATGATATGATCAACATGGTGATGTTCACCATTGAAGCTACATCATCTCACGTGATGATCGGTTGTGGTGTAGTGGATTTGGATCGTGTGTCACTAAACAACCAGAGAGATGTTGAGTTTAGTGGGAGTTCATTAAGATGAACTAAAAATTTTCATAAACAAAAGTCCAGATGTCTTTGCAAAAATCCTTGTAGATCATGGTCGACTACGGTAGTCTGTTCGTTGCTGAATACTGCGTCTCGATGGGTCATTTTGTTAAGTGGTACCTGTATTTGAAAGAAGTCCTAAACACCCATGCTCAGCTCTACGTGCTAGAAGAACCAATAGGAGATAAACCCAAAAAAATTCTGCAAGCGATGAGGAGTACATGGAGTGGTTTTGAACCACCTACTTGAAAGTCAAGTGGATGATGTGCACCTTCATGAATTCTTACCTAGGTAGACAATTCAAGAACTTGACTACAATGGAGATTGTTGGTGAACTGAAAAAATTGTTTTTCAGCACAAGTTAGAATTGTAAGGTTTGAATGTCTGAACGGTTTTCTTTCACTCAAGATGGAAGAGAATACTTGCTTGGAACAACACCTGACGATAATGCATGAGATACATCATCGTCTAGTGCTTGTTTGGAACCACGAGATGAATGACGGTTTCGCGATAGGTGGGGTGATACGCTTGCTTCTCCCCAGCTTCAAGAATTGTGTCGGAGACTAGGTCATGGGAAGGGATTTGATCACTTTCTGTGAGTTTGTGTCTCGGCTGCGTCATGTCAAAGTGGAACCCATAGCAAGAGAAGTTGACAAGGCAGAAAGTATATATTGATATACATGTTATAAGTGTTTAAGTCCAAATTGCAATTGTGGCGGTTTCGATAAGTATTTGATACTCATTCTGTTTTATGAAAACAGAACCTGCTGCTTGAGATTTGCATAAAGGATATGGGAAGACGTTGCAGAATAGTGGCAATCAAGGAGTTGATGCCGGCAACGATCTGTCTCTACATTTATCATTTGGATTAGAGGATTTGAATAAGTTTTGTAATCGAATTAAGTGTGATTTTAATTAGTGTGTCTTGCTTATGTGAGACGGTTATTCATGTTAAAAACAATGGTTGTTCTATTTTCATGAGTGATCCTTTTTGGAAATCACAAGTTTTCGATTATAAGTGTGTTATTCTTATTATAATCTAGATGATAAATTGGTTGAACATTTATAAAATATGTGACATACTAAAATATCCAAAACTTAATAATGACAATTGTTAGTCATGCTAAAGATTGAATAAACATTTTGATGTTTTATCAATGCGCCTTATTGTAAGGAGTATGACTAAAATGCCACCCTTTGGAAGAGTGCCATGAATTGCCGAAAATAAACACAAGTGTTGGTTGTATTTTCAGCAAATGTTAGATGTCATTATTTTGTGTACTCCATCATAAATGATTAAATAGGTGTATTTATTCGAGTTATGATATTTGATGAGATCAAATAAATTTCTGGAGTTTAGGATATTAAGTTAACAAGAAAATTGAGTCTTTATGATTTGATCAAAAGAGACAAAATATTTGAGTTATATGTTAGTATGCGGACTTGTGAGAAGTGTTATCACAAATTACAATATTTAGAATATTTTCAAAGGAGTTTGATATGTCCTAAGATATTGTAATCACACACCATTTGATATTGTGTGGTCTCAAAGAAGGGTTTTATTTCGGGGGTTTAATAATAGCATTTAGATTTATTTGATAAACACTCTGTTTAGAAATAAGGATCTATTTATTGATTCGCATAAACATTTTTCATATGAGTTATGAGAAAAGGTGGTTTCATTAATTATGAGATAATTAGAGACTATTGCGAATAATGTTGTAGTATATTCATAAGTATGACTATGAATGTGATTCCACAATATGAGACTAAAAGGGGCAAACCAATTTGTTGGTTGTGCTAAGTATTTTAGTGGTTTATCGTGAAAAGGTTTCATTGATAAAAGAATTGATGGAATAAATGGAAAAGCTAAAACCTTGCTTGTTTATGTATCAAGTGGCACATATGTAAAGTGCTAT
>QRDG01001949.1:0-43559 GCA_012064385.1 Puccinellia tenuiflora
ACAAGGTAGCTCAAAAGAAATAGGATACCAACTAAAAGGTGACCTCTCTCATATGTATAGGTTTCTAAGTAGACAAATCATTGATGATATGCATCCACAAAGAAACTTGCACATATGAAATGGTCGAAAAAGGAGAGACCATGGTATCCAAAAGGGAAGTCATGAATATACAAAAGAGATTATTGCTTAAAAGCATAGCACATAGCTCAAATTTATCTCATTGTATATAAATGAACTTCAAAAATATCAAAGACATCACACATATCACTAAGGGAACAAGAGATAGTGAAGATGCTTTGAGATAGGCAACAAGTATCACAACCAAATAAAACCAATTGAAAAAAAGGTTTTTGCAATTTCATCACAAATATCACAAAGATATACCAAGTGAAGGAAATAAGTGTAACATCCCAAAAGTAATCCCCTTTTAATTTTATTGCTTGTTGATTTTAATTGTTGCATCATCATGACATCATCATTGTTGTTGCATTTGTGGTTTTACAAAATAAAGAAAACAAACAAAATGAGTTGTGTTTTTATGCCTTTATCACATGCAACTCTTTAATTAACTTGCAAAACCAAAAATAGTAAAACTAATTTTATTTTGGACAAGCAATTAAAATGTTATTTGAAATTGCTAAGTCACAAATTATTTCGGTGGGAAAACTAAAAACCTAACTCTATTTTGTTTTTCCCTCTTTTTCTTTCTATCTTTCTATTTTCTGGAAAAAGAGATAATTACAAAAAACAGAAAAACCTAAAACTGGGCCGAAGCCCATCTTCTCCCTTTCTCTCCCTCTCTTCCTCTTCTTCTTGGCCCAGCCGGAGCAGCCCACCAGCCTCCCAGCCCGGCAACGTCCTCCCCACCCACGTCACTCTCACCCTTTTAGCGCCATCGCTCCTCCACGCCACTTCCAACGCCGACGCGTCCACGCCACCGGCTCCGTATAAAGCAGCACCAGCAGCGCATCTCCTCTCCCCTAACCCTAGCCTCCCCTCTTCCTCCTCGCGCCACCACCCTTCCTTTCCCTCTCTGCTCCTCTTCTTCCACCCGAGAGCACCACCACCTTCACCAGCCGGAGAGGATCATCGACGCCATGGGGTAAAAGCGGAGGAGCTCGTCCACGTCGTCGTCATCACGCACTGGATCCAGGAGGTAGACCCAAGGCCGGCGTCCACCACACCATGGTCTCCGTCGTCTACGTCCTCAACGCACCGGCGTCGTCTACTCCCGAACCTGTCACCGCCGTCGTCCTTCTTCCCCTCCGTCGCTGATATGTTCTTCCCTGCCTTTTGGGTGAGCACCGCCGCCATTCCGGCCCTTCTCCGTTCCCCCTCTTGCTCTGGGAGACCGCTGTCGTGCGGCTCCACCGTAGCTCGGCCATGGCAGCACGAGCTCGAGCTCCTGCTAGCCGAGGCCAAGCACACGCACATGCACGCCACCTCCCGCATGTCCTGCACGTCCTCCGCACACATGCACAACCTCACACGTAGAAGCAGCGCCGCCCTTTTCTGGTCGTCGCCGATCACCGCGACGTCGCCATCCCTCGCTGTTCCGTTGCCAAGTCTGAACTTTGTTCAGTTTCAGTTTCAGTTAACACCTGCCGATCTACCTCTTAGGACACCGAAGCACCTTTCATACACGATCCGCGCGCCAGCCCAGTGGCTAGCACCCCTGTTCCTTGCTCGCCAGGCAGATCCCAGGATCGAGTCCCTGATCCAGCGAAATAAGCCACCCCCCTTTTTTCCCCTCTTGCGCAGTTACTAACATGTGGGTCCCCTGGCCCCACCTGTCATACTCTGTGTGTAGATCCACCTCCGGTGCAGATGTAAATTCCAGATCTAGATCCAGATCTGACGAATTTGCAGAAAACCCCAGTTTTTGAAATTCTTTTGCAACTAGGTCCCTAACTTTATGTTATGTCCTGTTTTTCACATATTTAATTCTTGGCCTTTTAAAATTCAAAAATTGCAATAAAAATATGTTTTGAACTCAAAAAATTGTAATCTGTACAAATATAAAATTTGTTAATTTTTTGGAATTAATTTAAATGTCTAAAATAAATAAATCTTTTGCTAATTAATTAATCTTGCAAAATCCATAACTTTTGTTTTACAATTCCAAAAATTATGAATTTTATATCAAATTAAAGCTAAAAATGTAATCTTTTTTAATCTAATTTTGCATGCATGAATTAAATAAATTACTTTCGGGTTCTTTGGAAATTCAATTAATTGAACTATAAAAATGCTTAAATTGCATTAGTTGTTTATTAAATTGCAAATGACTAATTTTAATCTACCTAATAAAATGTTTAGCACTTAAATTGCTGCATATTTAATTTTGTCATACCATCATTGAATGCATTTGTATTGATTGTTATTTTGTTATGTTTTGGGGTTACCGTAGACGACGACGTTGCTGAGTACCCCGACACCTCCGAGGATCTAGCCCAGTACCAGGCTACTGAGCCAGCAGGCAAGCAGCCCCTCCCCAACTTTCTCATGTGATGCCTATGCCTGTCTTGCATGCTTTAGGACTTCCGTTCTATTGTGTCTTACGATTCCTATTAGAATTGCATAGCCTGATAGAAGTCCAGTTATCCCTGATATGCCTGCCTATATCCTATGCTTGTTTTCCGGTTACTGTCTACTAGCATGCTATAGGAGTTGTTTGTGGTTTATCACATGCTTAGCTGGTATATCATAATAATTGAAGACTTGCTATGTGGGAATCACTTTATTATATTAATGATAAGGCACCGGCGGAAGGCCAATTATGGTGATTTGTTCTGCTAGTGTCGCCTAGGAAAAACCGTTCTTTTCCGCTTATCCAAGAATGAGCGCCCTACCCACACGTGGGAAGACTTATGGAACCCCCCGCAACTTAGTACCGGATCTGCTATATTGGTTAGGGAGCCGCAAAGTAGTTCGAGTGTTTACCATTTGGAGCATACGCACAAGCATGATGAAGATGAGAGGTTACAACTATGGGGGGCGCATATAGGTTTGCGACACGTGGCGGTTATCGCATGTTGATGGAGGAGCAATCGTATGAGTGTTACCTCCCGAAACCGTCCTCGCAATGTTTAGGCCCGCAAAGGAGTTTCGGCCGGGCTCCCCACGTGGATCAGTCTCAGATAGGTGGCTCTCTATCCAATGTAGTAGTGATGGGGAAGGTCGTGTTGAGATACCTAAATGCCTCTGTGGCATGTGGTTGATTGAACGTGTATGGTTACATTTGGGCACCCCTGCAGGGTTAAATCTTTTCGAAAAGCCGAGTCCGCGGTTATGGACGACTTGGGTAATGTGCTGGCTAAAAAGATCATAGACATCACCGTATATCTTAATTAGCTAAATTGACTAGTAAATAGCTATATTCGAATAATAAACCTGCTAAAATTTGATCAACGTGTGAGTGTCCGTACTTCTTCCTCGTGGGTATATGATACGATGGAGATGTCTCAGGACAGGTATTGCTTGGTGAGCAGTTTAGCCCAGTAGCGCAAGCGCTCTCTTCCCTTATTCTAGTTAGACGCAAGTTGTAGCGTGTCTTCTGTAGTTGTTAGGTGCTGCTGCTGCAAGTCCACCATACAGCCATCCCTTTTATCCAATTGCATGTGCACCGTTCTTTCGTTTACCCTTGTGCGTAAGACTTGTTGAGTACCCCTGTACTCATACCATCGGGTGTCCGGTGCCCGTGTTTTCACCGATGCAGGAGCGATAGCAGAGTTCGACGATCCAGATGGAGGCTACTATGTAGAGTTCGACGCTGACTACGACGAGTAGATCGAGATCCTAGGCGGCAGCCTGAGACCACTGTGGGCGGGTCCCCCCTTTTATTTTCTGGCCTTTGGCCTTTGATGTAGTCTGTACTCAGACGAGTGATTGCTTCCGCCATATTCGGGACGTATGATCCCCTGTGATGTAATAAAAGTATTTCGAACTATGTTTATTTATCTTTTTGTGTCGTACTTGTGCATGTGATGTAATCCAATTGTGGTTCTACTTGGCGAAATGTTATTTCCGCTAAGTGGGGCTTACAATAAGCCAAAACCACAACAATTGCACATAAAAGCTTTCATGCCAAGAGGCAACCTACACAAGGTTGAGACTATAAAAGTATGCATGAGGTAGATACTTGTTACCGAGATACATTGACGATGAAGAAGATGAGAGTTCGTTTATCATCAAAGCTTGACTCCGATAATCACACGGTGAGAACACCTTGCTTATGAATGAGGCAAGCATCCAATGCATCTCTATTGTACCTAAAACACAATTCGAGTACAAAATTGTTCCCAAACTCATTGGGTT
The DNA here is from genome assembly GCA_012064385.1 of Puccinellia tenuiflora. NCBI lineage: Eukaryota > Viridiplantae > Streptophyta > Magnoliopsida > Poales > Poaceae > Puccinellia > Puccinellia tenuiflora. The sequence continues at coordinate 4,318 of QRDG01001949.1, forward strand.
CCATAGTAGTTAGATAAACTACAATATATAGGAAACACTCCACATAAATATGTGCATATAGATATGAAATTGAATTTCATGCACATCTTAGCCGATTTAGGATTTGGTGGAGTATCCCCTATATATTGGAACTAGAAAGACAAACATGCCATATAATATATATATTAGAGAATATACATGCAAAGTCTTTCAAGAACCAAACGAGATACAATTTGGACGAAAACACCAAGAAGAGAGCACACCAAAGTGTGACACAAAAAGGTTGTCCAAATTATATCAAAATCCAAATCAACACATGATTGAGGAAAAATCAAGTCAACATATGATTGATTCCAAATCACATCAACACATGAAGTGTGATATCAAAAGGAATCAAATCAAACAACACATGAGAGATAAGACACCAATTGAAAATAAGATACCAACTAGGAGAAAAGATACCAAGAAGAGGTTAATACTTGACCGAAATCAAGTAAAGTAAGATAAAGCAATAAGGTATCAAAACTCCCACAATAAATATCAATTGAAACAAATATCTATGGAAGAGATATTAAATTCTAATTAATACCAATTGAAGGTACCTAGGCAAGACCAATGAGCATATAAGATAAAAGAAAGAGACATGCTCAAAGGATTTTCTCATTCAAGGAGATAAAACACAAAACGAGGAATGAGAAAGCAAACTCCCAAGAGGGAGCAAGGTTACACCAAATAAACCAAACACCCTCTACACTTTTCAAGATGGCACAAAGCATCAAAAGAAAAGGATTTGTCTTCCATAAACACATAAGATAGAAATTAAATGCCAATTGAAAGGATCAAATATTGATAGATAGTATAGTGTTCTAAATAAAAAGGAATGCTCCCCCAAGATTCATGCATTATCTTTGATATTTGCATTTGAATACAAAATGCATGCACACGGGATCATTACTCTCCATATTTTATTTACAACACTAAACACTACCAATTGAAAATTAGGATCCATGCAATAGGCAAGGAAGGCAAAGGGAGTAAAAACAAAAACACATGGAAATAAATAAGGCAATTCAACGCAAGAGCCAATATGAGGATGAACAAAAATATTCTACCACAAGAGTGAATATCAATTGTCCAAGGACAATGAGTATAAGGAAATATTTTCCCGGTGAGTAGAGATATACAAGTTCAACCTCACAAGATAAAACATATGGCAAGGGATAAGAAATAAAACACCATATTTAAATAAAGTTTGTTGGTAGTTTCAACTATTCAAACCAACCGGCAATGCCATGGTTAGAATAATATGGAACAAATTGTTTCTCAAGAAATATATGGAAATGCATATTAGAGAAAAACCACACCAAGCAAACTCACACAAACAAGAGCCAAAGGATAACCAAAATGAGAATTGGAACTTGTCCGAGCTAACATGCCACATAGGAATGAGATAATTTATAATATCAAATCTAAGTGGCAAACCTCAAATATTCACATTTTGTGGGATCGTAATATGCACATAGCTTATTACTCCCCCATAATGTGATAATTCATTTTATCTAGACAAGAGGCAAATACAACCAACTAGAGAAATTAATGGACATTGTAGAATTTAAATTTCTCATGAATATGACATACCACATAGTAACTAGATAATATGAAATATCAATACTAGGTGGTGTGTCTCATGTACACACATTTTTAGGTTTGTGAAGTGCACAAAGCATATCACTCCCCCAAAATGGGATAGTCCATTAATATCTTAAAGAGCCAAATGAAATCCACGCAAGATCCAATAAAGCTCAACACACAAGTTACACATACATGATACACAACTAACATACACAACCTTTAATAACAAGACAAGTAGGAAAGGAGCATATCATATACAAGCATATGCTAGGAACAAAACTAACACATGCAAGGGAGCAAGCACCTTTCAATGTATATATGAATTAAATACAAGTTACCGCAAGGAAGAAGCATTGGATATGAGATAGAGCAATATATTCCAATTGACTTGGCTTGAGAAAATATAACCATGAAGATCCCTTAATTCTTAAAAAGTAGCCAAGTCACCAATGTCCTCCATTAACACCTATTGATAAAGTTGAAGCTTGTTGGTCCCCAACCAAGTTGGGTCCTAAGAGGTTAGTCACAATAGGTTTGGGAACCCAAATGGTTCTTTTCTTGACACCACTTTGAGTCCCCACATATTTGGCAAACACATTGCCAATTCTATCCTTCCTAAGAGAATATGCATCATCAACTATAATAGGGTTGGATACGTTACCTATAGTGCATGAAGAAGCAAAGTGACCCTTGCCACGGCAAAGCTAGCAACATCGACTCTTCTCTTTCTTCTTAAGGGGCTCCTCAACTTGAGAAGCATTGACTTGAGTCTTCTTAGGAGGTGGCCTTTGTTCAACTCGTGGTTGAGCACGAGATTGAACAAGAGGCCGCTTCCCTAGTTGCTTCTCACTAAGAGTCTTCTTCTTCATTGGGCAATCCCGAACGTGGTGCCCTTCTAGCTTGCACTTGAAGCAAATGATCTTGGCCGGATTCTTGATTTGAACTTGGCCCTTCTTATTCTCAACCTTGGACTTGTTCTTGTTGTTTGAGTTGAATCCAAGTCCACTCTTGTCATTGGGGGATTGTTGCGCACTCAACATGTTGTCAAGTGCAATCTTCCCTTCATGACGCTTTTCCAAGCCTTTCTTCATAGAAGTAGCTTCGGCCTTGAGCTCTCCTCTTTTCTCTACATGGTTAGTGACAACACAAGTACTAGAGGAGGTAGATGCATTATTGTTAGAGCAACAAGGCAAAAGAAAGTAATTCATCACAAGATGTGCCAACATTACGAGTGGATGAACTACTAGGACTAGCACATGGCAATATAGCATTTTTAGTTAAAGTTGTGCTATTATCCACATGAGGCTCACAAGATGTTACCTTTGTAGTGATGGCCTCATGAGCTAACTTTAGACTAGCATAGGATGCTAGAAGATCATCATTAGAGCTAGATAGCTTTTCATGACTTTCTTCCAACTTCCCATACTTGCTAGTTAGCAACTCAAGTTGAGCCCTTAACTCAACATTCTCCTTCAAAATAGATGCTTCACAAGAATTGGAGTTAGTAGCACAAGCATCATTAACATTAACGAATGGTGATTCATGTCACCCAACAAATACCACTCTTGATTCATGTCACCCAACAAATACCATCGGAGATACCTGAAAGCCACCTTTATAATCACCCAGTTACGAAGTGACGTTTGATGTCCACAAGCATCATTAACATTAACGAATGGTGATTCGGAGTCTCGGATAGGATCCCGGACGTCACGAGGAGTTCCGGAAGAGTCCGGAGAATAGGATTCATATATGGAAAGTGGTTTCCGGAGGTATCGAAAAGGTTCGGGAATTTTACGGTAGAGTACCGGAATATTCTAAAAGGTTCTAGAGGAGTCTAGAAGTGGGGCCCACAGGTGTTTGGGGCCCACATGGAATTATGGGGTGGTGCAGTGGCCTCATGGGCCAGCCGCACCACCTGGCCATAAAGGCCCATGCGGTCTAGGGCTAAGCCCAAAAGGGGGGCCGGCCAACCCTAACCCTAGGGCGGCTGGCTTGGGGGCCAAGGCACCCCAGCCGCCGGCCCTAGAGGGAGATGGGGCGCACCCCTTGTCCTCCTATATAAGGAGGACAAAGGAGGCCAGTCGCACCCCCTGGATCTCCTCCACCTGGCCGCCGCCCCCTGCCCTAGCCGCTCCACCTCCTGCACCGCCCCTCCCCGGAGGGCTGCCGCCTCCACTCCTCCACCCAAGTCGCACCACTCCTATGACCTAGGGCTGCTGCGCCTTCTCCTCTCCCTCTCCCTCTTACATGACTTGGCGAAGCCCTGTCGGACGGAGCACTCCACCATCAACACCACCACAACCGTCGTGGTGCTGAGATCTATCTAGCCACTCCCTCCTTGCTTGCGGGATCAAGAAGGCGGAGTCTACATCGAGCCGTACGTGTGGATACCGTGGAGGTGCTACTCTTGCGACGCTTCATCGGATTGGATCGCATGGATAATACATCTCCTCGCGACTAGATGCGTCTAGTTGCGGGGATCGACTAGCCAACACCTGCACCGACAAACGCGTTTGTTCGATCTTCAAGGGTAAGAGATTGGATCTCCACTTCGCTACCTTCGTCTAATAGATCTAGATTGTGGGGTTTCTTCCGCTTGTTTCATAGAAATTTTTTTGTTTTCTATGCAACGACCCCATCAGTGGTATCAGAGCCTAGATCTATTCGTAGATGTTGGTGCGATTAGAACACAAGGAGTTGTGGGCGTTGATATTTTATGTTGCTGCCTTCTCGCGTGCACTTTGCGTCTTTGCGGTATTGTGAGATTGAAGCGACCCGGGCCAACCTTACTCGTCCGCGCACGAGAGACCGGTTCCACGACAGACATGCAACTTGTATTGCATAAGTGGCTGGCGGGTGTCTGTTTCTCTTGCTCTAGTGAAGATGCAATTTTCAATGGAAGGCCTTTTCGAAAAGATGAGTAAATAAGCAAATATTATATCACTGTTGTGGTTTTGCGTAGATTAGAACGGTTCTATCTCGTTGACCCAAGCCACGTAAAAATTGAATAAACAAAGTAGAGGACGTCTAACTTGTTTTTGCAGGGGGTCATGTGATGTGGTATGGCCAATATGTGATTTGTGATAATGTATGCAATGATCATGTTTGTAATCTTTCATGACTTGCATGTCGAGAGTACGGCAACCGGTAGGAGCCATATGGTTGTCTATTATTTTATGTGACCTGCGTGTCATTGAATCATCATGTAATTGCTTTACTTTATCGCTAAGAGTAGCAATAGTTGTAGTTGCAATAGTTGGTGATGGCAACCATGGAGGAGGCGTCATAATGTCGGTGATGACGGAGATCATGCCAGTGCTTTGGAGATGGAGATCAAAGGCACAAGAAGAAAAGGCCATATCATATCACAATTTTAAATTGCATGTGATGTTAATCCTTTTATGCACCTTATTGTTATGCTTAGATTTGATCACGGCGGTAGCATGATAAGGTGATCTCTCATGTTAATATCAAGATAATAAAGTGTTCTCCCCTAGTATGCACCGTTGCAAAAGTTCGTCGTTTTGAGACACCACGTGATGATCGGGTGTGATAGATTCAACGTCCACATACAACGGGTGTAAGCCAGATTTACACACGCGAAAATACTACGGTTTCCTTGACTAGCCTAGCATGTACAGACATGGCCTCGAAACACAAGAACCGAAAGGTTAAACACGAGTCATATGGACGATATGATCAACATGGTGATGTTCACCTTTGAAGCTACATCATCTCACGTGATGATTGGTTGTGGTGTAGTGGATTTGGATCGTGTGTCACTAAAACAACCTGAGAGATGTTGAGTTTAGTGGGAGTTCATGTAGTAATTTTGATGAACTAAAATTATCATAAACAATAGTCCTAAGATGTCTTTGCAAAAATCCTTGTAGATCATGGCCAACAATGGTCGTGTTTTCATGGCCAATGTGCTGCGTCTAGATGGGTCAAACTTTATCGAGTGGTACCTGCTTTTGTGTGAAGTCCTACACGCCAATGACTTGCTTAACTTGCTAGAAGAACCAATAGGAGATAAACCCGAATATTTCTGCAAGCTATGAATAGTACATGGAGTGGTTTTGAACCACATACTTGAAAGTCAAGTGGATGATGTGCACCTTCATGAATTCTGACCTAAGTAGACAATTCAAGAACTTGATTGCAATGAAGATTGTTGATGAGCTGAAAAATAGGTTTTTCAGCACAAGTTAGAATTGCAAGGTTCGAACGTCTGACTGAGTTTTCTTTCACTCAAGATGGAAGAAAACACTTGCTTGGAACAACACCTGAGGAAAATGCATGAGATGTATTATACTCTGGCGGATGTTTGGAACCACGAGATGAATGACGATTTCGTGATAGATGGGGTGATGCGCTTGGTTTTTCCCCAGCTTCAAGAATTATGTCGGATACTATGTCATGGGAAGGGATTTGATCACTTTCTATGAGTTTGTGTCTCGGCTACGTCATGTCAAAGTGGAACCCATAGCAAGAGAAGTTGACAATGCAGAAAGTATATATTGATATACAAGTTATATGTGTTTAAGTCCAAATTGCAATTGTGGCGGTTTCAATAAGTATTTGATACTCATTCTGTTTTATGAAAACAGAACCTGTTGCTTGAGATTTGCATAAAGGATATGGGAAGACGTTGCGGAATGATGGCAATAAAGGAGTTGATGCTGGCAACGATCTACTTCTACATTTATCGTTTTTTATTAGAGGATCTAAATGAGTTTTTGTAATCGAATTGAGTGTGATCTTTAAATTAGTGTGTCTCGGTTTGTGAGACGGTTATTCATGTTAAAGATAAGTGGTTGTTCTATTTTCATGAATAATTCTTTTTGATGATCACGTTTCGATTATGAGATAATTGTCCTTATTTTAATCTAAACGATGATCAGTTAAAACATTTATAAAATATGTGACATACTAAAGATATCCAAAACTTAATAATGACAATTGTTTTAGTCGTGCTAAAGATTGAATAAACATTTTGATGTTTTATCAATGCGCCTTATTGAAGGAGTTTGACTAAAATGCCACCATTTGGAAGAGTGACAAGAGTTGCCGGAAATAAACACAAGTGTTGGTTGTATTTTCAGCGAATGTTAAATGTCATTATTTTGTGCGCTCCATCATAAATGATATGAGTAAATATATGTATTTGTTCGAGTTATGATATTTGATGAGATCAAAAAAAATTATGGAGTTTAGGATATTAAGTTAACAAGAAAATTGAGTCTTTTTTATTTGATCAAAAGAGACAAAATATTTGAGTTATATGTTGGTCACAAATTACAATGTTTAGAATATTTCAAAGGCGTTTGATATGTCCTAAGATATTGTAATCACACACTATTTGATATTGTGTGGTCTCAAAGAAGGGTTTTATTTCGGGGGTTTAATAATAGCATTTAGATTTATTTGATAAACACTCTGTTTTATAAATAAGGGTCTATGTATGATTCGCATGTATTTTTCATATGAGTTATGAGAAAAGGTGGTTTCATTAATTATGAGATAATTAGAGACTATTGCGAATAATGTTGTAGTATATTCATAAGTGTGACTATGAATGTGATTCCAAAATATGAGACTAAAAGGGGCAAACCAATTTGTTGGTTGTGCTAAGTATTTTAGTGGTTTTATCGTGAAAAGGTTTCATTGATAAAAAGAATTGATGGGATAAAATGGAAAAGCTAAAACCTTGCTTGTTTATGTATCAAGTGGCACATATGTAAAGTGCTATGTTGGTTAAAACTTGACACATAAAGGAATTAATGATGGTGATCATTGAATTTCGGTTTAGCTTGTCTAAAGAAAAGTAGGATTCAAGAATATAAAATTTTGTCAGGTTACAAAATAATATTCATGATTTACTTGTCATGTTTCAGAAACAAGACATACCTACGAAACTACAAAGAAGAAATAGAAGCCTTAAATACGAAAGTGACTAAGAGTCATCCTATGTTAAGTTTAAATCACAAAGTAATTGTTACTTGATTTTGTGAAAGTGATGTTTCACATATTTATTCCTCAAAAGGGGTTTTGTAGAGAATAAATAAAACTTAAAGCTAGCAAAGTACTAGTGTTTCGTATATGAGTTCTCGAATTTTAAAAGTTAATTAAGAATTTTGGAGGTGTCCAAAATATCGAGAAAGTGCATAAGAAACTGAGTGGGATCTAATTAAAATATGTGGTGACATATGTTAGAGCAGAAACTATTTTCCATGATCAAAATATGTGGTGACATATGTTTGAGTGGGAGCTAGTCAATCATGGTCAAATATAGAGATACCATATTTCTGAGTGGGAGCCAAAGTGGTTTCACAATTTAATATGCGTATCATGTATATTTGAGTGGGAGTTTACAACACCTTGTTTATATGAAATGGAGATTTCATAAATGTTGTAAATATTTCAGGAACCAAATGCATAACTTGTGAAGTTAATCTAAAAGTCAAATATCTATGGAGATAGATGCGTATTTTATCGATAAATGAGTCAGGATGTTTAACCTGAATAAGATTTTGAAGGAGTTCAAAATGGAACAAGTGAAGAAGGGTTCATTACTTGTTAAAGATAGGTGAAACATAAAGTTTATTTTCGATACAAAATAATGGTTGGAGGATATGTTAGTATTCGCTACGAATTGTTCATAGGTCTAAACATATAAGAACCATAATTTTGTATTTGACGAAATGTGACCCAAGTTCTTGGTTAGAAGAACGTGTTAGAAATGAGGAGTCATTTCAACATAGAGATGAGATACTTGAATCTAGAGATTGGTAGACTTGGTTGAAGTCATGACACCAAACTAGATTGGAAATCTCATAAAGGCAGAAGCGCAGCGAAAGCATGATCGAAAATATCGAAGTGATATGTATTGCCCTGTCGATTTGTTGAGTCTACAACATATAGGAGCATATGATTAATTCAAGGATTAATAGATATAATATATTGGTTTGAGAAATTTTATTTCAAGACTGAGTGAGTTCCGGGTGCACATGCTATGTGAAAGTCCTCTTGACTGATCATACATCATGTAGGCATAAAAGGGAAATGAAAATCTCACTCTGTAACCAAATATATTATATTCGTCATATGATGATGAAATTATCATGTGATGATAAGAGGTTTATCATGTGATGATAAAGTAATGTCAAAGTAGGTGACATTGATGTTTTGCAAAGAACATAAAGAACTATATAGTACAGAACACAGACAGAACCTCTTCCACGAGCAAACATGATCAGCACTGAGACTCCATGAGTGTGAAACACTGTGAGTGTTGGATCGAGAAAATGTAAACTAGATTATTAACTCTAGTGCAAGTGGGAGACTGTTGGGAATATGCCCTAGAGGCAATAATAAAATGGTTTATTAGCATATTCATGTTTATGATAATAGTTTATTCTCCATGCTATAATTGTATTAATTGGAAACATAATACATGTGTGGAATATAAACAACCAGGTGTCCCTAGTAAGCCTCTACTAGACTAGTTCATTAGTCAAGAGATGGTTAGAGTTTCGTAACCATGGACTTGTTATAGTCACTTGATAACGGAGTCATATCATTAGGAGTAATGATGTGATGGACAAGACCCGATAATAAAGAGTTGCAAATGATCGTGTCACTCAGTTTCATTGTCAACGCTTTTGTATATGCCAAGTATAGTTTCCTTAGACCATGAGATTATGTCACTCCCATTTACCGGAGGAATGCTTTGTGGATATCAAACGTCACTTCGTAACTGGGTGATTATAAAGGTGGCTTTCAGGTATCTCCGATGGTATTTGTTGGGTGACATGAATCAAGAGTGGGATTTGTCCTTCCTTTGTGACGGAAAAGATATCTCTGGGCCCTCTCGGTAATATAGCATCAGAAAGGTTGCAACCATGTGATTAATTGTTAATCACGGAGATCCTATATTATGGACGAGTAAAGAGAACTTGCCAGGTAACGAGATGAAACTAGCTATGGAGATATCGACGATCGAATCTCGGGCAAGTTAAATATCGGTGAGACAAAGGGAATCGTATACGAGATTAAGAATCTCCGGCATCGTGGTTCAATCGATAAGGAACTTCATTGAATATGTAGGATTCAATATGGGCATCCCGGTCCCGCTATTGATTATTGATCTGATCATGTCTGCATGTTCTCGAACCCGTAGGGTCACACACTTAATGCTCCGATGTAGCTAGAGTTAGTGATGAGATATTTAATGGTATGAACGAATGGTGATTCATAGTCTCGGATAGGATCCCGGACGTCACGAGGAGTTCCGGATGAGTCCGGAGACTAAGATTCATATAAGGAAAGTGGTTTCCGGAGGTATCGAAAAGGTTCGGGAATTTTACGGTAGAGTACCAGAATATTCTAGAAGGTTCTAGAGGAGTCTAGAAGTTGGGCCCACAGGTGTTTGGGGCCCACATGGAATTATGGGGTGGTGCAGTGGCCTCATGGGCCAGCCGCACCACCTGGCCATAAAGGCCCATGCGGGCTAGGGCTAAGCCCAAAAGGGGGGCCGGCCAACCCTAACCCTAGGGCGGCTGCCTTGGGGGCCAAGGCACCCCAGCCGCCGGCCCTAGAGGGAGATGGGGGCGCACCCCTTGGCCTCTTATATAAGGAGGACCAAGGAGGCCAGCCGTACCCCCTGGATCTCGTCCATCTGGCCACCGCCCCTGCCCTAGCCGCTCCACCTCCTGCGCCGCCCCTCCCCGGAGGGCTGCCGCCTCCACTCCTCCACCCAAGTCGCACCACCCCTATGCCCTAGGGCTCCTGCGCCTTCTCCTCTCCCTCTCCCTCTTACATGTCTTGGTGAAGCCCTGTCGGACGGAGCACTCCACCATCAACACCACCACAACCGTCGTGGTGCTGAGATCTATCTAGCCACTCCCTCCTTGCTTGCGGGATCAAGAAGGCGGAGTCTACATCGAGCCGTACGTGTGGATACCGCGGAGGTGCTGCTCTTGCGGCGCTTCATCGGATTGGATCGCATGGATAATACATCTCCTCGCGACTTGATGCGTCTAGTTGCGGGGATCGACTAGCCAACCCCTGCACCGACAAAACGCGTTTGTTCGATCTTCAAGGGTAAGAGATTGGATCTCCACTTTGCTACCTTCGTCTAATAGATCTAGATCATGGGGTTTCTTCCGCTTGTTTCGTAGGAAATTTTTTGTTTTCTATGCAACGACCCCATCACTGTTGGTGCAGGAAGCTTGAATTCCGAGAGGTATCCCCGTGTTATCCGATGGACCAAAGAGAACCTTATGTAGGGTTACGCGCAAGAATTTAAAATTTTATGTATTACGTTACCGCCATGATCTACTATGAAAATATGATCCACAAAATAAGTTAGATCTAGTACTTACAAACACCATTGCGGAAGATGGCATTTGTCGATGACGTTGTCTATGAAGCCTGTGGAAGATTCTCACGTCCAAGCCTAGAGGTGAGAATGTTGTCGACTCCCTGTTAAGGGTCACAAGTGTAATCCCTCTTCTAGTATCCATGCATCCACTGCACAACCCATCAGTGCTTCGCCATCCAGGACTCAGCGCCGACGATGAGAGACAGGTTTTCGGCGTAGCACTTGAAAGAGCATGGTTGCCCCCATGTGTGGTTTTGGTAATTAATGACAATCTCTACGGACTAATGTTTGTATTGAGCTATTCTTGTTGGTGTGTCCATAAGCATTGCTTGATCTCCATATGTTGGAGTCAAGATTAGGGGAAGAAGATTATTTATTGATCTAGGCTAAGTGCATTGAAAAGAAGATCCTATGTAGCCCATGGAGGATGACGTCTAAATGGTGATCGCCATCAAGGTTGTGTGGTGCAAGTTTAATATGATCAACATGAAGATATCACATGCTTGAAGCTTGCCATCCACTTGAAGATAATGGCCAAGTAAAGACATGCCGAAGAAGTGGTTCTCCCATATTGGTGTATGGGGGAGCATCATGTGAGTCTTCACCGAGCGGAGCGCAATCAAGAAAGATGGTCCATCTTTAGAAGATGAAGATCGTCATCGTCGATCTCAAGTGGATTATGCGCAAGGCAAAGGTATGATCTTGATAGGGTTTCTATTTTACCGGTCTCATGATGTTAGTGAGAGACTGGATTATAGGATAGTTAACCGTACTATCAAGAGGGGCTCTCGACCGAGTATCTTGATCGTATCGTTCGTGGAGAGCTCAAACCTTTGCATCCTTGGCATAATCTTTATTGGTTCTTATTTGGCTCTTATCATGGTGTGTTCTTGGTGCTTGTCGTGCTTGTCATGACAAGGCCAAGTTCACCGAAAACGGTTTTCGTATGCGTCTTCTATTGCGTTTTCGGTGTTGGAGATTTTGTAAGTTCGTCCTTGTGCAAGGTTTCACTCTTCCATTTATTAGAAAAATCTCCCTTGCTTGGTTTCAATATATAGGGTAGCATTTGTCGTCCTCTTTCCAACAAAATTGGATTCACGCAATTCGGACTTCATTTGCAAAAGTTATGGCAGTTCTGGTTTTACTGTTTGGATCTGGTCCGGAGATGGTCCGGAGTCTCCGGTCCACAGGACCCGGAATCTCCGGTCTCAAGTTTTTCCCTGCTCTTTTCCAAGGAGTGGTGCGGCTCTAGATAGGGGTCCGGAGGAACACCGGAGTTTGTCCGGAGTCTCCGGCCTCTCTGGACCAGAATCTCCGGTCTGCCCCGATGACCCAAAGTGTGGGGCGCCTCTGGTGCCCTATCCGGAATGAGCCCGGAGCCAGGCCGGAATCTCCGGCCAAGGCCGGAGTCTCCGGTGCACTTACACTGGAGTCTCCGGTCTGGGAAGGCTGGCTAGTTTTTGTGGGGACCTATAAAAGGCCCCCTTCTTCCCCAAGTGATAAAAGGTTTTTTTGCAGCACGAATTTCTCTCTCTCTCTCCCACCATTGTTGACCTTGGAAAACATTGCCCTCTCTCAATCCCTGCAATGATTCTTGTCCATCTTTAGGGAAACAAGAGAGGAGACCTAGATCTACATTTCCACCAATCAATCTCTCCTCTAAGTGAGGGGAACCTAGTGGATCTAGTTCTTGGAGTTCTTTTGTGGTTCTCCTCTTTGTTCTTCCTCTCTTATTCCCCCATAAGCATTTGTTGCTTTGTTGGAATTTGAGAGTGAAGGATTTGAGCACTTGTGCTCTTACCATTGCATTTGGTGCATCGGTTTGTGCTCTCCACGAAGATTCGTGGAAGTTGAAGTTTGAGAAGCTTGTTACTCTTGGGTGCATTGTGTTCCCAAAGAGCTTGTGCCTCTTGGGTGCATTGTGTACCCTAGACGGTTGGTGGTGTCGCGAAGACTTCGAGTTGTGAAGCTTCGGGCAAGTTTTGGGAGCCCCCGATTGAGTTGTGGGTGTGTGCCCCAAGATCGTTGTAAAGGCTCTGGATTCCGCCTTGAAGGATTCCGATAGTGGAAGGTGAACCACACCTTTGTGGTGTGGTTCATCGGAGAATAGGGTGAGGCCTTTATGGCGTCGAGTAGGCCTGTGGTGGCGATCTCACACCCCCACCAACAAGACGTACTCCCTTAATAAGAAGGAACTCGAGAATACATCCTCGTCTCCGCGTGCCTCGGTTATTTCTATACCCGAGCTCTTTAATTATGCACTTTACATTGTGATATCCTTCGTGCTTGAAGTATTATATCTTGCTATCACCTTGTTGTTATCTTGCTTAGCATAAGTTGTTGGTGCACATAGGTGAACCTATTATTTTAGGTTTTGTGTGCTTGATAAATTAAACGCCCTTCACACAAATCTAGTATTTTAGTTTTTGTGTGCCATGGGGGCATCCCCAAGCTTGAGCTCTGATCCATTTTCAATTTCTTCATTATCCTCTCCTTTGGAACTTAAAAACTCCCTTCACACAAATCTTCTCATAAACTGATTTGAGGGTTAGTGCTTATAAATTAAAAAGCACATGTGTTCAACTCAAGACAAATTGCAAACAACTTTATTGGGCATTAGCTACTGTTTAGTAAGCCTCAATGTGATACTCCTTCTCTAGAGTATCACATTTGACGATAGTAAAAGAGACAAATACAAATAAAAGCAGAATCTGTCAAAAACTGAACAGTCTGTGAGGATTGAATTTTTCGAGGCACTTCTGTAGCTCAAATCAGAAAACTCAAAACTAACTAAAGATAGATAAAAGTATCATCCTTTCTATCTAAAAATATCAGAAAAATTTAAAATTCAGTGTTTTTCTGGATTTTCGAACAGTGAAGGACAGAAATCTGTTTCTGGACAGCAAAACAATACCCTGCACTTTCAATGCATTAGAGGCTAAACTTGGCACAAAAAACCAAAAGAAAAAATACAGTGAAGTTGCTACAGAGGAAACAACTTCATAACTCAAGAAAAAGAAAAAGAAACTGAAAGTAAAACATGGGTTGCCTCCCAACAAGCGCTTTTCTTTATAGCCTTTTAGCTAGGCTTGAGATTTTAATTATGCTCTTATAAGAATAGGAATTGAAACACAAAAGAGAGCACCAAGAAGCAAATATCAAACACTTTTAAGTCTAACCCAATTCCTATGCATAGGAATCTTGTAAGAAAATAAATCATTGAAGCATAAAGCTAATAGCATAGGAAGGCAAAGCAAATGCAACATTAAAACCTTCAACATAAAGAGGGGAAACTTCACAAGATGAAAATTTATATAACCACGCTTCCCTCTCTCATAATAAATTTCAGTAGAATCATAAGAAAACTCAATAACATAACCATCACGTAAAGCATTCTTGTCATGATTCATATGCATAAAAGTATTACTACTCTCCACATAAGTAAAATCCTTCTCATTAGTAATAGTGGGAGTAAAACTATCATAGCCATCATTGTAATCATCATAAATAGGATGCATATCATGATCATAATAAACTTTTTCCTCAATAGTAGGTGGACTGAAAATATCACATTCATCATAATAATCATCATATATAGGAGGCATAGTATAATCAAAGCAAATTTCCTCCTTCAAGCTTGGGGGACTAAAAAGATCATATTCATCAAAACCGACATCGCCAAGCTTGCAATTTTCCATAGCATTAGCAACAATGGCATTCAAAGAAATCATACTAATAACATTGCTACTAGCATGATTGTTATGCAAATAAAGTTCCATAGGTTTTATAATTTTCTCTTCAAAAGCATCATGACCAATTTCAAGATAGAGTTTATAAAGCTCTCTTATTTTTTTTCCATTAAGCATAACTAGTGAAATAAAATCAAGAAACAAAAAGATTTAATTGCAAGATCTAAAGAAGATACCTTCAAGCACACACCTTCTCAACAACGATGCTAGAAATTAGCTTTGTTGAAGGGAGAGTGAGTACCGCTTACCTTTCCTCCCCGGCAACGGTGCCAGAAAAGAGCTTGATGTCTACTACACGCTTCTATTCTTGTAGACTTGTTGGGCCTCCAAGCGCAGAGGTTTGTAGGATAGCAGCAAATTTCCCTTAAGTGAGTAACCCAAGGTTTATCGATCTCAGGGAGGTGTAAGGTGAATGTATCCTCTCTCAAGCAACCCTGCAATTAAGATACAAGAAGTCTCTTGTGTCCCCAACACACCTAATACAATGGCTAATTGTATAGGTCCACTAGTTCGGCGAAGAGATAGTAAAATGCAAGTGATATGGATGGTAAAAGGTGATTTTGTAATTCTGTAATAAAAATGGCAGCAAGCAAACAAGTGACAAAAGTGAATAAAAACGGTGTATCAATGCTTGGAAACAAGGCCTAGGCTTCATACTTTCACTAGTGACTACTCTCAACATCATTAACATAATTAAACACATGACAGTTCCCACAAAAACACATGCATGGTAGACGTTACTGGGAGATCATTCTTTCGTGGATCAAATAGGATGAGAATTGCGTAGGGCTACGAAAAGCACACCTTAAAGTTCGTATTCCACATCTATGGACACTTCATGCTGTCACTATCCGCATCCAAAGATAGTACTAACAAACACCACAACCTATTTCTTGAATTGTCTCTTTCTTCAATAACACAAGAATCAAGAAACCTCATGATCTATTCAATCCAACAATAATAAAGAACAAACTCATTATGAAGATCCCTCTAATCTTGATGCATAGAGCCACACACGGCACCCTCACTGTCACCGTGGTACCGTGATCACAACGGTGACTCCGCAAATTATACTATATAACACCACTTGAGCAACATCATATCCATTACACATAGGGAAACATCATGTATTCAACTATACTAATAAAGCTCATGATCACAACGAAGATCACATCATGGGAGAGAGAGATAACCACATAGCTACTTGTATAAGCCTCAGCCCCGGTGAGGGACTACTCCCTCCTCATCACAGGAAGCAGCGGTATTGATGGAGATGGCTCCGGTGGTCGATCCCCGTCCCGGCAGGGTGCCGGAACAGGACCTTCTGAACCCCCCGAAACTTGTCGGCGATGGCGGCGGAGCTCTGTATCGCATTTGGGAAAATCCTTCGGGGGTTAGGGTTTTTTCGTCGGGGATGATTTTATAAGCGTAGGAGGCGACCGAGAGGTGCCCCACAGGGCAGGGGCGGGTCCCACCCGCGGGTGGACCCTAGGCCGGGGCCACAGGTCGCTCCTGGCCTGTGGGCTTCCCCCTGGGTCGCCCTTTTGGCTCCGGTCTTCATTTGTCCAATAAAAAATCCCCGTAAATTTTCGTCCAATTCCGAGAATATTTCCAGAAGTAACTTTCTGCAACAAAAACATGACAAAAACAGGGAACTGGCACTAGGCATCTTGTCAATAGGTTAGTCCAATAAAATGTCTTAAAATGATATAATAAGATGGCAAAAACATGTGACAATGACATAAAACAAGCATGTATCAATC
Source organism: Puccinellia tenuiflora (assembly GCA_012064385.1). Lineage (NCBI taxonomy): Eukaryota > Viridiplantae > Streptophyta > Magnoliopsida > Poales > Poaceae > Puccinellia > Puccinellia tenuiflora. The sequence goes on from QRDG01001949.1 coordinate 20,829, forward strand.
AAAAATTATAGATACGTTTGACACGTATCAGCCGGCCGGCTCCCTCTCCAACTAGGAGTCCTCCCTCCCCACCACACACACACACAGACACATTTCCTTTTTTTTTTCTTTTTATCCCTTTAATAATTATTGGACCTTCCAAAAATATTTAATCAATTAAAAGGAATTCCTAGGGGGGAGGTGCGGCCAGCCAGGGTGGCCCTGGGTCCCATGCGGCTGCCCCACTAAAGTGTGGCGCAACCCTAGAGCACCCATTGCCCCCCCTCTGGCACTCCCCCTTCTCGGGTTTTCTTCGAAACTCTTCCGAAACCCTATACATCCTTCATATAAAATCATCGACTCTATCCACCGATGTCAGAAACATTTGCCAAACATCCCGGGACATCTCATGTCCTCCGATAATTCTCCGAAATGCTTTCGGTCTCTCACTGTCATCATATGCCCTCATGATAACTTCTAAAGAACATTTCCGATTCTCATAGGAGTCGTTCCTGAGACATCGAATAAATCTGACCACTTCTGATAACCACTATAACTACAAAATACTCTCAATAAAAGATTGACACAGCTTAAGTGTGTGACCAGGAAAGTTCGGCAATACACAGACATGTCGGGAGTACTTACCGAACAATAACCAACAGCGGAGCCATGGACGCCCATGATGGCTCATGTGTATTCACGAATAACAAAGAAACTTTTTGTGTTTCTCATTAGTCCAATCCCCTTACGTTCACGATACCAATGATATCACGAGGCGAGACAATGTGCTCCACGTGATAAAATCATTTGATCACTACACATACAAACTCGTACCGATATCATTCTCTTTTTCTCATACGTATCTCCGATGTCCTTCTGATAAATCACACTGTGTCTTGCTAGACGATTGGTTGACAACGTAATACTTAGAGGGCCCAGATGATGTATCTCTCCATCGCCTGGAGGAGTAAGTACCAGTCTCGAACAATCTCTGTTCCATTACACACTTTAGGTCATACCTAAAAGTCACCGTTATATTCTCATTTTACGCTAGATGGTTGATGATGATTAAAGCATAACTATCAAGATGTGTGGTCACTAGATGTTCTCATGGTATAGGGACATAGGTAATGAAAGTTTCATACTCTTTTGCTAAAACATTATCAACGATTTGTCTCTTAGCAAGATCGTATATTTGGATCAGTTCAGTACTATTGTTATTCCAACAATATAAACTTATAGTTGTTCGACTTATACAAAGTCCATCATCAGAAAAACGTGATCGTCCAACAACAATATAAGCTAATCTTAGAGACACGAGTATGAACACTTGTTTTGTTCATATCTCTACACGTGCTTTTAGGTTTTCCTTTGAATATGCACTATTCAATTATCACAGCAGTTACAGCATATAGATATAAACCTAATAATGAACTTTGGAGGTAAATAATAATTAAATATTATTGTCTCTAGGGCATACCTCCAACACCTTAAAATATGGGAATTTCGCGAGCATAAAGGAAAATACGCTTTGAGCTCTCGGTCTTCATAACAACTACTTTTCATCCTAGAAATGTGCATACTCGGTAGTTCTAACTGAGAATGAAAACTCATAAGTTTTGTACCAAACAAACACCCTCAAGAATTGGGTTGGGGAGAAAACTACTATGTCCCTACTAGGCTACTAGGAGGTAACGAACATATTCCACTAAGTTCCGGACCTATACATGATACTAGGCTACTTCATACTCTTAATTTGTCATTCTCAAAAAATGATGACATAACAACAATACATAAATGAATTTCCAGTGAACATGTTTGTTATTCATGATTCTAGATCACAATATACAAGTTAGAAGAACAAGCTTTACAATCCTTCAAAATTTCAAGAACTTAACAACTTTGTATATTAATTATTATTTTACAACATCAGAGTTTACAACGGTCCAATTACAACCAGTTCGGCGAGTTCTTGGGGTACTGGCCAAACCAAACATCATTGTTCCGAAAAGTTCTCCCAAAACTGCTAAGCTATGGACCACTGTTCTGTTTTCAGATTTTTGATAGATGTCGGAAAGTCTTTCGAAGATATTTACAACTGCAACCAGAGTTGTTGTTCGACTCTAACATTTTTGTCTTGTATTAGGTGCTTCACGACAAGATTCAGGCCTCAAAGGCATGCTTTGGCTTCTTCAGTACATCTGCAATCATGCATCTCCTAGCCAAAAGCCTTGTAGTACCCAAAGATTGCAAACCGATCATTTTTGCTCTTGGTAACCCCATTCACCATAAACTGATGTACAAAGCCATATATGCCACAGATATACACACATGAGATGCGACACCAAGACTGCAAAAAGAAAATCTACATGAGAGCATCACCTGTTATGTCGATGATGGGACCATGCCATGCCTAGTGTCGCCCTAGACCAAAAGCTCAACGAGGCCGCCGCCTTGCATCCAACAACTCGCGTGCCGCCTCCTGCCGCCCAGCAGCTCGTCGTGGACGTCTTCTATCGTACGGCGGTTTGCCGCACCGCCACCCCTGCAGCCAACATCTTATCGTCATATTGCCGCTTGCGTCCAAGGTCTCAGCGCAAAGCCTCCTGCGACCAAGAGTTTCACCCCGTTGCGCTGCTGCCGACAAGAAGCTTTCCCTCTGCCGCATGCAACCATGTTTGGGGATTTTTACTTTTTTTCCTCTCACCAAATAGCTTCTATATATTTTCTATTCCACGTAGGCGCCACGTCTGGTGAGCCTCAGCTTGTAGAGTTCTCGTAACGCTTTGTGCATGTAGGTGTAGCGTATTACTACCACCAAAGACACTCAAATTTTAGAGCATCTCCACTGGCGACCCATTCCGCCCCATGGGCCCAATGCGGGTTCCGACACTAAAATTGTTTTCAACAACATTCCTATAGAAAAACTATCTGGCATGCCCCACTAGTATAGACTCCCAATCGTACATGGATTGATCTCTTCGTGTGTGTTATATCATATATCGTTTACCCATAGAAATAAATTCATGTGTCCAAATATTTGCGTACGGTTAGTTCTTCATAACCGTGTGCTCTATATTGGACACATTTAGTAATAATTAATCATGTGCATAGTTGAGAAATATCACACACGGTTGTGACGTCGCAAATAATGTGTAATCTGAATTGCCTACTCAGGCTTTCATTCGACGCGTTTAGAGCATTCTTAACTTGCTTTTGTATGTAATGCGTTGGCGACGAGGCAACATATTATAGGAGTGAACTTTTATGTAGGCTATAGGTGACATGACATTACTATGAGCGCTGGGCTTTTCTATTAGCCATGCTCTGGAATACAATAGATGGGCATGGGGAAACCTACTATTAATTATGGGGTCTTCCTAGATTACCATAATTTCATGCACATCAAAATGCTTACGATTTCAGTCGCCTACTTTATTATTTTTTAGTTGCATCAACATTATCTCCTTCAAATTTTGTTTTAGTTCGTCGTAGGATTATTAATTTTTTCTCTAAATGCAGAATATGTATATTGCATGAATATGATATAATTTATTTAAAAATAATTAGTACCTAGTTTAGACGAGCACTAGACCTATTTCCCCGATAGGTGTGTGGGAATATTCGCATTACAATTACCTTGGGTATGAAACCTGGATAGATGTTTTATCAATAGATTTCAAACTTCCTGTGATACTCCTTCTATACACCTCGCGACTTTCTCGGTTCAACTCAATTTGCATCACAAGGGAAGGTCACATCATAGTGGAATGTCACATCATACTACTTGATGTATGTGTTGACAGTTGACATGCTCAAGATGATCCAGGTCATCATCATGTTGCCCACATAAAGTCAGGATACAACGTCATCACCTCCTTCTAGAACACGAAAAAAAATTCTAGGGGGGGGGGGGCATATGCCCCTCCTATTGAGAACGTCTTTGCTTTGGCTCGATCTGTATGTCCCCTCCTATCGAGAACGTGTTTGGTTCGGCTCTATATGCCCTCTTCTACTATGAACATAGTCTAACCCAACTCATGAGAAGCATACAAACACAAAAATGAAAACCACTTTAGCGTAGGTCGATGCTATATAAGGTCTTGGGTGATTTTAAATACAATAACCGCATGCTGCCCAGCATACCTATCGCGTCGGCAAGCCCCATAAGGACAAGCTGTGGGACGAGCCAAAGACCAAGCCCCATAAGAACAAGTTGTGCGTCGGCAACATACTACTTGATATATGTGTTGAAATGCTCAAGCCGATCCAGGTCATCATCATGTCGCCCACATAAAGTCATGATAGAATGCCATCAACTCCTTCTAGAACACAACAAAAATTCTAGGGGGGAGGGGGCATATGCCCCCTCCTATTGAGGAAGTCTTTGGTTCGGCTAGATCTGTATGCCCCCTCCTATCGAGAACGTGTTTGGTTCGGCTCTATAGCCCTCTTCTACTATGAACATAGTCCAACCCAACTCATAAGAAACATACAAACACAAAAATGAGAACCGCTGTAGCGTAGGTCAGCGACATGGCGATGCTATATAAGGTCTTGGGCGTTTTTAAATACAATAACTGCATGGTGCCCAGCGTAGGCAAGCCCCATAACGACAAGCTGGGGGACGAGCCAAAGTGCCCAGGTATATCTTCCAGGAAAAAAAATGCTAGCACAGCTGCTCAATTGACAACACAGGAAGAAACAACATTAGGGGAATTACGCTCGATCTTTATATGCGGCTGGAGATCTGGTGGTATGCAGACTGCCAGAGAACAAAACACCCTCCTCCCACGTGTTCTTAAATTGGTATTCGCCGCAGACCTGAAAGCTCTGCGTGTCGTCGGGATTGTTTGAATTCAAGCATCCCGGGCGACACGTTCAGTTTCATCTAGTGTGTCCCTCGTGTACACAATTGCTCGTACTAGTTTTCTAAAAAACAAGAAAAATCTTAAAAGCCTTTTTTGCTTAGAAATTCTCCTTGGCTTGGTCGTAGAAATAATAATGGAAGTGGATCTTTCTGAAAGTTTTGGTTGTGTATGTTGATGGGTATACTGAATAGTTGTAGTCTTGTAGATCTTATTCTCCCTTTGATGGCAATTGGCAACTATAGTTTTATGGGCTCAAAGTTTGACTTCGTTCCGCGAGCCCGAGCATCTACTCCTTTGTTTTGTTTCGGGATTAGTTAATTGTTGCAGCAGGACAAAGCTGTGGGTTGCTCATGTGGTGATCAGTCACATCGTGCTCAGCTTAATTAACAAAACCCAATTGACAGTGGGTAGATTGGATCAGTTACCAACCCCGTGATATGAAAACAAGATACTCTACACGCAAGTGCAACATCGATCTATGGAGGCCCTTGTAACGTCACACTAAATCACAACACAAGCCAGTCTTCCGCTCGTACGACGTCAGAGCAAGAATGGCCAGCTGCGGCAAGAAGCTTCGCGTGCTGCTCATCCCCTTCTTCGCCACCAGCCACATCGAGCCCTTCACCGACCTTGCCATCCGCCTCGCCGGCGCTCGGCTCGACGGCGCCGTCGAGGCGACCGTGGCCGTCACGCCGGCCAACGTCTCGATCGTCCAGTCCTTGCTGGAGAGACGTCGGCACGAGCGTAATACTATCACAGAAGAAGGCGTCAAGGTAGCGACGTATCCGTTCCCGGCCGTGGACGGCCTCCCGGAGGGCGTCGAGAACCCCAGCAAGGCCGCCACGCCGGCCGAGTCGTCGCGCATCGACATGGCCGCCATGAGCGACGCCCTGATGCGCCCCGCCCAGGAGGCGCTCATCTGGGCGCAGTCCCCGGACGCCATCGTCACCGACGTGCACTTCGTTTGGAACGCCGGCATCGCCGCTGAGCTCGGCGTGCCGTGCGTCGTATTCAGCGCCATCGGCGCCTTCTCGGTCCTCGCCATGGGCCACCTCATGGATCACCACGGTGCCGTCGTCGACGACGAAGACGCCACCGTCAGCGCCGTCACGGTCCCTCGATTCCCCGATCCTCGCGTACGAATACCCATGACCGAGCTGCCGGAGTTCCTGCGGGTGATGCTGCTGCAAGATGCCTCCACGAGGACCAACACGTTTACTCCGACGCGCGACTGCTTCGGCTTCGCCATGAACACCTCGTCGGTCCTGGAGCGGCAGTACTGCGAGATGCTTACGGGCCAAGACCACTCGAAGCGAGCCTACTTCCTAGGGCCTCTCTCGCTGGCGCCGCCGCCGCGATCACCATCATCGCGACCGGCCGGCGGCGTCGACTCGCCGTGCATCGGCTGGCTCGACTCCAAGCCAAGCCGGTCCGTGGCGTACCTGTGCTTCGGCACCTTGGCCCCCGTCTCGAACGCCCAGCTGAACGAGCTCGCTCTCGGGCTGGAGGCGTCGGGGAAGCCGTTCCTGTGGGTGGTGAGGACGGCGGAGGAGGAGTGGGCTCCGCCGGAGGGGTGGAAGGAGCGCGTCGGAGACAGCGGCCTGCTCGTCAGATCCTGGGCCCCGCAGACGGCGATACTGGGGCACCCGGCGGTGGGCGCGTTCGTGACGCACTGCGGGTGGAACTCCGTCCTGGAGACGGTGGCGGCGGGCGTGCCGGTGCTGACGTGGCCGATGGTGTTCGAGCAGTTCATCACCGAGAGGCTGGTGACGGAGGTCCTGGGGATCGGGGAGCGGCTGTGGCCGCATGGCGCCGGCCTACGGAGCACGAGGTTCGACGAACACGAGCTGGTCCCGGCCGAGGACGTGGCACGGGCGCTGACGACGTTCATGTGCCTCGGAGGGCCAGGGGACGCGGCGAGGAAGAGGGTGACGGACCTCGCCGCGGAGTGTCATGCTGCCATGGCAGAAGGAGGCTCCTCGCACCGTGATCTGTGCCGTCTCGTCGATGATCTAATGGCAGCTAGCAAGAAGAGCTAGCTATGGTCTGTCCATGATCCTGCATGTATGTATGCTGTGCCTGTGATGTGTTCGTATATTCCGTTAGGCATACGGATGTTTCAATAGTTTTCACTTTTCAGGAAATGATAAGGCCCGGCACGTTCCCTCTTTTGTTTCACAGCCCAACATCTTCATGATCCAAATCACAAAGATGCATGCAAGCCCATTTCAATTCACATGTACACTGTTTGAATTGCTTTTTATAAAAGTTTATCTCTTCTCTAATATATAATACGGTTTGTGTTTCTTCTTCCGTCCGTCGGTAGGTACGTCGCGTGTATCTTGAAAAAAAAAGGTACCACTAGTGGAAACAGGGGCTTCGGTTTGGCCCTTCCGTCCCGGTTCCCTTACGGACCGGTACCAATCGTGGCACTAGTCCCGGTCATTGGTCCCAGGGCGCCCGCCAGGACCAGTCCCGGTTCGTAGGGGACCTACCGTCCCGGTTCGTGTTACGAACCGGTGACAAAGGGATGCGGGAGGAGGCGACAGAGGTGGGACCAGCCCGGACAATGCACTGTCCCGGTTCTATTTACAGACCGGGACTAATGGAGGGACTTTAGTACCGGTCCTTGTTACGGACCGGGACTAAATATATTCCTATATCATCTTCCACCCCCCGACCCGGCCGTGGCCAGGCCGTGGCCATTTTTGAGCTCCGGGTTCATCTCCATTTTCTTAACCCTTGCTCCTCCCAATCACGAGTTCGGCCCCTATTTTATCCACCATTTGTCAAGTTTGGCGGCACCTCATCTACCCGACGGTTAGCACTCCGGTGTTCCTTTTTTAGCTCATTTTGGTGCTACTTAGCAAATTTTATTTTTCTAGTGCTATCAAGGTGTTTGATGAAATGCCTAAGTAAGAGATTTCATTTTTTTACATGCAATTTTAGCTCAAATTAAAGTATAATGTATTGGGTTTACAGTTGTCCGGTGACCATCTTTACCATCGTCGATCGCCCGCGCCATCCCGTCGCCGGCACCTCCTCGGTGAGTCTTGTTTTATCCCTTTTTAACTTATTGATATACTTTAGATGCATGTATATTATCTTACTTTTTTTATATGTATAGTGTGTCATGGTTTTGATATCCGTCCCCGTCGGTCCTCGTCCGGTCTATGACGATCCGGATGTCGTTGTTGAACCGGAAATTCCAACCGACCCTATCATCGAGTTTTTTGAAAATGAAATTAATGATTTGAAAGCAAAACTGGAAAGAAGTGAAAATCTCCGTCTCCAAACCCTAGAAGAGAAGATGAAATTGGAGCTCCATATTGCCGACATCGTCGATGAGCACAAGATCAAGATGGATGCAATGCGCTTGAAGATTAGAAAAATTAGAAATTATGCCATTCATAAAGAGGCTTGGTATCATTATGGTGTTGGTTCGATAGTTACCATAGTTGTGATTTTTATCGCATTTGTTGTTGGGCTTAAATTCTTTAGATAGTTGTATGTTAGTTTGAACCAATGTATGTTTGTGAGACTATATGTATTACATTTGGTTATTTGCTCTACTTTGGTTTGAATGTGATGAACTTATATATTAATTCACTTTATCACTGTTATATATTGAAGAAATAGTGTTAATGGTTTTTTATATTTTATTTATATAATGCAGATGAGTCAGATGAGTCGGCAATGGATGTACAGTGACCGACGTTATCCCGACTTTATTAATGGCATGCATTATTTTCTCCAAGTGGCTGAGAAAAACAAGCCGCCAAATGGTTTTATTTCATGTCCATGTAGTGTCTGCAAGAATACTCAGGACTACTCTACCTCACAAACCATTCACGTCCACCTGTTGAAGTCCGGTTTCATGGCCGGTTATAATTGTTGGACCAAGCATGGAGAAAGAGGAGTTATAATGGAAGACAATGAGGAAGAAGAGGATAATGACAACTATCCTATGTTCACTGATCACGGTGGTACATCAATGGGGGAAGATGAAGCTGAAAAAGAGCCCATTGTTGATGAGCCCGATGACGATCTTCGTCGGGCCATTCTTGATGCGAAGATAAACTGTGGAAGTCAAAATGAGAGGTTGAAGTTGGAGAGAATGTTAGAGGATCACAACAAATTGTTGTACCCAAATTGTGAAGATGGGCAGAAAAAGCTGGGCACCACACTGGAATTGCTGCAATGGAAGGCAGAGAATGGTACTTCTGACAAGGGATTTGAAAAATTGCTGAAAATAATAAAAAAGATGCTTCCAAAAGATAACGTATTGCCCCCCAGTACGTACGAAGCAAAGAAGGTTGTCTGCCCACTAGGATTAGAGGTGCAGAAGATACATGCGTGCATCAATGACTGTATACTCTACCGCGGCGAGGAGTACGAGAATTTGAATGCATGTCCGGTATGCGGTGCATTGAGGTATAAGATCAGGCGAGATGACCCTGGTGAAGTTGAGGACGAGGCGCGCCCCAGGAAGAGAGTTCCTGCGAAGGTGATGTGGTATGCTCCTATAATACCACGGTTGAAACGTTTGTTCCAAAACAAAGAGCATGCCAAGTTGTTGCGATGGCACAAGGAAGACCGTAAGAAAGACGTGATGCTCAGACACCCTGCTGATGGGTCGCAGTGGAGAAAAATTGACAGAGAGTTTCCGACATTTGCAGATGACGCAAGGAACTTAAGATTTGGTCTAAGTACAGATGGCTTTAATCCCTTTGGAGAGCAGAGCTCCAGTCATAGCACCTGGCCTGTGACTCTATGCATCTATAACCTTCCTCCTTGGTTGTGCATGAAGCGGAAGTTCATTATGATGCCAGTACTCATCCAAGGCCCGAAGCAACCCGGCAACGACATTGATGTGTACCTGAGGCCATTAGTTGAAGAACTTTTACAATTGTGGCGCGAAGAAGGTATACGTGTTTGGGATGAGCACAAACAAGATGAATTTGACCTACGAGCATTGCTGTTCGTGACCATCAATGATTGGCCAGCTCTTAGTAACATATCAGGACAGTCAAACAAGGGATACAATGCATGCACACACTGTTTAGGTGATACTGAAAGTATATATCTGGGAAACAAGAATGTGTACCTCGGGCATCGTCGGTTTCTTCCGGAAAGGCACATCGTAAGAAGGAAAGGCAAGCATTTCAAAGGTTTGCCAGATCACCGGCCAAAGCCTAGACGGCCTACTGGGGATGTTTTATATGATATGGTAAAGGATTTAAAAGTAATCTTTGGAAAGGGTCTTGGCGGACAATCTGTTCCAAATGATGCTAATGGACACGTGCCGATGTGGAAGAAGAAATCTATATTCTGGGAGTTACCCTATTGGAAAATCCTAGAGGTTCAGTCTGCAATCGACGTGATGCACGTGACGAAAAATCTCTGCGTGAACCTACTAAATTTCTTGGGCGTGTATGGGAAGACGAAAAATACACCGGAATCACGGCTGGACCAGCAACATATGCACGAACGAGACGACCTGAATGCAGAGAAGTATCAAGGTCCTGCCAGCTACGCTCTTACCAAAGAAGAGAAGAAGATCTTTTTTGAAGTACTAAACAGTATCAAGGTCCCGTCAGGATTCTCATCGAATATAAAGGGAATAATTAACATGACAGAGTTGACTTATATTGACTTATCAAGGGTATGAGATAAATGGAAATACATTTTACACGGCCAATCAAGATAAAAAGAGCACCAACCAAAACAGTGGTATCCGCTTTGATGCAACAAACAGCAATGGGCAAAAGGACACATATTATGGTTACATAGAGGAGATATGGGAACTTGAATATGGACCATTTTTTAAAGTCCCTTTGTTCAAATGGTTCAACCTGACAGGCGGGGTACATGTAGACCCGAAGTACGGAATAACTACAGTGGATATGCAGAATCTTGGATACGACACCGAACCATTCGTCCTAGCCAGTGAAGTGGCTCAGGTTTTCTATGTGAAGGACATGTCTAGCAGACCGAAGAAAAGAAAAGATAAGCAAGCAGTGAATGCATCGTACGACGTCGAGCCAAAGCGCCACATAGTTCTTTCAGGGAAAAGAAGCATCGTGGGAGTGGAGGACAAGACAGACATGTCAGAAGATTACAATAAGTTTGATGAAATTCCCCCCTTCACAGTGAAAATTGACCCAACCATCGCGTTGAATGATGAAGATTGTCCATGGATACGACGCGATAAGAAGAAAAAATGACAGACACGAAGAAGTGTTGAATGATGTTGATGTATTGTGGTCATTTGTAATAATGTATGAGATATTTATTTATCCTAACTTGTTCTATACATATGTGTAATAATTGGTAGAATTTTGTTTTGACTGTTAAAAAGTTGAGGGTTTTTCATTAAATATTTAAAATGTTGAATATATTTATCCTAACCTCGGATTTTATTAGTACAACGGTTTTACTCAACTCATCTATTTAAATGTTCAATATATATAACATATTCATATTTACATTTGGAAACATGTAAAGTTTATAAAATATGAACATTTGAAAACATTCATAAAATGAAAAAAAAATCCAAACGACCGTTTAGTCCCGGTCCGTGGCTACAACCGGGACTAAAGGCCATTTTCGGGCCGCTGCGAAACTTAGCGCGCCAAAAAGCACACCTTTAGTCCCGGTCCGTGACACCAACCGGGACTAAAGACCCTATAGTCCCGGTTGGTGTCACGGACCGGGACTAAAGGCCGATTTGAGCCTACTTGGTCCCTCTCCGCGGATTTCTTACTCATTTTTGCCGCCAGGCCCAAGACGCAGACGCCTCCGGGCTCCTCTCACGCGACGATGCCGCCAGGCTGCCAAAATCTGGCCGCCGCCGCCGCCGTCGCTCGCGTCCCTCTTCCTCGCCGCCGTCCCCCGCGCGCTCCGCCTAAGGTACGGCCCTCTCAAACTCTAGATCGGCGCGGCGGTGGTCCGATGGCACGAACCCTAGCTAGAATCGGCGGCGGCGGTGGTCCGGTGACCTTAAATCGGCGGCGGGGACAGTTCGTAGATAGGAAATAAACTTCATTACATTTACTTAGGGGTTCGTAGATAGGAAATAAACTTCATTACATTTACTTAGGGGGGGGGGAGGGGGAGGTCCTAGCTAGTCCTCGTCGCCCTCCTCGTCGGAGAGGACGACGTACGGTGGTGCCTCCCACAGATGCGCAGGCGGCTGCGCCGGCGGCTGCTGCTGCTGCTCCAGGATGGCGTCCCGCGGCAGCTGGGGCACAGTCGTGAATACCCACGACTGCCCGAACAGCTCCGGTGGGAATCTCACCGGCTCCTCGTACTCCTCCTCCGGCGGGTCGTAGGCCTCCTCCTCCTGAGCGAGTGCCTGCACCCAGTCCAGCCCCGGCTGTCCCTGTGGCGGAGGCGGGGGTGGAGGCGGTCCCTGCGGCGGCAGACCGTGCGGCGGCGGCGGCGGCAGTGCGTCCTGCACCACCATCTCCCAGCGGCGGCGCTCGTCGTCGACGAAGGCCTGCCGGGACGCCGCCATGGCTGCCTTCATGGCGTCGTCGATGTCGTCGTCCTCGTCCATGGGGGCGGCCTCGCCGTCGGAGTCGACCTCCAACCATTGGTCGAGGTCGTCCATCCCCTCCGGGAGCGCCGGGTACTCCGTGCGCTCCACCGGCGGCACCGAGGCCGGCGCGAAGTAGCTCCGACGGCGCTCGTCGTGCTCCTCCCGGAACCATTGGTCCCAGTAGGGGGAGCCCGGCGCGTACGCCGGGTCGTCGAGGAGGTGATTGGGGAGGAGGCTGCGCCGGCGTGCGATCTCCACCGCCCTGGCCGTGGGGTCGATCGGGATCGGCGGCACCGGAATCCGTTGCGGATTCAGGTGCCAGTTGTCCGGGAGGTGGACGTCCGACCAGCGCACCGGGACGGCGTTCTCCCAGTGCCACTGCGCCTCCTCCACCCGGACGTACCGACGGTAGCGCTTCTTCTTGGCGGGCGGCCCGCCGGCCTGCGGACCAGCACGGCGCGGGTCCGCGCCGACGATGCGCACTCCGCGCGGCGCCGACGATGGTGGTGGTGGAGGAGGAGCAAGGGGAGGCAGTCCAGCGCCCCGGCAACGGCCGGAGCGGCCAGAGCCCGAGCCGCTGGACTCGGACTGGTGCTTGTCGCCTGGCCACCACCGCTTCGACATTGCTCCGGCTCCGGCGAGGGCGAGGGCTAGGACTAGGGCTAGGGCACGTTCGATGGAGTGTGGGGAGGGCGGCGGGGCTGTGTGAGGTCGCCATCGCGCACAGCCGGGGTTTAAAAAGGACGGGGGCCGCGTCCACCGTGGCCAGCATTGACTGCGGGACGGGAAGCCGAGGAGGCCGTCCAGTCGCTAGCAGGTGGGCCAGGAGCATTGACTGCGGGGCCCGGACGGTTGGGTGGCGGGGGAGACGAGGGAACGTGGCGGCCGGGTGGCGGTTCCCACGCGCGACGTGGCCGAGTGGGCTGACCGCGCGGCGGTTGGGTGGCGGGGTGGCCGGGTCGCTGGCTTTTGGGCCAGCCTTGACCACGCGCTACTGGCTAGTGGGTGGACGCGGGGGCTGGATTTTTCTAAGGGACCAGCCGCTACTGGCCAGGTGCCGGGCCACATATTTTTTAAAGGACCAGGGGGCTGATTTTTCTAAAGGACCAGCCGCTACGTACTGGCCAGGTGCCTGGCCCTATTTTTTTTTTCAGGACCAAGGGCGGTCATTCAGGACCAAGGGCTGTCATTATTTTGGGGTGTCATTTTATGTGTAATTCTATGTCAAAAAAATTACAAACACATATAATTGATTGCAGGTACATTGAGCTATGGCGGACATTCCCTTAATTATTGACGAGGAGCATGAAGATAAAATGCAACGAATAATCTATACGAGTGCCCGTGAAGAAGATTATTCCGGAGGACAAGGCGGTGGAGATGATGATGGACAACAAGGCGGTGGAGAAGATGATGGACGACAAGGCGATGAAGATGATGATTTCAGCTCACAATTTCTGAACGACTGCAGTGAGGGACTTCTGTTTGACGATGAAGCGCCCTTAACGACAAACTCCGGCGAGGTGACGATGAGACGACACTGGGACAAGTCAAGCACGGTTTCGTTCTATGGAACAAGAAATACATCGTGCTTCCAGGCTCAGCACCAAGGCCACCGACTCCTCCAAGTAGAAGTCCACCACCTACAAGTCCACCCTTCCTACCCCAGAGGGACCCCAGCGCGAGTCCGTCTCCATCTCCAGCTACACCAGTACGGTCTCCATCTCTAGCTACACCAGCACGGTCTCCATCTCCAGAGCCAGTCCAGCGGTCTCCATCTCCAGAGCCAGTCCAGCGGTCTCCATCTCCAGAGCCAGTCCAGCGGTCTCCACCTTATAAGTGGTTTGATGCGAAGAGGGCCGTTAATGGTTCGCCTCCTAAGAAGAGACAGAAAAAGCCGCGAAAAGTGAAGACTCCTGAGAAGTTACCTTACGAGAGGACTGTCGAAGAATCCGAAGCCATCAGGAGGGCCGAGGTTAAAGCCCATTTTACAAAGAAACCGCCCCCGGAAGAACTACCCAGCATCAAAGGGCTTCCTCGTGACAAACTACATCACACTATTAGGTGCTTATACAACCCTCCACCAAGGCCGTCATCAGACTATGAGCGCTCTATTGAAAAGTCATACGACTCGGTGTTGGAGAACCGGAAATGCGGGAAACAGATAGCCCAGCTGGGACAACAAGCTACGCAATCGCTCCCTCCGCTTAAGGTACTTACCGACAAAGACGCCCACCGTATGGTACCTCAGGGAAGTGTCCGCCACTTCCCTGAGGAACCTGCTTATAGGGTGCCTTATCGATATGTTCAAGGCAAGTCTTTGGTCACAACTGAGGTGGCCAAGTTACTACCAACAAGGATGCGTCAGTTGAATTCATGGTACATGAAAGTCGCAAAAAAAGGTATAATAGGTATCATGGCAAAAGTTAGAAAGGAGAAACACTTGTACGATGACTATGGTGTGCAAATTGATTTCTCCGAACTTTTCCAATTATACAATGGTTTACCCCTCGATAAAGCAATCATCAGTATCTTTTGTCTATAAGTTATTTATTTTTGTAATTTAATTAAGTCTTTATATATATATAGCTCACAGCACATTCTAATTTTGGTACGCTATTTGTGCAGAAAGAAGATGATCGACTACAAAAGGGAAATAATAAAACTGGTGGAGATTGGTTTCATGGACCCTAATGTTATTCATGAAGTGAGCATAAGGAAGAAACCACAAGTTGTAAAGGGAGTAATGATAGAGGCTTTCAAGCGACACCAAGACAAAAAAGAAATATTTCTTCCTTACAACTTCAGGTAAGTGTTACTAATTGCTTGTACACATTCTATTTTTGCTCACCCGGTATCTTAAGTCTAATTGATGAGTTATATGCGCATGCCTCTGTATGTAAATTTGCAGCTACCACTTTATTCTCGTGGTCATTAGATATCACCAGGGAATAATTAAAGTCTACGACTCATTAAGGAGAGACCCTAGAGAGTACAAGAGCTTGTTTGATGTCATGAAAGAGTAATTTAAATTCTTATCACATTACTATACCGACCTCTCTTTCATTCATTTCGTGATATCAAGTAATTAATTAATAACAGATGTTTTGTTCTTTCTTTGTCGAGTAGAGCATGGCAGACATTCGTCAAGGAAGTACCCGGTAAATGGCACGAGAAGCTGGTATGGACTCTGAACCAAGTAAGTAGTACTATACCTATATCCATGAATTAATGTAGTTTGCAATACCATTACCAAACTTAATGTGTTGAATTCTATTCTCGAACAGTGGTGTCTGGAACAGCCAGAAGGGACCCTCTTATGTGGGTACTACGTTTGCGAGTACATTCATAGGATGACTTATGAAAAATTCGAAAATCGAATAAACGCAGAGGTACGTAATTATACATTGTTCACAAGTTTTTTTGACAAAATAATATGCATATCAATTGTGTGGAGTTTCATTCATAATTGTTTAATTTTCTCCTTCTTTAAAGATTGTAAGGAAGCGGGCCGGCCTCCTACCAGATGACCGTATAAGAGCAATTGTGGAGGAGCTGGCGGGATTTCTTCTTGATGATGTCATACCTGAAAATTCAGAGCACTATTATCTACATATATAAATGTACTATGATTTCATGCATGTATAATTAATGCATTTGAGTACTTTGTGTACGGAAACGTGACGACAAATTCATGTGTTACAATTAATTTGTAAGTGTGTTATATATATGCATCAACGTGTGATCATAGTACAATATAATTTATATCGACGTATCGACGTGTTTCCAAAACTATCCAAAACCCCGGCACTAAACACACACGACACCCGGTCCGTGCAATTCTGAAAAATTATAAAAGAAAAAAAAAGGCCTAACGGTAGTCCCGGTCCGTGTTACGGACCGGGACTAAAGACATCCAGCCCGCGGGCTCGCCCGTGGCCACGTGGGAGGTACTCTAATCCCGGTTCGTAGCCAACCGGGACTATAGGGGGGGGGGCTCTAGTCCCGATTTGGTAGTCCGGGTTGCCCAGCCGGGACTAGAGGCCGTCTGGAACAGGGATACTGCCCCGTTTTCTACTAGTGTACGTCGCGTGTTTCGTTGTTGTCGAGAGAACCGGTACGTCGCTTCCTCTCGCTAAAAAAACCAAGATTAAGTCGTACCGGCACGCACGATCGGTAAAAAAACCAGCAGGCGAGTCCCGCGTCCGGCGTCCAGCCTCTGTTCCACCCCTCCTAGCTTCCACCGTATCTGCGCTCAGCTTGTGCTGCGATGGCGCGTGGACAACCATATCGGTCCGCCGGCGCGGCGAGGACACTCCTGCCCAGGCGCGCATCAGTCCGGCGCTGATCCAACATCCCGCTCCGCCGATGCAGCAACTTCTCGACATCCATCCTCGATCAATCTGTGCTACCACCGCTCTTGACCTTGCGTGCTGCTCGATGCCGCAGATTAAAATCCTACGTGTGTAAGCTCCGTCATATGGCCATGGCTGCCTTCCCCTACCCGAGTCTTCCATCCTCATATTTTTCTTTTGCTTTTTTGGCTGTTCTTTTACAGCATGTACATCATCACTGGCTAGAAGGAACGTGCCTGAGTGTGTCTCGCTACTAGCTAAGGTGAGTCTCCTATCTTATTTTGAGGGAAAAAATTCAGTGCGCAAGTAGTCTCTCTTCGAAAAGGCTAGCTGCAGCCCAAGGTGTTCCAACCAAGAATCTCGTGGTGCTCAAAAGAGCTGCATGTGTGTCGTCCACCGCCAGGTAATCTCAGGGAGGAGCTCTATGGTTGCACACACATGCTCAAAGCCGGGAGATTATTACATTGACGTCGTCTGTACGAGAGCCATAAGTGTCGGCGCAAGCAGCAGAGCGCGTCTCACTAGAGATTATTTGACGGGAAGGAAAACAACATATTCCTCTTGTTTTCGACATTGACATCGTCTCGCCAATCTCCCATCATCCGTGTCCACGCGGACATGATCCGATCGGATCCAACCAGCGACCAGTCTACCAGATGTGAATAAAAAAAGCAACTCCCGTTCAGATAAATAGGAGTCTTACCAATGGGAATAGAAAAAACAACTATCAAAATGATGTTATTCTCACAATTAAAAATCGAGCTAGAAAAACTCTGACACCCGACAGAAAAAAAAAGGTTAAAAAGAACATTGATACTTTTAATGAGTTCTCCCAATCGGGATAAAAAAATAACAGCGATAGAAAAAATGGGTCCAACGAGAAAAAAGGATCATGTTAGCCTTCCATGCATATGATCGAGATCATCGTTACCTGCATGTTTTTATTTACTTTTCTCCTATACGTGAGAGATGTCGTCCATCAAAATAAGAATGGTCGCAATCGAGGGAACCTTGAGTCTTGTTAGCGTTGGCCGCATTCTTCACGGTGATTGGCGCAGCCACACCTTCACACTCGACTCCGCGACCGTGTCCGGTTATGAGGGTCTCGGCCGGAGCATCGGAGGGTGAGGGTGCATGCGATTTCGAATAGGGCGAGGCGATTTCGAAAAATTGTTAGAATAGGAAAATGTGTGCATGCGCTCACGAGCGGAGAGTGTGATGATCGTGTCATGGAGCAACAAATAAAAGCGCCTTACCTGGAGGTACAACCGATGAACGGATACTATAGAGACAAAAATCAAGATGCCAACTATTTTCTAAAGGGACATGGTATAAGTAATATGCTTCGTTATTCAGTGGTTCCTTCTGAGCAACGCACAAGTATTTAGCTATCTTGGTAATGTAATTAGTGGATATCCCTGTTTTATGGAGAAAATGACAAATAAATTATTATTTCTATAGCACGTGTTATATTACGAAAAAATTCATCGCCCGTTGCAACGCACAGGTATTTTGCTAGTATGTATTAATATCAAGATGATAGGAGTTATACCCTCTCTCCAACAACACAATGTCAATAACTGGTGTTAGACATAATTAGTTGTACATATTTCTAATGATGTCCCTGTACTTTGTAACTCTAATGTAATCTCCAAGTCTATAAATATAACACCACAGCCACGTACTTGGATACGTTGAGCTAGTCCACACATATCCCCTCTCCTATCTAGGGTTAGGGTTTTACATGGTATCAGAGCGAGCCGCCGCCGCCGCTAAACCAATCTAGCCGCCGCCGCCGCTCATGTCTTCCGCTGCATCCGACGACACCACTGCCGGTGCCCTCCAGCACAGCACCGTCGGGGCCTTCACGTCCTCCTCCATGACTGAGTCCACGGAGGGAACTCTGTCGCTGCCGTCCACCATCGGCGCGCACTCGTCACCGTCCGCCGTTGCGGTTCTCTCGCCGCCATCCACCGCGGCCGCAGCCCAGGCCGCCACCCTCAGCGCCTCCACGCTGGGTGCGATGGGAACACTTCCCGTCGGGAGCATGTACTCCTCGGCGGGGATCGGCGCCTCTTCCTCGACCGCTGCTGCCGCACCGTTCCACTTCGGTAATCTCCTGACGGTCAAGCTCAGCAGCGACAACTACCTGCTGTGGTGCTCGGCCATCCTCCCGCTCATGCGCTCCCACTTCCTGATGGGCTACGTTGATGGGAGCTACCCGTGCCCGCCGGAGCGCATCCTTGTCCAGGTCGAGGGGCGCCCTGTCGCGATCCCCAACCTCGAATATCGGGCCTGGGTCATGCAGGATCAGGCACTGCTGTCTGGGATCTACTCCTCCCTGACGCCTGCTGTCGGTGGCCTGGTGATGTTCGCCGCCACTGCTGAGGAGGCCTGGCGTACCCTTCGTGACTCCTTCGACACCCACTCCAGCGCCCAGTCTGTGCACATCCGCGGCCAGCTGCAGAAGATGGAGAAGCTAAACTCGTCGGTGCCGACGTACTTCAACAAGATCAAGGCCCTCATCGCCATGGGCCAACCTCTTCGCCAGAAGGACTTCATCGCCTATGTCCTTAACGGACTCGATGAGTACTACGACAACCTCGCCGAAAACGTCAACGGGTGCGAGACGCAGATCTCCATGCGGGAACTCCACGCGCGTATGTTGTCCACTGAACAGCGTCTCGAGAGCCGCCGTGCCGCGGCGATGCACTCTGGGGCCTCGCCGAATGCCGCGTACCGCGGAAGAGGCCGTGGTGCTTCTCGCTCAGGCGGCAGCGGGGGCTACTCCAAGCCCAACTACCCCACTGCGCCCTCTTCTGGTGGTGGCCGTGGTGTGCCACCACCCTCTGCCCTGCCGCACTCCAATAATCCCTCGGGTCCCTCTGGCTTCAACAACGGAGGGGGTGGGGGTGGCGGCGGGCGCCGCTGGAACACCTCTGATGGCAACCGACCCGTGTGCCAGCTTTGCAACCAAGTTGGCCGTGTCACGGCGCGCTGCTGGAAGCGCTTCGACAGGGAGTTTCTCGGGGTTGGCAACGATAGTGCCAACATGGAGCGTCGAGTCTCGATGGTGACGCACGGCAACAACAACTCGACTCCGTCCTACCCGGTTGACCCAACCTGGTATATGGACACCGGCGCCACTGATCACCTAGCCGGCGAGCAGGACAGGCTCGGCGTCAAGGAACCATATCACGGGAAGGACCATGTGCACACCGCCAATGGTCAAGGTATGCGCATATCTCATATTGGTCAATCTATTCTTCCCACAACCACTGGCACACCACTTCGCCTTAAAAATATTCTAGTTTGTCCTGCAGTCGCCAAGAATCTTCTATCTGCTCATAAACTTGCTCTCGATAACAACGTTTTTGTTGAAGTTCACCCTTTTGATCTTTTTGTGAAGGACCGAGAAACGAAGGAAATCATCCTTAGTGGTCGGAGTCATGGTGCCCTCTACCCCGTTGGTGGCCGAGGGCCCCCTGTTCGGCAAGTTTTCAGCAGTATTCGTGTGTCATCCTCCAACTGGCACTGTCGTCTAGGACATCCAGCGTCTCCAATTGTGGAGCATGTTCTTCGTCGCCATGCTATGCCCATTGAGTCTAAAAATAAAAAATCTCTCGTGTGTGATGCCTGTCAGCAAGGCAAAAGTCATCAGTTACCATTTTCTTCGTGTAATAATTTCAGATGTGTGGGGCCTTGCCCAAACTTCCATTAGTGGTCATACTTATTATGTGAGTTTTATTGATGCCTTTAGTAAATTCACATGGCTCTATTTGCTTAAACACAAATCTGATGTTTTTGATGTCTTCTTGCAATTTCAAACACATGTTGAACGTTTGCTTGATCATAAGATTCTCCATGTTCAGTCAGATTGGGGAGGCGAATATCGTAACCTCAACACTTTCTTTAATAAACTTGGCATTGATCATCGTGTTGCGTGTCCCCACACTCATCAGCAAAATGGGGCTGCTGAACGTAAACATCGTCACATTGTAGAAACTGGGCTTACTCTACTTGCACACGCTTCCCTACCTTTTCACTTTTGGAGTGATGCATTCCATACAGCATGTTTTCTCATAAATAGGCTCCCTACTCGTGTTCTTGACATGAAAACTCCTTTGGAAGTCCTATTGCATGAAACCCCAGACTACACGTTTCTCAAAGTTTTTGGTTGCGCTTGTTGGCCTCATCTTCGGCCCTATAATAATCGAAAGCTTGAGTTTCGTTCTAAAAAGTGTGTGTTCCTTGGCTATAGCTCTCTTCATAAAGGCTATAAATGTTTGCATGTCCCCTCTAATAGAGTCTACATTTCTCGCGATATTATCTTTGATGAGAATGTTTTTCCCTTTGCAATCATGCCAACCACCACTACTCCTGTTGACACCAATTCTACACCAGCTTCTGTTGACCAATTTGCAGATATTGCGTATACCCCTGCCCTGCTTCCTAACCATGGTGCAGGCACTGCTCGTGGCGCTCGGCTTGAGCTCTTGGACTTGACGCCTTCGACGGATACTGAAGATCACGTCGATCAGGCTGCACCTGCGGCCCCAGTCCCATGCAAAACCATGCACGGGCTGGCACTGGCGCTCCTCCACTGGCCTCTTCTGGTGCCAGCCCAGCCACTCTGGCCGACGCAGGATCCTCGCCCTCTTCGCTCGTGGGCCGGCCCGACTCTCTGTCGCCTGCGTCGGTGACCGTTTCGACCGGCCCACCCTCGCCTAGGCCAGCCCAGGACTCCCCGTCGCTCACTCCTGATGCCAATGCCACGGCGCGCGAGCGCTGTCTGCCGCCTGTGCAGCCGTCTGTGCCTCCTCCGCACATTACTCGGAGCCGCACGGGCAACTCCCGGCCCAAGGTGCAGACCGATGGGACGGTGGCCTGGCTAACTGCCTGTTCTGCGCATGGCGTTGCTGATCCCTCCACCGAGCCTACCAGCCACCATGATGCTATGCGTATACCGCACTGGCGTGATGCGATGGAGGCCGAGTTTCAGGCTCTTCGTCGAACTGAGACTTGGCAGCTTGTGCCTCCTCGTCCCGGCATCAACATCATCGACTCCAAAGTGGGTTTTCAAGATCAAGCGACACTCTGATGGATCTATTGAGTGCTACAAAGCGCGTCTCGTGGCAAAAGGGTTCAAGCGGCGCTATGGACTTGACTATGATGACACCTTTAGTCCCGTGGTTAAGCCAACCACTATTCGGCTGCTGCTCTCTCTTGCGGTCACCCGTGGTTGGCATCTTCGCCAGCTTGATGTTCAGAATGCCTTCCTCCATGGTGTTCTTGAGGAGGAGGTCTACATGCGTCAGCCGCCTGGGTTTGTTGATTCCACCCAGCCACACCACCTCTGCCGCTTGATCAAGGCCATCTATGGTCTGAAACAGGCGCCTCGTGCTTGGCATGCTCGTCTGGGGAGTGCTCTTCGGGACCATGGATTTGTTCCCTCCAGTGATGACACTTCCTTTTTTATGCTTCGTCGACCGGATCTCACCATGTATCTATTGGTATATGTCGACGACATCATTGTGGTGAGCTCCATGCATTCAGCTATTGATCGTCTTGTTCATTGTCTTCAGTCTGAATTTGCGGTGAAGGATTTGGGCTCTCTTCGCTTCTTTCTTGGGATAGAGGTCTCTGCTGTCTCTCAGGGTCTGGCTCTTACTCAGAAGAAGTATGCTCTTAATCTTCTTCGTCGCGCTGGGATGCTTCAGTGCAAGTCAGCGTCCACTCCTATGACGTCGACTGAGTGTTTGTCTGCTGTGGATGGGGATCCTTTGACATCTGATGAGGCCACTACCTATCGTAGCATTGTTGGTGGTCTGCAGTATTTGCTAGTTACACGGCCTGATCTCTCCTTTGCAGTTAACAAAGTGTGTCAGTATATGCAGACTCCTCATCATCCTCACTGGTCTGCTGTGAAGCGTATTCTTCACTACGTCAGCTCGACAATCTCACATGGAGTTCATCTTCGGGG